>JAJOZX010004404.1:0-140000 GCA_023014485.1 Bathynomus jamesi | reverse complement strand
CGATTCCTGTGCTTTTCCTCCACCTCCCCCACCCTCTCACTTAATTATGTCTGAAATTAGAATCTCTTCCAGATATGTTTTTTCTGACCTGGGCTCAACTCTAGGAAGGCATACGGCCCTGATGGTGTGCCTCCTGTTGTTCTCAAAAACTGCACTTCTGTGCTGACACCCTGCCGAGGCAAACTCTTTCGTCTTTGCTTTTCATCTGGTACTTTTCCTTCCTGCTAGATGTTTGCTTTCATTCAGCCTGTCCCAAAGAAAGGAGACCGCTGTCAACCCTCCAACTATTGTTCAATTGCTTTGATTTCTTGCCTTTCTAAAGTTTTTCAATCTATCCTTAACAGGATGATTCTTAAACACCTCCCTTCTCACACTCTTCATATCGTAAGTATGTGTTCCGCAAGGGACGCTCTAATGAAGATCTTCTTGCATACCTCTCTGAACTCTTGGTCATCCTCCTTTCGGGATTTCGGTGAAACCTTTGCTATTGCGCTAGACATATCAAAAACTTTTGATGGCGTTCCTTCACCTGTCTGCTCGTCATAATCTTCCAAACGACTATCCCCTTACCTTCAACAATACACAATTCAATCCTTCCTCTTCTCTTAACATTCTTGGTGTTTCCTTTTCTCGTGATCTTTCCTGGCAAGATCACATATACTCTCTTCCAAAAACAGCTTCTAAGAGGTGAGGGATGTATTGGCTCCGCATTCTCTTCAACCTAACTTAGTTGCCGTCTCTGTACAGGGGTCTTGTCCGCCCCTGTATGGAGTACGCTTCTCATATATGGGGTGGCTCAACCCACACAGCTCTTCTTGACCGGGTGAAATCAAAGGCTTTTCGTCTCATCACTTCCCCGCCTCTTACTCAGTGTCTTCAATCTCTCTCTCTTCGCCGCAGTGTTGCTTCTTTACTATCGCTATTATAACGGACACTGCTCTTCTGAACTCTTTAACTGCATGCAGTGATGTAGGGCGAGAGACCTTTTTATCCGGTCTCGGTCTCGGGTGCTTAGGTCTCGGTCTCGGCCATGGTTGTCTCGACTACATCACTGTGATGTTCCTCAAATGCAACGAACACTTATCGTGTTTTAAGTATGCAGTTAATTGCTGAAAAATGTCACAAACTATGAATTTGTGAATAAATTATGAATAAATTTTGCAATCGTCACTCGATAACCTCTTTAGAATCTTTATTCCTGAATGGGAAATACAAAGCTTACGAATTAGGCATTATTTTACACAATATTGAATACGTGCAAAAATTGCATATGGTCTCGGTTTCGATCTCGGTCTCGAGACCGATCTCGAGACCTTTTTTTCTGGTCTCGGTCTCTGTCTCGGTCTCGGCCATGGTTGTCTCGACTACATCACTGACTGTATGCCTCCTTTAAGGAGAGCACGCAGTACCAGACTTCTGACACATTCTCATTCTTTTTCTGTCCACCTCTCTAACGCAAGGGTTAATCAGTATTTTCAATCTTTCATCTACTCAACCGGTCAAATCTGGAACAATCTTCCTCAATTCATCTTTCCTCCTGTCTCTGACCTCCAATCTTTCAAACGCAATGTCCAGGTATCTTGAAAACTTTGGACCTTGATTTTGTCTCTCTTCTTCCTCTATGGGGGGCGTTTTTGCTGTTACTCACCACTGACCCCTTCTTTCTGCATAATATATATATATATATATATATATATATATATATATATATATATATATAATGTACCTAATTGAATGCCATTTTCGTTAAGAGGGATATATTTTTTGGCTTGCTCCATTTTTTCTACTTCTCGTAAGTTTCCAAACTTGGTATGGATAAATTATTCCGCAATCTTGGCTTATACAAGTTTCCATTTTGTGCAACCTTTTGCAGTTTTGCAAAGCCTAAATAATAATATATGAAAGTTTTCACTTAATGTTTTTTCTCAGTGTTTTTTATGGTCTTTATTGCCTTTATATTAGGGTAATTTTTTCTTCGGTTTTTACGATTTTGTTTATATATATATATATAAGGAAGCACATCAAGTTCAAAGGAAAAAAATATCTTTGAAATTACTTACTACTTTCTTCCTAAAACAATTACTTGGCCTATTTCTTCCTTATATAAACTGAGGCCATGAATAATTCAAGAAGTTAATAAGAAGCAAAGAAAAGTAGAAAAGGAAAGAAGGATCAAAGGAGACCAAAAGTAATTGAAAGAAAATTACAAAATTTTGAGGTACAAAAAAATTTTCAAATGTCATTTCATGTTGTTTACATTTTGTGTGTGTGTGTGTGTGTGTGTGTGTGTGTTTGTTTGCGGCGAAAGAGAGAGAGAGAGAAATCTGAAGAACAGTTTAAAAACCCAAACCACCCAGATACCAACCGCACTAAATGCAGTTTCGGACTAAGAACTGTTGCAACTCTCCGTATATGGACATAATTCAGCAAGATATTTCGCATATCCCCAACAATCCACAACAAACTCTCTTTGTTTTTTGAACATATAAAGTTATGTAGCATCATGGAACGAAATAGGAGAAAATAACTAGAAAAAGTTACAGAAATGGTTTTTTATTTCATTTTTGCTGATTTTATTTTCCCCCAAATGTTCTTTTCATTGCTTTACCTCGTACATTGAAAGACAAAGGAATTGGGATCTGGCCACTTCACGAAATTGGAGCATTAGAATGGCAAAATAATGGTGAAACCTTGGTAAATAACACGCATATCTCTGACTGTAATATTATATTGTTAACGATTTTGGTGAGAAATTGGCGAAAACCACCCCCTCGTGATTGGTATGAAATAAAAGAAGCGTTTTTATCCACAGAAATGCGAAAGACGGAACCGCTTTCACGTTAACAAAACGGACAAACTATTTTGTCTTCATCGCAAGAAAAGAAGAAAACATCAAGGCACTCCTTCTTATTCTTCTTACAAAAGAATAAGAACTAATATATTAAAATTGAATCTCCATTCAATGACAACGAACTGTTTCATAAACAGTTTCGAAACGTTACAAAAGGAAGTCGAAATAACCCGTTTTACCTTTTCCTTCTATTGAATCAATTAGAAAATGGTTAAAGTTTTAATTTAATGTTGATCTATTTCTATATTTTTATCTTTAGCTAAATGTATCATAAATGGATCTGGAATTATATAAATACGTTTTTAAATTCAATATTTCGTTTTTTTATTTCATTCTGCTTATTTTGTCTATATAAAACACACACACACACACACACACACACACACACGCATTCACAGAAAGAGAGGAAATTGAACGTACGAACTGTCGTGTTTAAACCTGTTCTTTAGTAGGCAAGAATGTTCAGTTTCCTATATACAAAAAGCCAAGATGGCAACAGTTTTCTCCTCCTTTGAATCGACCTTGAATTAACGCCTTAGTGCCCATTGGTAGAATTTCCTACCGCCAAAATTGTTTGTCATTATTGCATCACTTTGTCTTGTATTCACGTGATCTTCGGTATGAGATTGCGTCATATCAACGTAGGGTTGCCAGACGTCCCACATTTGATCCAAAAATCCCTTTGTATCTGATCCAAAAATCCCTTTGGGATCAAGTAAAGATAAGCACCCCCAACCTTTTTTAGTTAGCTTTATAAGGCTAACTAACGAAAATATCACGACTTAACCTAACCAATCGTTAGGTCAACTGTACGCCCTTGACGATTGGTTAGGTTAGGTCGTGATATTTTCGTTAGTTAGCCTTATAAAGCTAACTAAAAAAGGTTGGGGGTGCTTATCTTTACTTGATCCTCCCTTTGTATTCAAAATGTCCCGCAAAAAATATTTTTTAAGCAAATTTTTTCGGGATGAATTGATTTAGAATTTTCTAGAATTATGTAGGATCCTGTAGAATTCTGTAGAGTAATGTTGAACGTCTAGAACATCCTAGAAATTACATAACGCTTATAAAATGTTGTGTTTGGCCACGAGTTGGTAGTTTTTCGGCTGTAGTTATATTGTAAGCTTTGAATTAGTGTAAATCCTGCGATTGCTCAACCATACAACTTGAGATTGTGTAATTAAAATAAAATCTGTAAGTATGTCTACTTTTTATAAGAAATCGTTCAGGTGTAAATTGCTACATTTGCGTGAAAGTCTTTGTGTAAAAGAGAAACATACACACATACACTTGATTTTATTTATAAGATTTAGAATATTTTCTTTAATTAATTATTTACAATCATGACTTTCAAGGAATTTCAGTTATACTTGAAGTCAGAAGATGTAGCTAAAATTTTGAAGAAGATTACAAGTTCAAAAATATTGACATATGTCATAATATAATTTAGTAAAGCGATGTATACTACAATATTTAATATGCTCTGATAATTTCAATATTATTTACGATATTTCAATATTATGTATAATAATTTCAATATTATTCACGATGTGAAAATAAACTGTCTATTAGAGTGGGTTTTATTATCATATTATTCACGATGTTTAATTGCTAAGCATTATTTTAATAAAAAATTTCTAATTTTGTTTGTTGTAACTGTTGAAAAATCGTTTCAATTTGAAAAAAAATTTGGTCTTAAAAAAAACTCGGAAATGTTTTTGTCCCGCATGGGCATTTGAAAAATCTGGCAACCCTATATCAATTACTCATACCGAAGATCACGTGAATACGAGAAAAAGTTATGCAATAATGACAAACAATTTTGTTGGTAGAAAATTCTACCAATGGGCACTAATGGGTTAAGGAGCAACGTGCTATCCCTCAAGAAATCTCGAATAAACTTTTAATCCGGCAAGTTTGTGGGTAACACCGTTTTCCTATAAACAAAGTGGAGACACTGAGATCGGAGGTTCAACTCCCGATAGTGCTGGTAATAATAATAAGGGAGTTAGTGCAATGGGCCCCGTTAGCTGGCCTGAGCAATATGCCAGTTTCTGGCCCTCCTCATTGATTATTATGCCGCTTTCCTCAATGCAGTTGTGAAAACGATGGAGAACGAGCGTAGAGCGTGTAATGACTGTCGGTGACAATTCTTCAGACAAGTTTTAATTTTCATTCCCAATTAATTACTTACAGAAAATTTTAATTTTCATTCACAATTAAATTACAGAAAATTAAAAATGTGTAGATGCTATCTCGTGTTATACGCAGAAAACAGATCTTAGAAATTCAAACATTCATGCGATGAAATTTACCTTAATAAGTACTACAAAATATATAAATTAAACGGTGATCGACTGTCTGTTGTATGAAGTCGAAAACAAAAATAGATGAAAAATCGCTCACTTTTATTATGACATCGATATGTATACGGGAGAAGTAATATGCAAAGTTATCCTTTACATTTTATCATCGTCATCCAAACTGTGTGTAACTCACGCGAGAAAATTGAGCCGAACGAAGAATAACCAAAATTGAACAATATGCGGCGTAAGGACGCTTAGTTTTTTAAAACATAATAATAACTTCGGAGCAAGTGTAGTTTACGTCCTCCTGACGCAAAAGGGGACACAAACTACACTAGGTCAAAGTTGGGGAACGTAAACTACACTAGGATCTTTAGGAGACATTTTTTAAATGAATCCATCAAATAAAATGTTAAAACTAATGAAAATATTACGACTTAACCTAACCAATCGTCATTTTATATATATATATTATATATAAAATGACGATTGGTTAGGTTAAGTCGTAATATTTTCGTTAGTTTTAACGTTTTATTTGATTAGGTATACGAGGACAAAGTTGGGGGACGCAAATTATACTAGGATAATGTAGGGGAACGTAAACTACACTAGGATAATGTAGGGAAACGTAAACTACACGAGGCACCACAGGGGGACGTAAACTACACTTGCTCCATAACTTCTCACCCGTAAATAAATGAACTGATTACATTCTCGAATGAAGTTCAAATCGATAAAAAAATAAACGTTTACGTTATAGACTACAATAATACCAAATTCTATGGGCGAGTCTTCCGTAAAAACCTTTTAACACACTTCGAAAGTTCCGTTTCTATGCGCAGCAAACCTTCTGAAACGAGGAAATAAAGTTTTACAAATAAAACATATCTAAAGGATTCTCATACCTTTATGCCATCGGCATTAAAGAATCGGAGCTATTGAAGAATAGGGACCCCAGCCTTCTTTAGTTAGCTTTATAAGGCTAACTAACGAAAATATCATGACCTAACCTAACCAATCGTCAAGGGCGTACAGTTAACCTAACGATTGGTTAGGTTAGGTCGTGATATTTTCGTTAGTTAGCCTTATAAGCCTAACTAAAGAAGGCTGGGGTCCCTATTCTTCAATAGCTCCAAGAATCTTCTAAAAGCAATGGGAATCCATGACGTACGGAAGTCGTACCTCTCCTATACATGATTTAAGAACTGACACTGCTGCATCGATCCCATCCCCGACCGTATAGTTATTTTAATTTTGATAAGATGAATGAAACTAAGAAGACGCGTGTAATAATAATTTCTATGCTATATTTAAGGATACACAGTGCAGTGTTAATAATGAATGTGCAAAGTATTGTCGCCAAGATGTGATTTCTCTCCGACTATGCTTTGAAAAATTAAGAGAGAGTTTCATCAGCCAATTTACAGTACACTTCCATCCACTCCGATCCTGTGTCTCCAGGCCACGAAGAATAGTGAATCTCTCACACGAAGAATGGTGGTGAAGTGGCGTTGAAAGTATGTAGATGGGTGCTCTTTTCTGACAGCATCGCAGATGATCCGGTAACAGAAAGGATCATGTTTCAATCCACAGTTACTTTTGGCAAAGACACCAAAACCGCGACTGTAGCTTCCGTAAAGAACACACAAAACCAAAGTCACTCAGATTGAGACTTTTTTTTTTTACATGACTGTATGAGACACTTCAAAGAATGATAAGGAGTTATGCGTTACTTTTCATTAGTTATTAAATGTCTAAATGTCTCACACCAATAAAACAGACTATGAGTAACCCGTAATGTCTCACTATGAGCTACTTACGACAACACACGAGTCATTTTAATTTTGTTTGAAAGGAATATCATATGACAAAATTCACGAATACTGTTATGCTGAAAAACGACGAATTGCTTCTATCAGTCTTAGAAGAAATTTCGGGGAATGTTCCATGTAAAATTTATTCACAGTCAAGAAACGTGAAAAGACAAACTCGAATGTGAGCCTTGACGCGGTCTTTGAAGTGCAAACGAATTCATTTATTCCTTAATACCCTCTTACAGAAAGGGTAAAGACCCCTTTATATGGATTACCGTTTCCTCTCCCATTTCGTTTTAGGGAATAACATTCCTCTTATACGAGCCCTCGCCCGAGCTTGTCAATCCGTATCTGAGGACCGTTGAAGATTTTAGAAATTCGACAGCGACTTTTTCGGTCTAGTTTACATCAACGTTCATGAGAATGTCTTCAAAACATGTGGCTCAGGACAATTTCAGATGAGCCGAGTGTGAGATAGAGAGCACAAAAAAAGCAATTCTCTTTTTCAACAAGCCAACTTCAGAGGTAGGGCCATGAGCCTGACTTCTGTGGGATGAGCGATCGTCGCGCGAAACCATTAAATAATTTCAATGTATATATATATATATATATATATATACCCCCGCAAGGGGGTTCTAAGCTCATGCTCTTGAGTGCTCTTTGTGCTCGTTTGTACGTGCTTGTTCTTGGAGGTTTCACGTGCGCCCTCCCGGCCCTAGCACCCAAGGATGATGGGGCTCAACCCTGCAGTCCTTGTCATCCTTGGTCTTTTTCCACTTCGACTGTCCCCTCCACCCTTTCTTTTTCCTCTGTCTTTCCTCTCACTTTTTCTTTGTTTTTCTGCCGAGATATGCCCTTTTAAATAGAGGCGAATCGGTTCTTCCCGAACTTAAAAAAAATAAAAAATATATACTACTTTGCAAAAGTCTTGGGCACCCTTGTACAGTTGCTTTTTTTTTCTTTTTTTTTAATAATTATGTTAAATATTTCAGCATGTTAGTGTTGTTTTATTATAAATATAAATTATAATGTATAGTCATTGTCAATAAGCTCAGTTATTAGACAGTTTAACGAAGAAAACGGATGTTTCATCAAAACGTGCTACTGCTGGAGATAGGACGGAATTTAACACAAAGTTTCTAGGTACTATTTTATAAGATATTCTAAGCTCATTCAGTAACAGTTTGTAAACAGAACTTCTATTGTATGTTTTTGTAATTGTTCAATGCTCCTAACTAAATGAAATTGAATGTTTTCTAATAAAATTTCTTAATTGTTAATTTTCTCTTTTTGCAGATAAAGGCATAAAATTTTACATTGGTTAAGCAATGGCTAAAATATCCATTGCAACTCGACACCTGGTGGTATTATCCCACGGGCAGGGTCAATCTCAATCAGAAATATCGCGACAAACTGGGGTATCAAGTTGTGGTATTCAAACAATTTTGAAGAAACAGCGCGAAACAGGCAAAGTTGAAGATCGAAAACGCAGTAGAAGGCCAAGGAAACTTTTTAAAAACGATGAGAAATACCTTAAGCTAACATCTCTCAGAAATAGACGAAAATTCAGTGCAGAACTTTCGGCAGAACTTGCCCAGACCTCAGGATTACGAGTCCACTCATCCACCGTTAGGAGCTCACTCATCAGAAATGGTCTTAATGGTCGAGTGGCAATCAAAAAGCCATTTCTCAGGAAAGGAAACAAGGCAAAGAGACTGAAATATGTTCAAAAGCAAAAGAATTGGAATGCTGACCAGTGGAAAAGGGTCCTCTGGAGTGACGAGTCAAAATTTTAATTTTTTGGCACAAAGAGAAGACAGTATGTGAGAAGAAGAAACGGAGAACAATTCAAGGAAATGTGTTTGCAGCCAACAACTAAGCATGGTGGAGGATCTATCCAAGTTTGGGGCTGCATTTCAGCAAATGGTGTTGGAGATCTTAGGAATACTGAATACAGAAAGATAAAGACAGATCCTAATTCATCATGCTGTACCATCAGGTCGGAGATTAATTGGACAAAATTTTATTTTTCAGCACGACAGTGACCCTAAGGATACTGCCAATGTAGTCAAAACCTATTTGGAGAATAAAAAAGAACGTGAAGACTCGCAACTGATGAAGTGGCCTCCCCAGAGACCTGATTTAAATATTATTGAGGCTGTTTGGGATTATTAAGACAGAAAGAAGCAAGAAAAGCAGCCAAAATCGAGAGAAGAGGCTATGGCAGGTCCTTTTAGATGCATAGAACAACATTCCAGCGGATTTCTTACAAAAACTCCAAGATAGCATTCCAAATCGAATCGCAGCAGTTTTGCAGGAAAAGGGCGGTCATACAAAATACTGACTTTCGACAATTGTATGTAGCTTTTCAGTACTTATGGTGATGGTTCTCTAATAAATGATAAATCTTGAAGCTACCACGTGTATTTTAACCTTTGAAATTGAGAAAATTTTTCAATACAAGATTTTTTCAGACCTGCCTAAGACTTTTGCACAGTAGTATATATATATATATATATATATATATATATATATTACTAATAATAATGAGGGATCCAGGCAAGGAAATTGGAGGCAACTGCCCCCGCCTTAAAACATGACGTCACCTTCCACAATCCGCAAGAATACATTATCTTTTAGAAAAAAGCAAATAAATTCTTAGAGTAACTATAACCACGTAGGATAGCATTAAACTGTAAATATTATTTTATAAATATTTACCGCGTAGCAACTTTTAAAAAAATATTAAAAAATATAATCTTTGCCTGCAAATTGTATGCAATTTTAGATGCAGCAAATAAATATGATACATTACAAGTAATACGGTACAATAACAGTATTTCACTCTCGAGATTGCTCGTCATGCGTTTGGCAGAAAATTGGTATACAAATGTTTCTTAAGCTACGTTTACACTTAAATACATGTATGAGATACAAATATAGATGTATAAGGACTTGTCTGAGATACAAGTCAATTAACAAATCGATATACATGTATAAATCTTGAGGGATTTTGACTCCTGTTCACATCTGGGCACATGTATCAGTTGCAAAATGTCTTCTGACGAGGAAGGTTTTGTGTTTTTAAGTGCAGCGACTGTGCTTTTGAATGAATGTAAAAAAACTACGAAAAAAAGAAAACGTAGGTGGTGGCAGCGCGAATTTTTACGTAAAAGAGAAACACATGGAGCCTACTCAATGTTAAGGAATGAGTTGACACTTGAGGATGGCGCTTACTTCAGGAATTTTGTGAGAATGAGTGTCGTAGATTTTGAAAATCTACTTAAGTTGGTAGCACCTTATATTGTCAAGAAAGACACTAAATTTAGGTGTTCGATACCACCGGATGACCAATTAGCACTCACACTACGTTTCCTGGCAACAGGAGACTCTTTTTCAACATTAATGTATCATACATGCATCGCATCTCTAAAAGTTCCGTGTGTAATATTATTGAAAATGTGTGTGAAGCAATTATCACAACGTTATCAAGTGAAATGAAGGTAAGAAACACAGTTTATTTCATGGTTGATAATTTTTATTTTTATTTAAAAACTGAAAATTGTACTTAAAAAACGGTAAAAAAAATAATTCAGCTTCATTATTTGAAACAAATCCTAAAAGTAATAATCGCTAATCAAAACCATTTGTGGTTTCAAAACATCAAACATAATAAAAACCATATTATGTATTGTATAATAAATATTAATATAATATTCAATATATATTTCAGTATATAATAACCACTTTCAATATAGACATCATTTAATACTTAAACATCTTATCCCACTGTGTTACAGTCTCTCCAGAGTTTGAGGTACTAGCAGGTTGGACCACATAAGTAGGAGTTGTCTAGTCTGAAGTGACATTTGATAAATCGCCGTAATTTCCAGTGTTAGCAGAAACACTGCAGTCCTCATCAGACGTAAAATTAGGAGGGATTGCATAAGATGGGGGTAGGAGTACTTCGAGGGTTTGCATAAGACGAAGAAGGGGCTGGAGGATTTGAATAGGTTGCAGCGGGAGTTGACGGATTGGATGTAGAATTGTCGAATTGTATTCGGTTTATTTATGTATCATATAACACGGCGTTAATCTTATGTTTTGCTTCTGCTAGTATTAAGCGGTATTTTCTGTCGCTCAAACTCCTGAGCTCATTTGCTACATGTTCACCAAACACATTGAATTTGTCTCTTGGTGGACGCGTAGCCATCCTATCACCAATTACTTTCATGTTTTTAACAATCTCTCTCATATCAACTGATTGCGTTGTGCGTTTTTTTGGTTCTCGAGTAGTTGGAGTTCTCTCCCGTGGAGATTGAATAGATTGCTCGCTTTCATCACGATTCAAATGATCACCTTCCACAAGATCATTAGCATCATCTGCATTTTCTTGCTGCCCCTCTTCAATTACGTTCCGGAAGTATGGAAAATATGAAATGAATAAATGAATAAATGAAATGAATAAATTAATAAATATGAATGAATAAAAAAATAAAATAATATAATGAATAATAAAATTAATAAAAATTAATATGAAGGGGTTTATTTTTATTGCTATATAGCATAAAATAAATATTATGGTTTTTGCCACCCCCACGTCTTTTCTTTGTTCTAGTCTGTAAGTTTATCTGTTGATTGACATTTTACTGATTATAAATTCTTTGCCCCAACCTGTTTTTAGTCATAACGTTCGTTTTCATTTCAGCTTCCCCAGAATGAAGATGAGTGGTTGAAAATTGCTGACGACTTTGAAAAAATATGGAACTTCCCCCATTGCTTTGGACGGAAAGCATGTGGAAATGATAGCACCACCGAATACTGGAACTACATTTTACAATTACAAGCAGACATTTAGTATTGTACTACTAGGGGTGGTTGATGCTAACTACAGGTTTATCTATGCTAATGTCGGAATACAGGGAAGAATCTCTGATGGAGGTGTATTCAAACACACATCCCTATATGAAAATTGTTAAGAAAACAGCTGAATATACCACAACCAGCTCCACTTCCTGGAAGAACAAAAGAGACGCCGTATGTTTTCGTTGCCGACGATGCGTTCGCCTTGGAAGAGAACGTCATCAAACCTTTTCCAGGTCACTACCCTCAAAATTCCTGGCAAAAGATTCTCAACTATCATGTGTCCAGAGCCCGATGTATTGTTAAAAACGTGTTTGGGATTTTAAGTGCAGTGTTTCGCGTTCGAAAAACCCAAATGCATCTAAGCCCAACAAAAGCAACAAGTGTAACCTTAGCTGCGATTTACATTCACAACTATCTGAGAAATGTGAAATCGTCACAATATACACCCCCTGGTACATTCGACACCGAAGATGCAGATGGCAACGTATTACCGGGTGCATGGAGAACGATTAATACCAGTTCTACTGATCTACAGCCGCTTGACAGAACAGGAAGGAGGACAAATGCTTCTTTCGACAACCGGATGGAATTTGGAGAGTATTTCTGCAGCATTCAGGGATCATTACCTTGGCAGTATAATAGATAAAGCATCTAATGTAGACTATGCAAAAGTTTCTAAGGGCCGTACTATAAAAACATCGCCAGGTCTGGCCTTCGTTCTCTGCGTATGAAATGTGCTAGGCTACGTCTTCGTCACACGTAATATTTTAAGAGTACAGCCGGTATTTAATTTTGGTTTATTTTACATGGATTTAGTGACTTTTACATCTGATCCCCTCAGATTATTGTACAGGGTGTCCCATAAGTCCAGCATCATAGGAGAAATTCATATTTTTCTATTTCTACAAACCATAATTCATATTTTTCTCTTTCTACAGACCATAATGTCTGTGAGCAAAGAAGAACGAATCCAGACCACGAGCCAATAACACAGAGTTGTGTGTCTGGATGCAGTCTGTTAAATTCAGCAGCGGCCTCTCTTTGACTCCGATTTCCTATGAGTAGAATTATCTGGATTCGTTCTTCCTTGCTCACAGACAATATGGCCTGTAGAAAGAGAAAAATATGAATTATGGTTTGTAGAAATAGAAAAATATGAATTTCTCCTATGATGCCGGACTTATGGGACACCCTGTATTGTTTAATGATAAGACTGAATACACAGTAAATAATTTTTTTTCACCTACCTGTTTTGTTGGTTCTTCCGTGCTCCTGTTTTGGTGTGGTCGATATTGGTCTTTCAGAAATTTCAAACTATTGAAGGCATACCACGTAGGCGTATAAACATCAGCAGATGCACATCCAGATTTTATACTGGAATTAACTTTTGCCAGTTCTCTGCAAAATTGACTCTTGACGTTGTGCCATTTGTCTTCAACTTCTTTTCTGGAACAGTTAAGTGTTTTTCCTATGTCCTCAAAAATGTCCCCACGAACATTACTGTCTTTGTACTCCTTTGATTTAATATCCCACACATTACTTATTCTAACTTTTTCGATTGACAATAATGTCTTCTTTTGGCCACGATGTCATGGTGTCAAACAAATTAGTTAAAGGTGTCAAACAAATGCGGGATCGACTAGAACGTGTACTTACACAAACAAGAAACTCTGCAAAGTGAGGGTAGGCGGTTGAGGCACGTGGCTAAAGGACTACTGCGCATGCGTGAGTAGCTCATACAGGTCAATTGTATCCGTGTATATGGCAAAATTACCATATACAAAATGTATCTCGGATTGTCAACGCGACAACCATCTCATACAAAATGTATGAGCATTTGTATGAGCTGATGTATCGTGATTTGTCAAAAGACAAGTATCTCATACAAGTATCTCATACATGTATCTAAGTGTAAACGTAGCTTAAATTACAGTATTTGCATTCCGTACCTTTTTCGGCTTTTCGCTCATTCTCGGGAAATGAGGTTGGGAGAATGCAGTTTAAAATGATGCAGCGTGGGTAAGTGTTGTACATGGCTTAGTGGCTTACCTATAACATGCTTTACGTGAAGTAGTGCACTTTCAAGACTTAATTTGTAATTGACTATCATATATATATATTACATTACTACAAAAATGCATTTTAGTGGTCCTAAGCTTTATGCACCTAAGTAAAGTATTGTGACATGTTACCTTTTCAGAAGTTTATTAGCATAGGATCTAATATCACATTCGCCTGCACTAATTTTCAAATTTTTGCTCTTATTTTAGACAACTTCTTTAGATAATAAACGTTAATTAAAATATCAGTTACCTTTTACAAGTACTAATTATGATCATGGTTTCATTCTTTAAATTATGCCAGCTGTAATTCTGAGGTTTTAGATGGAGTGAGAATGAAGAAAAACTGCTAAAAAACAGGTTAACATTTTTATACTTTTCATCTGTTATAAGTTTCACGACATTCCTATACTTCCATTATCATATATATAAGTGCTTTTTTTTTTGTGACGGTATGCGCCGGTACGGTGTACCGGCACCTTTTTATCAGAGCGACGTTGACACACGTCCGCTCAAGTAAATTTGGAATTTTCTACGAAACTCTAATTTTGGTATATTTCTATTTTTTTTAATTCTTTAAAACTCAAAGTAATAAATGGCGTCTATAAATGTTAAACATTCTGATTTTTATTATCTATTTTTGGTTTTTATTATCAACTTTTTAATTAAAAGTTCATCACAAATTCAATAGAGAAGGGGGAGGGGGCGCAGGAAGAGGGGAAGGGTGGGAGAGGAATTTTAAAACTTATCAAGATATGAGTACTGGCACCTCTTTTGTTACCAAAAAAGCACTGTGTATATATATATATATATATATATATATATATATATATATATAGGGTGTTTCATATCTCTTGATACATACATACTTGGACATATTTCCTTTGCCTATACGACAATGAAATCGGAATTTTTATCATCCCTCGCATGGGATAATGGGATATTCTACTTTCTTAGTTTCTTATTATTTCAAATTCATTTGTCCCTTAATTTAATTAACTGCTTGATGCAATTGCTTTCATTTTGTTATCCCATTATTATCATCTTGATAAATGCTTAATGTATGGATAACCATTGAATAGGTGTTAAAAGCACATAAACAACCTTGGCCAAAAAAATGCAGCATCTTTGAACTTTTTGGAAATTAACAGAAATTACCCATGAACATTAATGATGTATTTTGAATACTGATAATGAATTTAGTAATACTTGTCAAGATTTATGAACTTCCTCAGAAAGATTCGGTGTAATTACTGTATTATTTGCTAGATTAAATTTAATGACATTTTTTAATTTTTTGGCATCTACTCGTACTTGGTATTTAATTTCGGAGTTGGTAAGTATATTAAAGCTACAAAATGGTATAAAAATTCAGTACAGCGACGGCACATCATTACTCAAAGCAGCATTACAGGGTTCATTTGACTTTATCAGCCAAAATTATAAAATTCTATGAGATGTTGCCAAACTTTTGGTTATATCTGTATACCCAGTAAAGTCTAAAGCTTAATGGCCAAATTAAATAAAATAAATAGTACAACTTCACACCAGGGGCGCATTTACAGTGTGCGGGGCCTTGGGCAAACTATTTCTCGGGATGTATTATTTTAGTGTTAATGAATGACAATATTTTGTAATGCACATAACAGATATATTTTTTTAACACACACAAAACACACATGCGGAAGCCATTCGGCTTATTAATGTGATATTAAAGACCATAACTTAACTATGTACACATACAGTGTATACAGCTACACTAGTAGGCTACACAGTTGTAATGCACTTAATAAACATCTACACAGTTATTGTAATGCACTTAATAAACAGCTACACAGTTGTAATGCACTTAATAAACAAACAAACTGTACAGCTTACTGTACTGTAGATAGAGTGTAGATTTGTAATGAATATTATATAGGACGCTTCCTGGCTTTATGTTTGGAAAACTGCGTGATTGTGTCCTCGAAACTCACCGACTGCAACACCTCATGCTCTATACTCAACAGCGCCAGGGACGAAAGGCGCTCCTGGCCCATTGTGGAGCGAAGGTAATTTTTGATCAGTTTGAGTTTCAAGAATGAACGTTCACCAGAACAGTTCGTAACAAACATACACAGGTATATTCTCATTGCTATTTCCATGTTTGGGGATGTTCCTTTCAGTTCGTTTGTGTTCATATGCCGATAAAATCTGTTGCACATGTCTTCACGTTCCGTCTGGGATTCTGTTTCACTTTCGGTGAGTTTCATTAGAGCAGCGAACTGCACAACTTCTGTTACCAGCTCTTTCTCCAGATCAGCCGGATAGCATTCTACTAGGTGTTCAGCTGACCGTCGAAGACTGTCGATGTCCAGGACTAGAAGGAAATACAAAAATCCAAATCTTTTCTGCAGGACAGCGTACGCTTCTAGACGAGTATTCAGAGTGGTACACAGTTTATCAATTATCGATAGAAATGCAGTGGTCCGAAATGAATCTCTTGGTGTCAGGTTCGTATCTTCGGCAGTTCCGATTTCGTCATGATGGCGCTTTCTCTTCTTCGTGCGTTGAGTCGATTCCTTGTATACTCGATGACCACACTTTCCGATGCCCTGGTCCTCGAATTCGTCAAATCTTGATCTGAGATCTTCAACAAGTTGCACTAGTGATTTCAGCAAGAGGGTGGCTGAGTCTAACGACATTCCTTGTTTTTGCAGAGATGCATTCGTTTTTTGAAATCGTTCGAGAATAGTGTTCCACAAAACCAATAAAATGGCTGTTTCGAGTTGTTGAAGCTGTTTAGACAATCCCCTGGCTTCGATCCTGGCTTCCGCAGTTTGGTTGGTATCTGCTGCTAGCTCATCCAGTACCACGATATTCTCGGCGTAGCCTTCGGTTAAAGATTGGACGGCATCTGATCTGGCTGACCAGCGGGTATCGGAGAGACCTTTGTCGACCTTTAGTTTCTCACTACGGGAACTACTATCTGAACTACTTACTGAAGTCGCTGTCATAATTTCGGCAATCTGATGTTCCCCGCTCTATCCAGAACTCTCTAAAGTCATCGGTCAGCACTTGTGGCCACAAACCAATGTCATTAATTGCATGTCCTGAAGCTGGTGGGCCTGCTGAACGCACTGACGTAGACGGGTCTTCTGAAGACGCAGCTGCTGATGTAGCGGAGGCAACTGGTGGGCCAGCTGAAGGGGTTGACGTAGGCGAGTCTCCTGAAAATGCAGCTGCTGAAGTAGTGGAGGCAGCTGCTGGGCTTGCAGAACGCACTGATGTAGACGCGTCTTCTGAAAACGCAGCTGCTGAAGTAGCGGAGGCAGCTGGTGGGCCTGCTGAAGGGGCTGACTTAGTTGCTGATGATTTAATCCAATTAATCAATTTCGGGACCGTCGCAAGAAGCTCTTCTCTGCGCTTCTTATCCTTACGCTTTTCACTACCGGGTTTATATTTCCTCCTTCGATCCCGGTCACGGCTCGTTTCCATGTTGTACGTATTACAATGCCAACAATAAGAACATAAATCATGAATCTGCAACAGAAACAACAAGAAGTAAGTTAATAACAACATTAGAAATGAGTAACACGAACAAGAACAACAAATTAAACACCATTAAAGCGGATATTAGAATGCCTGATGCCATACCGCCTGCCGGAAAAAGTAAAACTCTTCGCAGATGGCAAATACGTGACGTTTAATTTTTTTCAATTGAAATTTGCGGGGCCCATCGGGCGAGGGGCCTTGGACATTTGCCCGGTGCGCCACCCCCTAAATGCGGCCCTGCTTCACACTTATTTACGTCATTGTAAATTGTAAAACCAATTTATTTATTTTATTATTAATAAATGTTATTCAAATATGCCGTAATTAGTTTTCCTGCGGCTCTCTTTTTAAATTCTATGCGGGAAATAAAAGAAGCCTTTTCACATATACTCGTAATTTTAATAATGTCATTTAAATCTCTCTGATAGTGACGTGAATTAAGGCACAAAAAAGCTAGATAGATTCTAAGCTGATGCGACACTTTTGTCTAAACCTGTTGTATAGCTTTATTAAAGTGAAAACCTGCAAAATTTAATTTCTCATCTTTAGAGACCGCGCAACATTCTAAAATTCACAAAGACTGAGACGTTAATCTTTCCATTAACTTTTTGCTTTTGCTTGTCTCCCTTCTAAGGCTACTTTGATTAACCTATAAGAGCCTCGCGCTTTCAACGACATTATAGATTAAACTCATCATTAAAATTAATTTAATTTCTTCACTGAAAAAGCGAATTTACGCAAAATAAAATTTGCAATTTCCGCTACTGTTAATAAAGAAAGGAACTTCTTTACAGGAAACTCGAGAGCTACGTCGTAATCATATTACAGCACCAATTCGCGGTAATCAATGAAGTTAAACGACACTGGGTATGGGAAGAAGTACGATGGGCAATTGTCCTCTGCGTGAAGATGATGTAGCTTCCGATGGTTATAATTTCTTGTAAAATTGTAGATTCTCATCCTGGCTATTAGAACAGAAGATAATTTTGCACTTAAAAGAAAAAAGAAAAACATCAGCATGTTAGATATATACTGTATATACAAGGTGTCCATAAAATCACGCATCATAGGAAAATACACTTATTTTGTTTTATTTATTTGTTCGAAATGATTCCCACCAATCTCAAAACATGTTTGTAAACGAAAAAGCAGGTTTCTTGGAATGTTCCTCAACATATTTGGCCTGATGGAGACATAAATAAATAGACATTGCTTATGTTCCTATGATGCGTGACTTTGTGAACACCCTGTGCATATATATATATATATATATATATATATATATATATATATATATATATATATGTTTCCGTCTGACTTCTTTCATTAAGTTGCGTTATTTGGTTGTGGTGTTTCCTCGTTATGATGTCAGAAATTTCATTATTAAACGACAATTGTGGAAATCCTCCCAAAATGTCATCATCATCATATGAAATAAACTCAAAATGTTTAAGGATTTCTGCTCGTCAGTTTTTGAGTCGTTGTCATGGAATGCTATTCAACCCTTCCACCTCGAATCCTCGGTTTGGAAAACTTATTTGGAGAAATTTTTACATTACATACAAAGAAACAACTTCCTTTCACGGAAAATCTTTTATTTAAAAAAGGCTCAAATCCGCCTCCGCTTTTCCACCGTGCAAATATGTGTATAGAAAAAGATGTGTGTGTATAGAGTTTGGGGGTTGAGTGAAGATGAAATTGCTTTTGGAATCAGTGTCATACGAACGATATATACATATACTAAGGGCACTCAATATATTTTGCCCCACCCTTTTTTCTTAGCTAAATAATAGGCCATGGGGTTGAAATGTCTTTTGGGCCGTAAGTTGGAACTTTCTGCGCTTCACATAAGCGGATTTTTCCAGTTTGAACCCACCCTCCTTGTATAAAACCGCTTTTAAACGCCCTTGTATAAAACCGATGGTTAACGCACTTTCGAAAATGGCGTCACCTAACCCACAAAGCACTGACACGACTCGGTCCGAATGCGGTTCTACGTAGGTGCGAAGCCCCACCCATTGACAGATCAGAGACCAGCCTGAGCAGATCGGATCGAATTAACTTAGCACGATTCCGATGTGGACATCACCCCAACTTACGGACATATAAACACAGACTAGCCAACTCCACAGACGACACCTGCCACCTGTGCCAGGACACACCACAAACAAATGAACACATTATGACAGACTGTACCGCTCTAGCACAACATAGAACACAACACAATATCACTAGTGCGCTGAACCTCTGGTCCACTCCGGAGAAGGCGATCGGTTACCTGCGTGCCGCCGGCTTGCTCGATCGGGGTGGGCTGATTGGCTAACCAACAACAACACCTTCGAATATATTTCCTGTATTGCTGCACATATTTCATTTATTATACTTGGATCATATACATGATGACGATGATATGTATCAATAACATTTATGACAGTTCATTGTAGAATTATAAAAATAAAAGGCATTCGGACACAGCAAAGTTTTAATAATTTAGTAATAATTTGTACAATCGGGGGGCCTGTGCCCCCTGTGCCTCCCTTATGTACGCCACTATGTATATATATATATATATATATATATATATATATATATATATTGGGGTGCGTCAAAAAACATGAAGTTGTCACACGCGTTCGCTCGCTTGCAATTTTGATCCACTTAATGAGAAAACCTGGCAGTATAAAAATCAGTTCAATATATCAATGTATCAATATATCAATAACCCTATTTATACCGGCATGGGGCCATATGATCTGGTTTATCAGTATACAGGGTGTTTGAAAACTTTCTGTACAAATTGTAATGGGGGATAGGCAACACCAAGACAAACCCTTTTCGTCTATAAGTGTATGTCCGCTGACGTCACCATTCGGCGCGAGAGGGCGCCGCTGCAATTGGCTAAAAGGTGAAGTGGGCTAGACTCGCGCTTGCCCCGGGCATTCTTAAATCGGACGTAGTACGCGTAACATGGAGCGCTTCACGACTGCTGAGATGGCTGACATGCATATGGTGTATGGGGCTGCCAATGGAAACGGAAGACCTGCTGTGAGATTGTACCGACAGAGCTTCCCAAACAGACGTGTGCCAAACCACCAAACGTTTGCGCATTTGCATCGGCGACTGCGAGAAACTGGAACATTCCATGCAAACATGCATGACACTGGTCGGGAGAGAAACGTGCGGACTCCTGACATGGAAGAAGAAATCCTACGGCGATTTGAGGACAATCCAAGCGCAAGCACGCGAGGTGTTGCACGTATCCTCGGTGTGAACCACGACCTGGTCTGGAGACTGTTGCACGAGCTGCAGTTACATCCGTTTCATCGTCAGAGAGTCCAGGCATTACAAACTCGGGATTACCCTCTTCGTGTGGAATTCGCACGCTGGTTTCTGCAGCAGACAACGGTGCAGCCTAATTATCCGGCTTATGTGCTGTTCTCAGATGAGGCCTGTTTCACACGTGAGGGTGTGTTTAACAAGCACAATTCTCACGTGTGGGCGCACGCAAATCCACATGCTACACGGGTGCATGCTCATCAAGAACGGTTCGCCGTCAATGTTTGGGGGGGTATCGTCCATGGCAAGTTGATTGGGCCGTACCTGCTGCCTGCCCGACTCGACGGGCGGGTTTATCGGATATTTCTTGAAGAAACGTTGCCGGAACTGCTGGAAGATGTTCCCGTGGCTATTTGTAGACGAATGTGGTTTCAACACGACGGGGCCCCAGCACACTCCAGCAACAATGTGTGGGATTATCTGAACGCCACTTTTGGGGACCGATGGATAGGCCGGGGTGGGCCCGTAGCCTGGCCACCAAGATCGCCCGATTTAACATGCCTCGATTTCTTCCTTTGGCACACGTCTGTTTGGGAAGCGCTGTCGGTACAACCTCACAGCAGCTCTTCCGTTTCCATTGGCAGCCCCATACACCATATGCATGTCAGCCATCTCAGCAGTCGTGAAGCGCTCCATGTTACGCGTACTACGTCCGATTTAAGAATGCCCGCGGCAAGCGCGAGTCTAGCCCACTTCTCCTTTTAGCCAATTGCAGCGGCGCCCTCTCGCGCCGAATGGTGACGTCAGCGGACATACACTTATAGACGAAAAGGGTTTGTCTTGGTTTTGCCTATCCCCCATTACAATTTGTACAGAAAGTTTTCAAATACCCTGTATATGTCATATGGCCCCACCTCGGCTGTTCTTTTCGTTAAAATACCCTGGAATACATGGGGTTAAGATTTTCTATATGAGGCTCTCTATTAATTGTTGGTTTCTTTTCTTCCACAGGTGGTTTGCTTAATGAAAATGGCGACGAAAGGTGCTAAGGAAGCGAGGAAGCTAGCTGATGAAATCAATCTGGTTGTTGGGGAAACCCTGAAGATTTGGATGTTTAAGGAGGAGTTTGTTAGACTCTTGCGGCCGCAACGTCCTTCTTCCTCTCGTGGCCCGAACCGCATGGGACTTCTCTGGGAAAAGCTCGGAGATTTCTGCATTTTCGTCGTAAAACATTACCTACGCGTCTGGTTCACAGCCAAGACAGTTTCCGCAGCAGCACGAATGGACCTCACGCTGCTCAAGGAACTCGCGGAACATGAGGATCCCATCATCAAGGAAGCCGGCACGAAGGCGATGAGTCGGCATCTATAGTACTTGTCTGAAGTTACAGTCGGTCTCGCTTTCTTCGACGACGATGTTGCAGATACTGACAAACTCAAGATGGTCTCTAACATGAACTCTGTGGAAGGATCCCTCGAGCCAAGCCCTCGTGTGTTGGTCGTCGCAAGAGACGTCGTTGCAAAAGATCTTCCGGACTTCTTCACCTCCACAACTAAGAGGATCTTCCACCATCTTGAAATCGATACTGCGTTCTTGTCAATGCCCCCTGCGGCCTGGATAATATCAGACGGGTACAATCTGGGGAAGGGACGGGTCGGGAAGCTCCTCGTGACTAACGACACTGCTGAAAAAGGAGTGGCCTCATCCACGAGTTCACGGCAAAGGGGCGTACCAAGCACGAGGATCAGCTCCAATACATGATCCAGGTGGCAGAGGATCATCGGCGAGCGTACCCGAAGACAGCAAACAAGAAGGACCTTCTTCGCTGAAAAATACTTTCTTTCTGAAGGCTTTTAGTTTTTTTTATGCCATTTCCGAGTATTGTTTGTCAATTTCTTTCGTTTTGTTGGCGTTCACGTAGTACGGGGAAACCAATCCCAGAATATAATATATAAGTTTAGCTGTTTTGTTTCCAATTATTTTACAGTGTTCATTCCAGTTTAAGTTCTTGTCAAAGTAAATGCCTAGGAAATTGAAATGATTAATGTGTTGTGGAATTACCATTAATTCTGAGGTCTGGAATGTGGTTGCTATTTATAGGTTTTTGTGGAAATGTATTTTATAGTATATTTTGTTTTATTAAATTATCTGTTTTTCAATACATCCTTAACAAAGTGTATTAGCAAAATGTATTTTTATAAATATAAAACACGAATTATGTCTTCATATGCTGTAATGTTTTAAATATTAAGAGTGTTAAACAAGATATAGTTTTCATAGAGTTACTTCCCCTGAAAATAATCAGTACGGGGAAACCAATCCCAGAATATATGTAGTATGTACAGTAGTGTACAAACTTTGTAGTGGATGCGCGACCCCTAAATAAACGGCTACTCAAATGAAAATTTGTCTGTGGTGTTTTCTCCTTCAGTGGTTTAATTGAGAAAGCGAGCGAAAGAAATGGACCACCTTCAGGTTTTCTCTCTTATGCAGTGACGCACCCTAAATTATATATATATATATATATATATATATATATATATATATATATATATATATATATATATATATATATATATATATATATATATATATATATATATATAATATATATATATAGTGGACCTAGTTTTAACCGTTTAAGGTGATAATGATTTAATTGTATGCAATGATTAATTGATGCAATGACTGATTGCTTATTAATGAAAGGCTGGGTTAAATAATTTATATTGTTATACAGTATCACCGATTGGAATGAATGGTTATTTGATTAGGCCCACCATACTATTGGAAGTGACCGCGAGGCAGCGAGGGTCACCAGCTTGGTTTTCACCCAAGCAAATTAATATTAAGGTTATAAAAGACACCTTATGGGTTTTGTAGTTTATTATGAAAATAAAGCCGTTATTTATTCACTGTGATATAACAAAGAATTGACAGTAATGAATTGGTAGTTTTACGTTATGCTTGACATAGACTTAGCTAATAAGATGAAATGTTAATAGCTTAATTGACACGTAATAAATAATGTAATACTCATCGATGGTATGTAAATGGCATGCGGCATGGAACATTGAATGGGCCTAGTAAATGATATAAAGAATGCACGTGCGTTTGGTACATTGAATGGAATACTTGACACTGATTAAGTAGGCTAAATGATTGCATGGATGCACATAGAATAATTGATGTGGCCTAATAATAATGAATTGAAATGCTTGACAAATACACAAATATCATTTATATAGAAGATCATTATGTGATGTTAAATGATTACGTCAAGGGAACATTTAGTTAACACACAAATATATGAATTGAACATAATGACGGATGATACGCGGAATTACGGTATTGTAATGACACTTGAATTGGATGACAGGCCTACTGCGTTCTTTCACGAGAGTCAGTTGGAACGCGTGATTACACACTTTGGGAGTATAGCCTACCGTTCGGCGGTAGGCTAATGTAGGCTTCACAAGAGTACTTAGAATAGGAGGTACTTATCTTAGGACGATGTAAACTCTTGAAGGCGGGTTGGAGAAAGATCTATTACCGAAAACTCGAGTTGTCGTTGTCCGTTAAGCCTCTTGAGATGATGGATGTAGGCTTCGTTCGGAAGCCTGAGGTGATGTCACTTCTCGAGATGCAGGCTGGCCTTATGATCTTGCAGGAATATATCTCGAGGAATGTGGAGAAACTTGAAGGCCGACCCGGCAAACCGCAGGCCCGAAGCGATTCCGGTTGGGCCTCGAAGGATTGCTTCTGCAGGTGGTCTGTAGATCTTACTTGATGATAAATTGTAGGCCTTGAAGAAAGTAGCGGCCGCGCCTCCCGGCCGAAGCCGGTAGGCGGTTGATGGACGTTGCTCACGTTCGATGATGTGTACCAGTGAGTGAGAGTGAGGAAGAAAGCAAGTGGAAGCTCGCTTTTATACGTAGTTCCTGTGACGTAGGAGGACTTCGCGCCAATTCTTAAGACGCCTTGTGAGCGCGTCCTTTAGTTGATAAAGGCTTACTTTCGCGCCTTTTGGGAAGAAACAGACTTCCCATTGTTTGTTTGCCCACGTGTGTTCCAAGACTGTTTGATGGTAGCGTGGAAGGAAAGTATTTCTGTCTATTTGTTGGTCTATTTCTTGTCGATCCGCTATATATATATATATATATATATATATATATATATATATAAGCCTGGTTTTTTTGCTCGAGGGTTTTTTTTTATGTTAATTTTTTTTCGCTCCATTTCATGGAAAATCGGTTTACATAGAAAATAAATAAATATATTGTTTCAATAAATTATTTGTTATATATTGTAAAAACAAAGGAATATTCTGTATGCATAATTTAAATATATATATATACACACACACACAGTGATATATATATATATATATATATATATATATATATATATATATATATATATATATATATATATACCTTTCAAATGTTCCGCGCGATGATTCCTCACAGAGTGGGCAAAAAAAAAGGGGGACCTCGAACTTTGGCTGTAAAATCCAAAGTTATGGTGAGATTTCAATACTTTTTTCCCACCCCACAACTAAGTAAATTTCCTATAGGGTGAGCGGATTTCAAAGAAAACTAATGAAAATTACTGATTTATTGAACATTTCTTTATGCCACTGGAAATTCTCCATTTACACTATTACTGCATTATCGGGTCGGCAAAGAAAAAGGGAGACCTTTTAAATCCTTCATATCTCGGCAAATATAGTACATAGAACCATAAACTTTTAGTATGTTAGTACTAGGTAATTTTATGGTTTGTATGACGAGGTATTTCTGTTGAATACACGAAAGGCCTTGGAATATGTTTTTAATTTTCCTTGGTGGATTTGCATCATATATATATATAAATATATATTTCTTTCAATTAAACGTTAGACCTACAGGCTACATTACTGTAGGGGCTCAATATACGGTAGTTTCATCTTGTTTTAAAATTTCAGATGACATATATATACAGTATATATATATATATATATATATATATATATATATATATATATATATATATATATATGTGTCTCAAAAACAAAAATCCCTATTTTTATTTGCTCATTATTTCATAATGGATGTATTGGGGTTGCTTCTTTGGAAAGCAACAGACAGGGGTTTTTTATTTTACATATACCTATACATTTCTGGCTGAATCCTCAAACAATGATGCCGCGTTTGCAGCTGGAACAGAAAATCAAGATCGTTGAGTGGTTTCATATGACAAATTCTGTGACGCAGGTGCAGAAGAACTTTTGCAGAGAATATGGATGCAAAGATCCACCCGATAAAAAGACAATATCAGCGAATTGTTAGAAAATTTCAGTCTGTAGAAGCTAATTCGACGTTTGTTAGCGGAAGCAGGTATTTCACGAACATCTGTGCATCGCATACTTCGTACCGAGTTAAACCTTTTTCCCTACAAAATTCATTCACAAAAACTTCACTGACTAATGTTCAAAAACAAAAACGGATGGAATTCGCAACATGGATGTTAGCAAAGCTAGAAAAAGATCTTGAGTTTTTGATTAGAGATACATTCACTTCATTGGCGACTCTGTACATGTGGCAACGCCGCAGTGATAGTCAAGGTACTCCAACTGGGGGAAGGTGTAGATGGAAGGTGGACAACCTAGTCCAACAGTATGATAACACAGACATATATATCTAAAGGACAACTGAAATTTGAATGGGCAGTCATTGACATACAGGTAATTATAATGTAATGTCTGTGTCCATAAAGATAAACAATTAATATGATCGTGAACAGCGTTGAACTCCATGTAGTTTACTAGTCTTATACAGTAACTAGCGGAGCGACCCTGCTTTGCTTGGGTGGAAATTGAACGCTATATATATATGTCCAGTTAGGTCAACTGAAGTCCCGGTTAGGTTAATTGAATGCCCAGTTAGGTCAACTGAGTGCCCGATTAGGTTAATTGAATGCCCGGTTAGATCAACTGAATGCCCGATTAGATTAATTGAATGCCCGGGTAGGTTAATTGAATGCCCGGTTAGGTTAATTGTACGCCCTTGATGATTGGTTAGGTTAAGTGGTGATATTTTCGTTAGTTTTAACGAAACTATCACGACTTAACCTAACCAATCGTCAAGGGCGTACAGTTGACCTAACCGGGCATTCAATTGACCCCAAATTTCTTCTTTTCAGTTATTAACAATTTTGATACAGGTTAAGTGGTGATATTTTCGTTAAAACTAACGAAAATATCACCACTTAACCTGTATCAAAACTGTTACTAACTGAAAAGAAGAAATTGGGGGTGCTATAAAGGAAAAGATCCAAAGCTTTTCTGCATTATTTGATCCCTTTGAGGTTTGTATTTTATTTGCTATTTAATTAAATCAAATATGAATATAATTTGAGGGGTCTTGATTATGCATATTAATAATAATAATAATAATAATTAAAAATTAATCATATTAAATTACTACGAATTTTGAAAATTCTAAATTAATATGATCCTAAGATCAAAAGCAGAGAGTTTTGCATCGTTTGATCACTTTTTTAGGTTTAGATTTTAAACAAAACTACTTTGAGCAACATAAAAAAATCTCAGTTTTTTGAAGGGTCATTGCATAGTTTTAGTAAAACTAAGTTTTCATTAAGAAAAAACGTCGCATCACTATATATATATATATATGAAATACAGTCATGTCAATTCACATTATCATACACGCACGGTTGTATTATGACTACACAAAGCGTTCTCACTATATTAATATTCCGAGTATACAGTGTAGTTATTATCTCGTGTAAGAAATTGTGAAGAGGAACGGCTGCTGTCAAAGATAAAAGTAAAATGGACTTTTTATTCGAGTTTTTGGGGAATTTTCAATCATTTGCAAATTATTCGCAGTTTTCGCATCTCTTCGAGTAATAAAAGGAGACCACTGACCTTATTTAAATACTTCAAGTTTAAAAATTGTTTGTGTAAGCAGAGAATATATATTATATATATATATATATATATATATATATATATATATATATATATTATAAGAGAGAGAGAGAGAGAGAGAGAGAGAGAGAGAGAGGAGTATATGCAGAGGAGGGGCGACAAGCTTGACCTTCGTGAAATGAGGAATCATCGCACGGAACATTTGAAAGGTTGAAAGGTATATATATATATACTGTGTGTGTAAATATATATTTACAGAAATTACAAACTAACAAAGCCCCAAAGCTCCATTCTAGGCTAGCACAAGAAAGAAGCTAGAAAAATGCAAATGAATAAGAAAGAGAATTAAAATCTGATGCCATGTAAAGCTTCCACACAAGAATAGTAGCGTATAGTAATAAAGTAATAGACAATGCTCTTTTTCTTCCACCAGCCCCTGCTGACAGAAAATATAGTGGTGAGAATACCTAGAGGAAAGTTGGAAAAAGTATCATGAAAAAATTATTTTAGAGTTCATTCACACCACGTTTACCCTTATTTCGTGTGCCCAATTATGCAGTAGAAGACAGTGAAAAATAAAAGGTAGCATCAAATGTAGACTACTTAATCTAATTTACATTATGCATATTTTTACATTTGTTTCTTAGTTGATTTTCTCGAACGAAGACAAAATTTTGAAACTGCCCTAATTTTGCCTCGAAATCGGTGATGTTGTAGTCGAGACCACCATGGCCGAAACCGAGACCAGAAAAAAAGGTCTCGAGACCGGTCTCGAGTCCTACATCACTACTCGAAATGCATTCTGTGGAAAATTAATTGTAAATTCATCTCAATTTATTTACAAAAATATTTAAAAAACCATGCATCCACATAGTTAGTAATTTGCTCTTTCTTGTTTACCTGCGGAATTGCAAACTACGTTTGACAAAATGCTACACGGTTTATAAGTAAATATTAGTGTATAGAGTGTGAATGATAATATAGTAGAAGGACTTAACCCTTATTTTATAACCATAATAAATTATACCCAAGATGTATTATACTCAGATTATGAAATAAGGGTAAACCCCTATTTCACAGCCATAGTAATTTATATCAGGGGTACATTTTACTCAGGTTATGAAACAAGGGCTAAACTCTAAAACCACTATTATTTTAATTAATTTTCGGTTCTTTTCAGCTTGGCGCACCGCGGATTTTTGAACTGAAAATTTGTATACTAATAAATTTTTATATTCTAATAACGAAAATGACTATTTTCCTGGAGAAATATGCGCAACATACGAAAAAAATTGCATTTATATGCGCACTAGTTTGCATGGCGCATGACCGTTATTTAAATTATGTCGTGTTATGTAGTGGGTTTTACAAAATAAAACGCGGATAATATCCTTTATTTATTAAAATTTGCAATATTTAATACTATTTTAATAAATAAATCTCCATTTGCGTACCTTTTTCTTCATACGAACTCGCATAAACAGTAATTTTTGTTGTTGTTATTATTGTTTATTTGTTGCCTGCTTAGACCTACAGTAGTTTAGTCTGAATATTATTGTTGTAGTGTGAGCATGTCATAATGCAGTGCTGTGATCTATCTACTTGTGAGTTGACCCCGGTCAAATGAATGCCAGGTTAGGTCAATTGAATGCCAGATTAGGTCAATTGAATACCCGGTTAGGTCAACTCTACGCCCTTGACGATTGGTTAGGTTGTCATGATATTTTCCTTAGTTTTAACGAAAATATCACGACTTAACCTAACCAATCGTCAAGGGCGTACAGTTGACTCAACCGGGCATTCAATTAACCGGGGGCCGCAAAGCAACCTCGTATCCGGGTGTCATGAGCGGTGTAAACTAGATAACGGTCATGCGCCATGCAAACTAGTGCGCATATAAATGCAATTTTTTTCGTATGTTGCGCATATTTCTCCAGGAAAATAATAGGTAATTTTTTACTATCAGTCCAGCCTCTGGAAACTGAAAATAAAGTTTACCATAAGACTCTTTACATTTTTTTAAACAACTTTTATTAAGTACAATATGAAGGCAAATGCCGATTAAAGCTATAAAATTAATGTTAAGAAATTATTTTTTGAGCGATAAAATCGCGGATCATGTTTTTGGGAGTGATAAAATGGCTGATCCCACAAAGGTTAGGAAGGTACCGCTAACAAAATTGGGGGTTTGACCTGAACTCATAAGATTTTAGTGTCACGATGGCGTCGGTTTGCGATGGTTGTAATTATTCAGTGTTTAACTTCATGCAAATTTTTTGATGATGAAGAGGCTGCATTTAATTTTTATGTAGAACACGGTGTATTGCTAAAAGAATTTATTTGCCCTAAGAAAAACAAGGAAGGTATTGTTTGTGGTAATAAGTGTGTGTTCGATAAAAACAGAAAAGCATTTCGTTGCCATAGGTCGGTCACCGTCGGTGCGTGATAAGAAACGGAGAAGGGGAACACGCATATATTGTGATTTTTGTAGCGGCTCAGCTCTACAAACCACATTAAAAAAGAAATATATATATATATATATATATATATATATATATATATATATATATATATATATATATATAGTAAGAGTAGTACCTAAAATTAGGTTAGGTTAGGTTAGTATAGTTTTACGGTATATATAATATATACAGTGAATATATACAGTGTTCGTTTTACTACATATATATAAATGTGTATATATATACCTTTTAGGTCACTCATGTTGGCTGTTTCTACAATTTCCATAATTTATATAAGTTATCAATGGATTCGTTTTTACATCGCGAATGCGCCCTAGATAGTCTCTACTGAAGGAATTACCCGCATTTTAGGGTATTTTTTTCACACTTATACCCCAAAACAAACTTCGTGTCCTAACTTAGTTTTGGGCCAGTTCCCTCACTTGAGACTATCCAAATCGCATTCCTGGTGTAATAACGAATCCATTGATCTATAAATTATGGGAATTGAAGAGACCAGAGTGATAGTAAAAAATTACCAAATAATATCATTTTCGTTATTAAAATATAAAAATTTATTAGTATACAAATTTTCAGTTCGAAAATCCGCGGTCCGCCAAACTGAAAAGATTCTAACTTTCTAACATTGTGGTTGGGTAGGCCTATACATGGCCACAAAGTCCCTTTGCAGTGAAATTACAGCATATCTGTATGTTGTCCTGGTTTTTCGTGCAAAGGAACTTTGTGGCCACCCAGCAGACTTTATGGTATATGTCTAAATTAGGAGTGCTCAGACTGTAGGTATTTAAGATCTACTTTTGCCAGCCTCATCCTAACGTGATCTACCAGCACTGAAAGTGACAAAAAACAATTTTTGCACACCACTATATTTTCTTTATTTATGCGAAATACATTTATTTAAATAATAAGATAGTCTTTGGTTCTTACATTATAAAATAGACGTTGTTGTTGGTTAGCTGATCAGCCCACCCTGATCGAGCGCCCTCTCCGGAGTGGACCAGAGGTTCAGCGCACTAGTGATGTTGTGTTGTGTTCGTTGTTGTGCTAGAGCGGTACAGTCTGTCATAATGTGTTCATTTGTTTGTGGTGTGTTCTGGCACAAGTGGCAGGTGTCGTCTGTGGCGTTGTCTAGTCTGTGTTTATATGTCTGTAAGTTGGGGTGATGTCCACATCGGAATCGTGCTAAGTTAACTCGATCCGATCTGCTCAGGCTGGTCTCTGACCTGTTAATGGGTGGTGGCTTCGCACCTAGGACCGCATTCGGACCGAGTCGTGTCAGTGCTTTGTGGGTTAGGTGTGTGTGTGTGTGTGTATGTGTTTTCTGTACTGTGTGATGTCTGTGGGGCGTGGTATGGAACGGAGTATTTGGTTATAATGTCTCTCTGGTGTTACCTTAATGGTGCGAGGTGTTGATGCATGATTGTACGTGTAGTAGCAAGGGTGTTGTGGGTTGTCGCTGCTGCCATGAATTGTGTTCCTCTCATGTCTAAATGTTCCCTAACTTTCAGTATTTTTGTTTCTGTGTGCAGATGTTCTATTGGTGTTGTTTGAGTGCATCCTGTAATGATACGAAGTGCGTTGTTTTGTATTGTCTGTAAGGTGTTTATGTGTGTGTTTGAGATATGGGTGCCCAGCATGGGCTAGCATAGTCCATAACTGAGCGAATAGATTGTTTGTATATGAATGATGTTGTTTCCTGCTTGTGTCCAAAGTTTGTGCCTGTTAGTACCCTAAGCGCGTTAAGTCTTGACGTACATTTGTTTTTAATGTCCTGAATGTGGTTTGCAAAAGATAATGGTGTTGTATGTGACCCCAAGTATTTTGTTAATAACCTAGAAAATGTCCTTTCTTTGAGTTTTTCCCCTTCAACGGTATGATCTTGAGCAATTCCTCCTTAGCAATAACATTTTTAAATATTATTCTTATGAAAATGCACAGCTGGGATGTGTCAATAGCATTTGTCGACTCATGAAACTGAAGTGAAAAGAAAACGCATTCATTTATATCTTTATTTTAGTTGCACTCTCAGATCCTCACCCATCACTTCTGAACGTTGCGTAACAGTGTGACTGGATACCTGAATTTCCTTAATGAAATTATTTCCGATTTATTTTTTAAATGAACAAACAAAGAGTTTGCTGCCTCCAGAAATGCATCTTTTACAATGTTTCCATCCTCGAACGATTTCTTGCGCTTAGCTAACACGTGACTCACCCGGAAGAATGCACTTGTGGCTGCCTTTGATTTCTCGATGGGCCTGTAAATACGGATTGTTGGACAGCAAGTGGAGACTTCAATTCCTTCATCTTCCTCTTCAGCAGTTCATTTTTGGCTTGAAAGTCGCTCTCATATTTCTTGTGAACGGTTCTGAAATGCCTCTCAGCATTTCCCTTCTTAGCAAGAACTACGGTCGAATGGTAAATCAAACACACCCAAACGCACGCACTTTGAATTCACCAATGTAAAAAAATAATCGTTCTTCCACGCATTGTGAAAATGGTGAGATTTTTTTTTTTTTGTTACTTGGTCCGGCACTCCTGATTAGCGCCCCCTGCCCCCCATTAAAATTTTAATTGAAAAATTCACTGGAAATCTACGCTTGGAGTAATTTTTTCTATAAAAGTTTAGAAATTTAGAAGTTTAGCACACTCACATGTGTTTGTTTTCTTTGCAACAACCTTCAGGCTACCGACTACTCTGTAATAACGGCTGTCGGTTCGTGGAATGACTGCGGTGTTGTCAAGTTTGACATGCCCGTCACCCACAGCGCGTAAAACCGACAACTTGTCTACCGTAAGAATTTGTGACGCAACTCGGTGAACAATACTCTTCGCGAAACGTGTTAAAAAAAAGTGAGTATTGCCAACTGGTAGAGTCTCAACAAAATCAGTGCATAATTAAAAACTAAGTGGACAAGTAAAAACATATACAAACAGCCAAACAGGTTACGAGTGCAAGCAATGCGATCTTTCTCTCTGTCGCTACCTAGAGAGGTGTCAACCTAGATTAAAAGTATGATAAGTTTTAAAAATTTCGCGGTCTACTTAAAACAAGTTAACGGTCCACCGGTCGACCGCGATCGACATCCTGGTCTAAATCATTCATAGGCTAGATGCATCTGTTCCACTGGGCAGACGGGCCGGAAGTGCTACTAGTACGTGACCAGAATCCAAAATCTTTCATAATAACTCAAGTACAGACAAAGAACACACGAATATCTTACCGACTTTATTGGCTTATTTTGGTAATGGTATTATCGAAAGGCGAGGTTGTAACGTACAACTGCTAATATTTAAATTGTGGATACAATCGAAAGAAGTTAAATGAACTCAGGGCTGTCAAGTATGATACTTCTAATGAAAAATTGTCAAAGGATCATTAAAAAATACCCAAAGTAGACACACACACACACACACACACACACACTCTGTGTGTGTGTATATATATATATATATATATATATATATATATATATATATATCCCTTGTTAACCTAGTTTAAGTTCCGTGTGTTGGTCTCTCCTCACACGAAGGTCAAGCTGGTGGTCCCGCCTCTAGGCCTGGCTTGGTGGAGGAGCGAATTACTCTCTTGCGCTCTTCACCGCACATAACCAGGCCATATATATATATACAAGGTGTCCCATAAGTCCGGCATCATAGGAGAAATTCATATTTTTCTATTTCTACAAACCATAATTCATATTTTTCTTATGCTCGGGATGCCAATTTCCCGTCCACCATTCTGTTCAGTGACGAGGCTGTTTTTTATGGAAATGGTGAGGTAAATCGACAGAACACCCGCTACTGGTCTCAAAACAACCCTCACTAGTATACCTCTTCAAAGGAGCAAGGTGCATCTCGGGTGATGGTATGGTGTGGCATTTGGAAGGATCGCATCATAGGCCCCCTCTTTTTCGATGAACATGTCACTGGAGGCACCTGCCTACGTATGCTCAAGGAAGAAGCATTTCCCAGTGTCTTGAACGAAGAAGGAAATTTCCCAACATGGTTCCAGCAAGACGGCGCTCCTGCACATTACAGCACCCAAGCAAGGGAATACCTGTACCAACAATTCCATGGTCATTGGATAGGACGTCGAGGGCCTGTGGAATGGCCAGCTAGAGGCCCGGATCTCACGCCACTAGATTTTTATCTCTGGGGCCACTTGAAAGCGGCATTATTGGCGCATGTAACACCATTACTCCTGACATCATTCACCGTGTGCTTGCTGACTGGGTATCACGTCTGAATTTGTGTATTGAAAACAATGGTAGACATATTGAGCACGTTCTGTAAATAAAAGCTTTTGTTTTGCCTTTTTTTATTATTTTTCCTATGATGCCGGACTTATGGGACACCCTGTGTATATATATATATATATATATATATATATATATATACACAAACTCAGAATGGTTCCCTGAGAACATTATATGTTAAACACAGACCGTGCATGGAACAAGGAACTCTTCTGGGAAAATTAAATCCACTATAGTCCGAATAAGTAATGGTAAATGACAAATACCATAGTTTTTTTCCTTTTTCATGATTTTAGCCCGACGTGGGCAACGTGGGTCGCAAAGCTATATTTATGGGATCTCTTTGCGAGAGACCCGTTGCCCACGTCGGGCTAAAATCATGAAAAAGGAAAAAAACTATGGTATTTGTCATTTACCATTACTTATTCGGACTATAGTGGATTTAATTTTCCCAGAAGAGTTCCTTGTTCCATGCACGGTCTGTGTTTAACATATATATATATATATATATAGTATAAATTCACTACTGCCATTTTTACCATAGTAATGAAATTCACATTTTATAATCAACTATTTAAAATATGCTGATTTCATTAAACACTTTTAACTTTGTAATTTATTCCTTTTCATATTTTTTATTAAGCTTCATTTTTTTTGTACAAAATAAACAATAAATCATTTAACTTAAAATTATGCAACATTTTGTAAATTTTATATTGTATTTATTATTATTATTATTATTATTATTATTATTATTATTGTTATCACTAAACTTGCCACTTACACTTTTTTATGTAAATAATAAACTAAATCGATAATTAATTAGTTTTAAATTGATAATTATTTAGTTTCGTAAAAATTGGTCGTTGCCAATTTACCGGCAGTTTTTACATAAATTTCTTATGTTCTTGTGGTTCGGAACCCACGTAAAATTGTAGGTCCCCTCCGCCACCACGGAGGACATACACAATACACGATTACGAACACAGTTAGGTAGACCAGCCATGAGTGGATCCTATGGTCTTTGTTGGTCTGAAACATTATAACATTATAACATTATAAATGCCATTAATTTTGCCTAAAATGCTCCCATGCTTCCAATGGCATATTCAGACTAGAATACTGTGATTAGTGTCATATCAAATATCTAAAAATTGTGAAAACTCTGTCACTTGTATTCTTTTCTGAATAATGATTTTTGAATTTTGAAATTTTTAATAAAATTTCACAAGTTTAATAATGCAAATTACAAGTTACAATAGAAAATGGTTGCAGTGAAAATACATGAAAAAGACACATGGACACAGTACTGACGACGGAGTAAGTGAAATATACGCAATTCGGAGAGCGGCTAAAGACTGACGAAGAAGGCGACGAAAAGTGAGCGAGAACTCTGTTTCTGTTGGGTTTCCTCGTGGGCCATTTGAGGCATTTTGGGAGAAATATTTTGTTGTTTATTGAGATGTTTACGACTCCGAAGGCGTCCTCAGGCCTGCACCTTCTGTCCCTGCGGTCAACTGGTCGATGCTATCAGTTTGCCTTTTCCTTCTCGTCTTCTCGATCCTGACGGTGCAGGTGACGCTAGAAGGGATGGAGGATGAAAAGAGTCGTAAGAAGCTGAGTGGGCGTCTTCGATGCATGCAGGCTTAAGATAGACGATCGACGCTGCATCCTTGCATCCAGCGCGACTAAGGATGATTTTATCACCGCAATAAATTACGGGAAAGGTCCATCGTACGGCTGCTGCAGGGGAGGTCGAATGGCGTCCTGACCCACGAAGTTGTGCGTGTATGCACAGGACCGTACCAACTTGTGATGACGCCCTGTGCAAGGCATTCCTTATGCGCCCCATACCCCATTAAATTCGGAACATATACATATTGATTATAATAGAAATACATAATTATTTGAAATACATAATTAATTAAAATACATAATTATTTAATACATAATTAATTAAAATACATAATTATTTAACACATAATTAAAATACATAATTATTTAATACATAATTAATTAAAATACATAATTATTAATACATAATTAATTAAAATACATAATTATTAATACATAATTAATTAAAATACATAATTATTTAATACATAAGCAATACATAATACATAATTAATTAAAAATCCAAATTTCATTCTATGTGGCAGCTCTAAGACCAACAATTTGGCGCCCCCCCCACACGTCGGCCACACCGCTCGCTCCTGCCTTGGTACGGCCCTGCGACTTAGGGTGGATCGATTTTACATTTTTTTCGATTTCCATATTCTAATAGAAACAAATACTTGCGCATGCATGAGAAAATAGCCTCTGCAAAATCTTAGCTTAATAGGTAATCATCTTCTGCCCCCGGCAGAGCGATGAAAATCATATTTTAGTAGTCAAAAACGTATTTTTCTTATAATTTTTAAAATATTTCAATATGCATCAAAATTATTCCTAATAACTATAAAGTCGATGAAAAAGACCTCATATGATCTTTTTTCCAAGCGCGTTGTCCTACGTTAATATCTTTTGCCCCCGGCAACAACGTCAAATGTTGAAAAATAGGTAATTTATATACATATTTTCAGATCGGCTCTTTGTCTTAAATAATGCATTTATATATTTCCCATAGCATTTATATCGTTGCTTAGGCATGAAATAACACACACGCAAAATTTTATGACCCTAGAGTAATATCTTCTGTCCCCGAGAAAAGTCTAAATGTGGATTATAATTACGTTAATGCGATGTTATAAGTACGATAAGTACTAAGTACAGCTCCTCGCTTGCTAATTTTATAAAATTAGCAACCCAGAACTCACCACGAGGAGGTGGCTGTACGTCGAGTTCCACCCTATCCAGCCCCAACCACCCTTCCTTTGGCTGCATGTCGATTTACATACGGTAATCTTTCTTAGAATCAAATCGTGGAATTTTTGTTCGGGAGTGAAGACGGGAGCGGATGAATCCGTCCCTCTCTTCTATTCCACTTACACTGGCAGAGGCTTCGGTTACTAATTTGATGAGTCTCTCGACCGCTTGAGTATGACAAGGGAATAGTGGGATCAGTCCATCAGGCTGGTCTCCCGTCTCAACAAACTCTTTTATTCGGGTATCAGGTATTGTTTTTGTAACGGGGGGTTCGGTCACCTCAGCCGTTTGCCAGTTGATCATTTCGTAATAGTTTTGACTATCGTAGAGCAGCTCAGGCATGGCGAAGGCTCGAATTTTCCCCGCTGGTGATTGTTTTGATCGTGCTTTTAATATTCTTCTCCATCCCAATTCTCTTATGTGTTGCTCATCGGCATGTAGCATGGAGATCAAAATATTTTCTGGGTGAGCAAAGAAAGAATTTCTACGGAGGACTTTGTTGGCGATTGTCTTAGATCTTTGAGGCATGGTCTGAGAGAGACGCATCATTTCGAAAAAATGTTTTGCGCCCTCTGTGAAACTGGAGTTTTTCTTTACCTTAAACCAAATTGGTGCGTAAACTGTCATAATGAATCGCACAATTTCGTTGAAGGTGCTGGAGGGTTCACTGGTTGAAACATAGAGGCGCAGAAATCTATTTGCTGTTGTCAGCCACCTGGAATGCGCCATCTTACCTGGATTTCGTGCCGCGAGAGCTGAAGAGCAGCTACCGCTCGACACTGCTCTGTAGATGTCTAACAAATATTTTTGGTCAGTGCTCAACTCGGCATCATCTATGTCAATCTCGGGAGATGGAATGGCATCGAATTCTGTAATTGGAAGTTTTTCGCAGTCGTTCAGTTGTTTTCCAACTGGTCCAGTAAAGCCCATTGGCCCAGTTGTTTTGCCGTCCAAGTCTTGAATGAGGTGTCGCAGTGATAACTCATTACCGTGTAATAGGCATATGATCCACTGAACTGGCCTTTGTAGTTTCATTTCAATCATACGAATGACTCCACCCTTTCGACCCGTGTTCACTGCGGTACCATCACAGCCGATAGCCACAATGTCGTCCGTGCTAATATTGTTAGTCTGCTGCTGGCAGCACTCACCAGAGATGACCTTTAAACCCTAGCCTAGAGTCATAAAATTTTGCGTGTGTGTTATTTCATGCCTAAGCAACGATATAAATGCTATGGGAAATATATAAATGCATTATTTAAGACAAAGAGCCGATCTGAAAATATGTATATAAATTACCTATTTTTTCAACATTTGACGTTGTTGCCGGGGGCAAAAGATATTAACGTAGGACAACGCGCTTGGAAAAACGATCATGTGAGGTCTTTTTCATCGACTTTATAGTTATTAGGAATAATTTTGATGCATATTGAAATATTTTAAAAATTATAAGAAAAATACGTTTTTGATTACTAAAATATGATTTTCAACGCTCTGCCGGGGGCAGAAGATGATTACCTATTAAGCTAGGATTTTGCAGAGGCTATTTTCTCATGCATGCGCAAGTTTTTGTCTCTATTAGAATATGGAAATCGAAAAAAAATGTAAAATCGATCCACCCTACCCTGCGTATGCATCTAGATTGCGGAAACGTAAGACCTGCGATTTTATGACTGGGGAGAGGGGAGGGGGAGAGGGAATACGTGTAGTTTTTGCATGAAAAATTTCAGTCCGGCATAGGTGCTTCAGTCGATGGAAGTATCTGGTCCTGACGGCGAAAAACTCTCCAGGGAGGCGTAGTATCGTACCGTACACCAGTTCGGCTGACGTACACTTGAGGTCGGACTTGAGAGCGGTGCGAATGCACAGGAAACCTATGGGAAGTGCGTCAGATCATTGAGGGCCAAAAGTGGTGTCAGGTGTCAGTGGAATCAATCAGTGCATATGCGCATGCACCCTAATGCACAAGTTAGTTTTTCCATAGGGAGTGGGGGAGTCGAACTGTCGCCCATGATCTCTGTTGACTGGAGAGGACACGCTAAATTGGGAAATCTATGCGGAACGAAATTACGGACTGCTGCTTCGGATGTAACTTCTCGCACCGGAATGCTTCGGGCCATCTTGTGAAACTGTCGATTCCCGCGAGGAGGTACGTATAGCCGTTGGGGTACCCTATACTGCCATATATCCCAACAGCAAGAAGCTGCTCCGCATCCTTTGCAGTCTACCAGTCACCAGCTGCACTGCAGAGCGAGCATACAGTGGACTGAAGCTCCTGAAGACTTATCTTCGTTGCAGCATGGCCACTGAACGACTGACTGGATTGGCTCTAATGCACATCCGCCGTGACATCGCCATTGATGTGGAGACCATTATCACCATGTTTGCAAGACGCCACCCAAGACGAATGACCATGGTCAATGTATTGGATGACTGACTCCTGACTACTACTCATTCTGTATTAAGCTCTGGACAGGAGGAGCCTTTTCTCTCACTATTAGACTGATATGACATTACATGACCATAAAGTGTAAAGTCAACTGCAATAAACAGACGCCAATTCATGATGCTGAGGCTATCGTACTGTTTTAATAACATAATCAAAGGCCCCAACCTGGTCACAGAGTTTACAGTTTAGAAATCAGATATACAATCTATACATAATTTTTTTATGGGACGACCAGGAGTTTGGTTACAGACACCCAATAACCCCCGTGGATACGGCCCTGTATATATATATATATATATATATATATATATATATATTATATATTATATATATATATATATATATATATATATATATCCAACTTGACCTTCGTGTGAATAGAGACCAACACACGGAACCTAAACGAGGTTAACAAGATATATATCTCATGCCCTTAAAATCTCACGGAAAATCCATGAGACGGATTGTGTGTATGTGTGTGTGTGTGTTTGGGGGTTGTTTACCCTCCTTTGTCACAAAGATCATCTGAAGGAGGGGACCTGCAGCATTACGTGGGATCCGAACCACGGGTCGTTACATCATCTGGATGCAGAGGACGGTCATCCATCCAACTACTTCCCAAACCCAATGTCACTTAACTTCGCTGATCTACGTGAAGCGGTGTTGCGACATGGCAGACGAGGTAGCCCAGACTGCGCGTATAAGGCGGGCTCTTTTGACTTTTTTACTTCAACATTGGCTGAGAAGTAATGAAGCTAATTGGCTATATTCACTGTCTCATTATTAAATATATTTTCTTCAGTTAATATTTTTTGAAAGCTATTTTCTTCTTTCTTTTATGTAAAGTTTAGTTTACTATTTGATTTCTTCTGTTTTGTGAGATCATTCATGCATTCTACAAATTCAGTGTTCATTGCTCTTCGCGAATTACATTGTAAAAAGTCAGACAAAGTTTCGGACACATGAAGATTTATGTTGTTTTGCAGTTTTATGGTTGGATATAATGCTCCTTTGGCAGCAATTACATCGGCGAAAATCCTATATTAGGACGCCTCTATAGACAGAGTGTAGACCTTGATATATACTATTTATTTTTTAAGGTTAAGTCAGGGCCGGATTACCCATTACGCCAAGTACGCCATGGCGTAAGGCCCCAAGACAAAGTGGCCCCAAAATATTTAAGATATTATTTGTCGATAAGTATTTCTTAGTCTTCTTCTTCTTCTTTCTCTTCGCCCGTTCCCGCCTCTATGCGGGGTCGGCGTTTCTGACCAGCCTCCTCCACACAGCCCGGTCCTGGGCTTCTTCCTCCGACAAACCCTTCCCCCTCAAATCGTCCCTCACCTTCTCCATCCACCTCGCTTCGGTCTGCCTCTCTTTCTCCTGCCATGCACTCCATATTCATCGTTCTCTTACCTACATAATCTCGCCCTCTCATCACATGTCCATACCATTCAGTCTACTTTCTTGTATCTTCCTCGAGATTTCTCCAACCTTGTTGTGCCCCTTATCCTTTCATTCCTTACTCTATCCAACCTTGTCACTCCGCACATCCATCTCAGCATCTCATCTCCGTTACATCTAGTCTTTTCTCATGATCTTTCTTTATAGCCCAAGACTCAGCCCCGTACATCATAGCCGGTCTTACCACAGTCTTATACACCTTTCCCTTAACCCTTGCGCCTATTCTTCGGTCACACAACACCCCTGAAACTTTCTTCCAATTTTTCCAACCAGATTGCACTCTGTGTGTTATTTCTGTGTCCAGCTCACCGTCCTCAGCCACTGTCGATCCCAAGTACGTAAACTTACTTACTCTCTTTAACCTCGCTCCCTCTAAACTAATTTCTGAGTCTTGATTTTCGTAGAACCTCAGGTACTCCGTTTTCTTTCTGCTGATTTTCAACCCTCTGTCTTCAAAAGCCCTCCTCCATTCCTCCAATTTTCTTTCTACTACTTCTCTCCTGTTGCTGCACAGAACAATATCGTCTGCAAAGAGCATACACCAAGGGGATTGATCTTTTATCCCCTGGGCCAACACATCCATAATCAAAACAAAAAGGTACGGGCTCAAAGAAGATCCCTGATGTAGACCAACCCTCACGGGGAACCATTCCGTTACACCTACACTACTCCTAACCTGGGTCCTTGCTCCTTCATACATACTTTGCACCAACCTAACGTACTTCTTTGGCACACCTTTCTCTCTCATACACCTCCAAACCTCCTAGCGTGGCACTCTATCATATGCTTTCTCTAGGTCGATGAAAACCATGTGTAGTCCCTTTTGTCGCTCCCGGTGTTTCTCCATCAACTGCCTCAGTGCAAAAATCGCATCAGTTGTTCCCCTACCTGGCATAAAACCCAACTGCTCTTCCCCCACGGTTGTCTCTTCTCTTAACCTTTTCTCTATAATCCTTTCCCAAACCTTCATCGTGTGTGACATAAGCTTTATTCCCCTATAATTTCCACAATCCTGGATGTCCCCCTTCTCTTTGTAGATAGGTACGAGTGTACTATTCCCCCACTCCTCCGGCATTTCCTCTTGTTCATATATCTTCTGCATCAGATCCCACAATAGATCTATGCCCTCATCTCCCAAACAATTCCACGCCTCCACTGGTATCCCATCCGGTCCCAATGCCTTCCCCTTCTTCATTCCTTTCAACGCCACCTTCACCTCCTCCCTACTCACTCCTGAAGTTAACCCTTAGTATTATTGGTAATAATTTTCCATAAATGTAATATTATCTTAGATAAAGGTAAAAGTTTACAAGATACCCGCATTGCCATGAAACATCCTACAGTAACGAAACATATATCAATCGATAGAGCAGAAAAAATGGTGCAAGCAGCCATGTATCATTTTGAAAATATTAGAAAATAACAAAGTTATGACACTATGAAGATGTTACTAGGCCTATCATAGCTTACACCATTTGGATCTTTTCCGTTTCATGTACTGTTTCCGATTTTGTTGAAAATAAGATATTTAATGTAGGTTAACTGAATGCCCGGTTAGGTCAACTGAATGCCCGGTTTAGTCAACTGAACGCCCTTGACGATTGGTTAGGTTAAGTTGTGATAGTTTCGTTATAACTAACGAAAATAGAGTTAATCGCCATAACTGTGTCATATTGGGGCACTGAAAATCCATGAATAATTCGTGAACATTAACGTGATTCACCGAAATTAAATGTGTGGTGCGCTGTTTCATCTAGAGGAGTAATAGGACCATACATTTTCCCAAATAAAACGGTTAAGGGTGATGATTACTTACATATGCTCACCACATTTGCTTTAGATGAGATGCCGATGGACGTGAATCACTCCGGATATTTTCAGCACGATGGCGCCCCTCGCCACTTCGCGAAATGTGTTCTCGAATATTTTAATAAACACTTTCGACATAAGTAGATAGGAAGGTAGAGGTGGAGCCTTTTAAATGGCCCGCACGCTCGCCTGATCTCTCACCCCCCGTGATTTTTGGCTGTGGGATAAGGTGAAGGAAAGAGTGTAAAAAGTGTATGCCACAAAACCCACTGATCTGAATGAACTTCGTAGACGCATTACATCAGTCATCACAACCATAAGAAAAGAACACTGAAAAAGTTATTAAGACACCATTTACAAAAATGGAAATGTTTGTAGCCAATGGCGGTATTTATATAGAACACTCGTAAAATTATATAAAATGAAACAGTGAATAAATTAAATACAAAAATTACAGAAGTGGTAATACCTTTCCCGGACAGAGAGAGAGAGAGAGAGAGTTGACAAAATAAGTAGACACCGGTTTTTCCATAGTTTTTTTTATTTCATAGTAAAAGTCAATTTGTAATACATTTATTGAATGAATATATTTGTAATGGTGTTGATTTCCCCTTTTCATTATGTGAAAGTGACACACGTTCTGGCATTTCATTGATGAGCTTTGACATTTGTTTTTGAGGACAATCATCATGGAGTGCTTTTACTTTTGTAAATCTATATATGGCGTCTCGGTGGTTTAGTGGTTAGCGTCGCTGACTACGAATCCATCGGTCCCGGGATCGAGACCCGGTGACGGCGGGCGACGCGCAGCAAAACCCAGCTGTTCATTCCTCCACGCAATAAAAAAAATTGGTTGGTAGATAAATGGGTGCCCTAGGTAGCCAGGTGGTTAAGACGTTGGACTAATGGTGGGGCGTCGTTCGGATTCCATGTTAAATTTAGGTCTAAGGTGGAGTGACAAACTTGACCTTCGTCAGAATGAACAATTCGGGTGGAAGCTAAACCAAGGTTAACCAAAATTATATGTAATATGCCTAAATCCCAATTGACGCCAATAGTAAGTCACGATTTTACCCATTAACTCCGATTTTGTAAATAAGTCAAATTTCTTGCGAGATACTTTTTTGAGGTTAAGTTAACCCAAGTTAACTCGTTTTAACCTAACCTAAGCTAACCTAAAACAAATCACTAGGTGCGCACAAGCCTGAGGCTGCATGAAGTACAAATTACTTGATTTCGATTTTTTTAATTAAAATCCCAAGCCGAGTGAAATTCGAAAAAATAATCATTGTACACGGTAAAAAAGCGCTTTCTCTAAACTTTTTAATAGAACACTCCCTCCCCACTTCCGACTTACCTTCACACAAGCTTAAGTGATTAAAAATTTGAAAATATAACAAATATGACCTGTTGGAGCTACTGTGTAAAACATGGTCACGGATAAAAATTTACAGAAAAGTTAAAGCTATTTGGGCGTTTATATATATATATATATATATATATATATATATATATATATATGTGTGTGTGTGTGTGTGTGTGTGTGTGTGTGTGTATGTGTAATTTGTGCTTGCCGCTGTAAAACATATTTGTATAACTCCAAATTCGTAGGTTAGATAATACGTACACTGATTTCTCTGGAGAATTTTCGATACTGAATGGGTGTCGGGATTCGGGGTGGATGTTGAGTAACAAAACGTCCTACATAGCTTATAAAGTAACTTTATCTTTTAATAAAAGCAAACTCGCAAGCAAGGACTTATTTATTTAGAAAGTTGAACTATATCCGCAGCTTTATTTCGTTGTTACAATGGGAGGAAATGTTAAATATAAATACTAACTTACATTCCCTGCTGAGAGTTGGGCATGAGGGTATAACTACCTTTTACTTATTTTCATTTTTTAGTCGTGTATTTTTTCTTTGTTGTTGTATTTGGTAACCAGTCTTAAAATAGCGAAGGCGTCACATGAACATATTTCTCAACTAATAACAATATTTTTGTTTTTTCAGATATTGCTTCTGAAGTTTTTTCTGCAATGGACACATATTTCAAAAAGGTACATTTTAATAATTCTGTAAGTAGAGAAAAACGATAGAAGGTATTATTATTATTATTAGTAGTAGTAGTAATAGTAGTAGTAGTAAGTTAAAATTATTGACGCAGAGCATACAAATAAATTTCAACAAACTCCTTGCTGAAGTATGTTCATTGGCGTCCAACGCAATTTGTACGGTTTGAGACACTTATAAAACATAACGCTAAAATTCTGTAAACATCTTAAATTGCATCAATCACTGCGAGTTTATGTGGAAACATTCAATGTCTTATTTGCTAGATTGACGTTATGGATTTCCTTTAAAGATTTCTAAACGTCACCTTTCTTGCTGGAAGAGTAGGTTTGATGTTTGTAATATATTGTATTGGTTGGTTCCACGCACTGATTCTTCAAGCAAACATCAGTAATTTTATGGTAATGAGTGAAGAGTTAGCTTTAATAATGGAGACTGCGTACTTTTTACAAAAGTGTTTTTTTTATAAAGCAAAGCAAATATATATATATATAGTACCGGGTGTCCGAGAATTATCTGTACAATTTTTGGCTGTTATTAAAAGTCAACCATGAAGTGTAGAAATTCCAGTGTTGTCCCATTTTACAGAGAAACTCATTAAGTTTTTTCTGATAACAAGTTTTGACAAGTTTTTTCTTTTTTGTACGCGGGTGACAGACATTAATGATTTAAAAGCAAGAATCACAGCTGCCTTTGAGCGAATTGATGTGGATATGCTGCAGCGTACATGGCAACATTTGGATTATCGATTGGATGATTTGCGAATCACTGATGGTGCACATATCGAATGTTTGTAACAATGTTACTTTAATAAAAGAAACTTTTGAAAATACAGATTCTAAATAATCTTGTTTAAGAATTTTACGTGTGTTATCAAGAATTTTATTAAAAGATGAAATTGTACAGATAATTTTCGGACACACTGGAATTTCTAAAAAACTTGTCAAAACTTGGTATCAGAAAAAAATTAATGAGATTCTCTGTAAAATGGGACAACACTGGAATTTCTACACTTCATGGTTGACTTTTAATAACAGCCAAAACTTGTACAGATAATTCTCGGACACCCTGTACCTGTATATATATATATATATATATATATATATATACACACCTTTGGTTACCTTTGGTTAGCTTCCGCCCGAATTGTTCATTCTGACGACGGTCAAGATTTTCACTCCGCCTTAGACCTACAGTTTAACGTGGAATCCCAACCACGCCCCATCAGCAGCACAACGTCTTAACCACAAGGCCACCTAGGGTACCCATTTATCTACCAACCACTTTCTTTATTGTGTGGAAGGATGAACAGCTGGGTTTTGCTGCGCGCCGGCTGCTGTCGGGTCTCGAACCCGGGATCGATGGATTCGTAGTCAGTGACGCTAACCACTACACCACCGAGGCGCATATATATATATATATATATGTGTGTGTGTGTGTGTGTGTGTGTGTGTGTGTGTTGTTGTTGTGACGGCAAATTTGTGTGCCGAAATCTCTTACGAAAAGAGTAGCAGAAATTTTAGTTTTAAGATTTTGTTGTTTAAATCTCTAAAGCAAGGTAGTTTAGCGTATGGTTATTAAAGAATATCAATAGGTTTCTTGTTACAGGGTTAAAAATAAAAATGTTTCAGATTGTTTAACGTTCGTTCGATTTTAATTTTTTGTATTCTCACGGTAAGAATACAACCCAGGACAGCCTCGCAGTAAAGATTTATGGTAGGGTCGAGGAGCGGCCCTAGCTTCAAAGAGAAGGGAAAACAAGCTGGCCGGGTTCAGATGTAAACTGGCTTGTTTTCTCTTCGCTTCGTGGTTAAACTTTTGGTAAACAGACTTTGAATCCACTTGCTAAATTGGACCATGACGTTGGTCATAAATTTGAGAAACCAAGCGGCTTCGAAGAAAGAACTTTATTTTAAGTTGCTTTTTAAGGAAAAGGAAGAGCTTTGTTTTTAGAAAGAAATGTCAGTGTCCAATCAAAGGACAATGATTCTTGTAACACCCAGTGAGGGAAAAGAAAAGCTCCTACTTTCCTTATGTATGGATGAAAGCTTTCGTAGGGACGACCTTATGTAATGAAAATGTTTTTGATAGGTCATTCAGAATATTGTAAGGCGGAGTCCTTGAAATTTTAAGGTGTAACTTAGATTTCTAAGTTAGTTGTAGTTCGGCCTTGTAAAAATAAAGTGGCTTGTAAAGAATGAATCTTTAGGCTCTGGTGCTTGATTGAAAATTTCCAAGTTGAGTTAAAACTGTCTCACGTTGTATTTAAAATTTGAATCGCCTTTGTTTTGTGCGAACTTAGTTGGAAGAATTTAATTAATGTTAGCCGACAGACAAAGAATTTTGTGAAATTTCGTTTAATTTAATTTTGTTCAAATTAAATGTTAAACTTTAAGTTTGCGACATATTAGGTTTCCTCAGGGAAGAGTCAATATCTTGTGTTGAAGTTGGTTCCCGTGGAAGCCCGGGAAGTTAGTGCATGACCATTCAGTTATTGTGAGAAGTAATCTAATTTATTTGACGGACTTTTTTCCTGGAAGAATCTGCGGAACTCGCGCAGAACTGTTGAGAGTAAATTTCCCAAATTTTTGTAAGTAAGCTATTTTGTAAACTACTACTTAGATTACGAAATTTGAATTTAGTGCTGTTTTTAAAGTTATACGCAAATAAAAAAAAAACCTCTGTATAAATGTTTTTTGAGACTTAAATACTTGCAAACATTTTCTTTAACTTAAGAATTTGATTTTTTTAAACAAAATTTGTAATCGCACATCTGTATATTTCTTTCAATTTATGTGTTAATTGGAGTGAAATTAAATAAACTTTATGAGGGAGTGTGTCGTTTCTATGCTACCTTGCAATAGGCCTCTCTTGTAAGCTGAGGGTAAATTAACATTGAAAGTTTGAAATTCAAAGTGGGCTTCAAGTAAGCCGAGGGAAACTACGCATATAAAATTGAAAGACCATCCGAGTGGATAGGCAGAGTCATCCTGACATAGACGAACCACGCGCGTACGAAATAAGTGCAATCGAAAAAGGGTGCGCACCACATAAATGAAGGGGGTGCGCACAACAGTGTGTGTGTGTGTGTGTGTGTGTGCAGCGCCAAGTTATAGGCACTAATTTAATTAGATTCCTGTTTAGGCGGTAGGCCTTAATGCAATTAATAATTTAAGTAATTAATGTTTCCTTGAGGGATCACCCTACAAATTATCATAAATTGAAGGGGATTAATAGGCTTCGTGTTTTTTTATTTAATTAACAAAACAACAAACAATAAATGGGTGCTACTATAGCGTGATTCCTACCGGTGACTTCGATACTATAGGGTGATTCCTACCCGTTTTGGTTCGAAACTACAGTACTGTAGAGTGTGATTCCTATCCAAGGTATAAATGAAAATATAATAAATATAAAAATGCTATTTATTATTCAATTTTATTTATTTAAAAAATAGTTTCAATTAAAAATTTAAGCAGCAAAAAAAATTACAGTCAAAACGAAGTCAATTTATTGGATGAAAGTCTGACGAATGTCTTCAAGTATGGCCAAGAACAAATCGGCTTTTGGTCCTTTTGAAATTTTCCAACAATATTCGTCGAGGTGACCTTGTAGGTGGTTGTGTGGCACGCCACGTTTCTTTTTCAATATTTCAATTTTGCTATCCAGCCAGGACCTTTCAATACTTTGCGTATGAGCTCCAGTGATTGGATCCACATAATTCCGTTGATGATTCACCGTGGAGTGTTGGAACCCAAGCTGGGGAAGCCTCCGATACGCTGGCCATTCGTCAGAATGAATTGTTGATCCCACTGCCACTTCCCTCTGAATTATAGGAAGAAGAGTTGCTGAATCTCGTTTGGAAACGTAAAAATATCTTACAGCTCTTCCTTTGATTAAACCAAAAACCCAAGAACCGTCAATTCGGCCACCATGGTTCCGGTTGTTTTCCACCGGTTCAGGATCTTCATCTTCTGCTGGTTCATCTCCTCCCAAAATGCGTCCCCGATTGTACTTGCGGCGACCAGCAAATCTAGCTTCATCTATCTGAATTGGTTCATCTAAGGTTCCTGTCATCTGTCCTCTACGAGTAACGGAAACTATCGCAGTGCAGACTTCACGGCAATAATTATACCAATCGACCACCGTGTTTGCGGACCTTCCTGTCAACTGTGTCACCATTTCCAAAGGCATTCCGGCGGTCCATAAAAAGAGAAGTTCCAGAATTTGACAGAGACTTAAGTTGCTATTCAACTTTCCATTCACGTCTGTATATGTGAAAAAGTCGTTACCAGTGCGAGCAGACCGAACAGCCTGACAGCCTTTCCTTCTGCATCTCCACACAGGCAGATCCTTTCCCCGGACTTTTTTAGTTGTGGCCATCATCGGCCCGTCACACTTGAGGCAAGGTCCAGGTTCCGCAAGAACATTCCTTTCTCGCAAGAACTTGGTCGCCGTTTCTTCACTTTGGATCACTGTGCTGTAAAAATCACGAATCAACATCGTTGAAGGGACTAAAACTTAACTCAAAACTTAATACTGAAGTCACTTCGGTTTCTAACCTTTGTCACTGAGAAGTTTTAATTTAATAGTTTAAAATTTAATTTAATACTGAAGTAATCTCAGTTTCTAACCTTTGGTGGTTTGGTTGGTTGGTTGGTTTGGTTGGTTGTTTTGGTTGGTAGGAACTTGTCACCGGTAGGAATCACGCTATAGTAGCACCAATAAAGGTCACAGTGATTAACGTTACAATTGCTTGATTCAATGTACAGTGAAAAATGCGCATGAATTGTTGAGATTACAGTTGATCATAAAAGGAAAATGCACAGTAATTAAATTACATGATTAACGAAATGTAAAATTGCACAATTAAATGTCTTTCGAGTTCTTTAAGTTAACGGAATGATATAAGTCAGAGTGAAGACCTGTTGGTGAGGTGCGGCATCTTGCGGCGCCATCATAGATTAAGAAAACTTGAGAGGGAAGTCTCGAGCGAAGATGCGATGTGACGTCATCTTGGTCACTGTCTTGAAACGAGGCTTTGCCGCGTTGAAACAATGGGCGTCTTGTTGAGGCAGAGAAAAAAGTTTGAGGTTGGTGATGTGCGACGTCGTCGTCATGGAAACGCTTGATGTGTGCTGCTTCCCTGTCGAAGATTTGGTCCGACGAAACAAAGGTTATCTCTCGAGGCAGGAGAGAACCTTTGCATAAGCTTTTCAATGTCATCTGATACGCATAAGAGAAAAACTGTATGCCCAAAAGGAATACCTGAAGCGTGTCACTGGATACGTCTCAGTGGTTCAGTGGTTAACATCGCTAACTTCGAATCTATCGGTCCCCAGGTCGATTCCCGGCGAGGGCAGGTGGCGTGCAGCTCACCCAGCTGTTCATCCTTCCGTAAAAGAAAATTGTTTGGTAGATAAATGGGTACCTAGCCTAGCGGTTAAAGTCGTGAGATCGAGTCCCGGAGAGGACTTTGCAATGTCTGACTTCACTGGTGAGTCGTGGGTCGAATTCCACGTTAAGCTGTAGGTCTAAGATGGGGCAACAAGCTTATCTTTTTACATTTCAATCAATGATATATATATATATATATATATATATATGGAGCATAGAAATTGTTCCACCAAAATGAAGGTTTCAATGAAAGGTGGAACAACTCTAATAATATAAGCAAATACGAAGACAAAATTTCTTATTGATCTTTCTTTTGGATCCAATTTGAGCCAAATTGACAGTTTAAACCTTAAACGCGTGAAATGAAATGAATCTTTGCTGACGACGGCAATTGAGAAACGAATTGACCTTTTCAATTTTCTATTTTCCCTTTTCTTTTCTTTTCAAATGATTCCTTTTTCGACATTTGAAAAGCTCTCTACGTTTTATTTTTTATTCGTGTGTGTGTGTGTGTGTGTGTGTGTGTGTGTGTGTGTGTGTGGACGGCAACTCAGTAAGGTTGCGTATGTGATAATTCATAGAAGTAGAGTGTTATTGTTTTGTGTGTAAAGTAACACTTTTAGTACCTCGAAACATTAAAACAGTTATATAAAAAATTTGTAAACATTTCTGCTGTCAGATAAAAACTATGTTAATCCCGATTAGGGTAAGTTATGTTAGGTTAGACTCGGCTAGGTTAGAATACATCAGCTGGTAGCTCACTATTCATGCCTACAAAAAACATACTGTACATCGATCCCTAATTATGCAATTCCCTAATTCTCTAATTACTAATTACATATATTTCTCGGTTCAATGTCACTAAAGTTAAGTTAGAAAATATATATATATATATATATATATATATATATATATATTATTGAAGAGAGATCGTCCCTTGGCTCGATCGGTTATATGACGCCACTCGGCAATGCTGAGACTCCTCTGAGTCGTGGGTTCAAACTCTAGTGCTGGTCTGAGCTGAGCGGTTGTCTTTTCTGTATCTTTCACAGCGAGCCGGCGCGGCGGACCGGCCACCCACCCTTTAACTGACTCTGGCTAAAGTAGACACAGGTTAAGAGATTGTTTTCATTTTTTTGTTTGGGTTCAGAATCCCAGTTGAGTCTTCAATGGCCAAGCTCTGAAGGGCTATTTTAACTTATAGTCCAAGTTAAGCTAGACTAAAACAGACTTTACGAACTTGGAGGTCCTATTCGGTCCTACCTCAAGGTTGCTGACTCGATGTGAGCTTACTTTAGGCCTCAGTAACATAAAATAAAAAAGGGCACTATTTATGGTCTTCTTTCTGAACCTTGCAACAGCAACACAACCTGCACCATTGCACGGTGCAATAGTCCTGTATCTAAACTACCAAACTGAATTGCAGGAGAGCTCTATCAGTGCCGCACTCAATAAAAGAGTAGAAAGGACAACAGAAAAAATACTCTTCAGATCCTTCCATGTTGCCATGTTATCTGCATGTTCTGAACTATTTTCATGGTCTTTCAGAAGCGAACCAACGTTTATCCAGTCTGAAAGTCCATCCGTAATTAGTTTGTACGACAGCCTTGAAAACAACTTGCGGCAGAAGCAATAAAGAGCATCATTCCTTCTAGAGTACATCAGCCAGCTTCGCTTTATTTTTTCCCCATTAATTAATGTTCTGTACATGTAATGGTGATGAACGCTTCTACCGTCCTCTCTTTTAGGGAATGTGAAATCTGGACTGATTTGAAATGGTCCTCGAGACACCAGATCTGTCTTCAAGGCATCTGACAGGACAACTGGCCAGTCATACAGATCAAGCGGTGGAGCAGATCTTGGTTCTTGTTGCTCAGTAGAAATGTCTGTGTGTGGTGTTTGAAGCTGAACAGAAGATGGGCCACTTGTTGGTTCATCAGGCTCTACTTCTACTGGTGTTTGAAGTTGCATAGAGGATGGTCCTGCTGTTGGCTCATGATGCTCATCAGGCTTTGCTGAGGATGGCTTTTCCAAATATTTCAGTAGTGCTCCTGAGAACATAACATTACATATTCTGTTAATTTTTGCTAAAATACTCTTTCTTATATTGCTTGATAATTGATCTGTGTGAACAGAATTTGAGGTGATGTGATCCATTAAATTTCACATTTCGAAATATTATAAATATTACAGAGACTAGCTTACTCCACACGATTCCTGAGCACTTGCCTAGCTTGATGGTCTACCTAACCTAGTTGCCTGAACTGTAATCATAAGAATATACAAGTGGCACATCTCACCTGTGCTACTGGAAAGCTTCTCCTCCTCTATTTTCTTCTTTTCCCGTTTTTTAGCTCCTGATGGATAATGTTGTTTCATTTTCCAAGATGCACGAAGTCACATCTAGTTAACCACAACTAATCTGCTAAATAATAATAATCATGATAATAATGATAATAATAATAATAATAATAATTGTTATAATTGTAACGTTAATCAAATACTGTACATTCAAATAATCAGACCATTTAGGTTTTAACCAACAAAATTCACATTATCTGAAAAAGATGAGAAGAGAATTAATGAACTTGAAAACATAATGAAAATAATCCTAGGTTTAAAAGTGTTACAAAATCTCTTAATAATTAGTAAATTAGTGAAATAATGTTTTACAATACTAGAAAAATTAAGCATTTAGGAAAGTATAAACATATAGTAAGAATAAAGTTAAATAATATAAAAATAAGATCTCACAATAGTTATTTACACATAACGACCAAAACGTTTCGTTTGTCTCCGTTTTATCACATTTATCTCATACAAAAACTTTAATTAATAATAATAATAATAATAATAAGGATAATAATAATAATAACAATAATATTAATAATAACTTCAGCTATATTCCTATTCTTGCCCACTGAACTATGACCTGGGAGCCTGTCTAGGGGCCCCCTAGTAGCAGCGGGGCCCTAAGCGGCCGCTTAGTCTGCTTATGCCAGGAAACGGCCGTCTGCATATCTAAACAAATATAAGGTTCATGGCTATCATTGTATACATTACTGATCAACATTCTGCACTAATTCAGCGCTCTATAGTACACACTCTACACTATCGAGAAAAGATGAAACCAAAATTGCTATCTGTAAGAGAATGGAAGAACAAATGTTCTAACCTTCTGCACCTTGGTAGGATGGATAAAAAAGTGTGGAAGAATTGTCTTAGCACAAGAAAAGAAAGAGAATGTGGAGACCATCAAGAAAAATTGTAAAATAAAATTAATATGAAGATACAATAAAATGCTTATAAAATGTACAAGTTATAAATAAAATTAAAATGCACAAATAAATCCGAAAAGTTGTATATTTTCTCACATTTTCTCAAATTACATTAGTTCCCCTCTCTATATTGCCATTTTAAATATAATTATATTCTATTTAAATATTTTGTAGACTTTAAAGGTGTAAAACTGTAATAATAAACTAATTATAATAATTTTACATCTCATCTTTTGAAATTGGCATACAAATATCTTTTAATGGTTTGCACAAGGGTGTTGAAGTGCTTTTTTTTCAGTTAACAAAAAATATACAAACTTTTTAAAATGTTTTAAAATGTTTGGAAAAAATAACCCGATAATTAGTTCTCACTTTAAGCCATAGAAAACATTAATTAGATGCTGAAAACAAAACAATTTGTAACAGTGCAGATTTTTTTTCATTGCTTTCTCAATTTATTTACTATAAACAATCGCAGAGATATTCCCCAATATCCGACCAGATACCTGATACTTACCAGATATTCGGCACATCCCGACTAAAAATAAGTATGGACAGGGTGAGAGAAAAGTCTTTAAGGATTTTATACATACAACTATTTAGTTAACAGTATTATACAGATAAGTGTTCAAATGATGAAACAAATCACACAAAAAGTCTATAAGAATTTTATTCATACAAATATTTTGTTAAATTGTAATTTAATCTTCAAAGAGTTCTCCATCCGTTATGATACATTTGTGGATTCTCTCTGTTAAGCTCTTCATTGTTCTTCCGAACAATGTAAGCGCACAAAGGAACGGTGGTCTACTGGGATATGGCGTCAGATTTCTGATAAAGAGGTCTCAGGTAAAAATCTGACTGTCCACTGTAACTCAGCGACACCCGGCGTGAGAGGGCGCTGGATGACCCCAGCAGTCGGTGTGCCGAAAACTTACAATTGTTACTACCATTACCATTGCACCGAAACTCACAATCAAATTATACTAAAAAAACGCAACAGCCTAGGACACAAAAAATAAAACATACGTTGTCTTATTACAATAGAAGAAGCAAACTCCGTAAAGAATGCATGTTTCATGTTCATTGAAATTAACCTAATACAAAGCAATGAAATATCAAATACATATGTATCATTTGGAAAAAGAATTACGACACTATTAAGCTCGAAAACACATTTCCGAATGGATGTAACGAAAAAAATGGAGTTTTGAATCCTACAGCACAAAGGAATATCTTCGACTACTATCTGTTGAAAAAATCATCACAGTTTAGAACTTTAGATGATAAACTATCACATATTACGTAAATCCTCTGCAGCACAAGACTCACGGTGGTAATAACCTAATTCAAAAGCATTTCCTAACAGTTTCATTGCGTCATAGAGGTAGGCAGCAGTCCAGTCGTCTAGCTCCTGACAAGGCGAAGAAATTTACGATGTTACTGGTGAACGGTAGCATGTCGCGGTGCGCCTGAATTAGCAGAAGAACCTCGAACCTGTCTTCCGTCATGATGGAACACAACACTGTCAATGTTCGGTCCACTTTGGAAAAAAGCCGCTTGGCTTCAGCGCTGGAGACGAGCAACACAGACAGCACCATGAGTAGTCCGATTACGAAGGACCATGTTATTTTTTCTCTTTGACTGGGTTCGGAATCCCAGTTGAGCCTTGAACGGCCAAGCTCTGAAAGGCTAATCTTAACTTACAGCCTAAGTTAAGCTAGAATAAAACAGACTTTATGGACCTATAGGTCCTATTCGGTCACACCTCAGGGTTATTGACTCGATGCGGACCTACTTTAGGCCTCAGTTAACATAAATAAAAAAGGGGACACCATTTGTGGTCGTCTTTCTAAACGTTGCAACAGCAACACAAACTGCACCATCAACGGCGGATCTAGAGGAGGAGGGGGGTCAACGACGTCTGAACCCCCCCCCCCCCCCTCAATTTCTTGCAAGTGCCCTTTAAATTATGTGTATGTCTCTGAAAACAAATTTTGTTTTCGTAAATAGATTATGGTTATTTTATTTTATTCAAATTCTATTTTGAGTCTTTATCCGTATACATTTGTACTTCCAAATTTGTAGTTGTAATGGTTTTCATAGTGCCCTTAGTACTGGCGCAGCCATATCACCATTTTTATCTTCATCTTATTCTGAAAGTTCTTTTAATTGGCAAGACATTTGTAATTGTTTGAAAAAATTTCTGTGATAATTGTTATACCCAAATTAGATTTTTATTTTGTATCATATTTAAATGAGATTGACCTAATAAAACAATATAATTGATTTTACTCTCGCTCATTGGTGGTCTGTTTTAAGGAAAAATTTTAGTACTGTGTCCTTTTTATTTCAGGGGGTGCCCTTTTTTCTGTGGATCCCCCTTACTGAAATGCCTAGATCCGCACTTGACCATTGCACGGTGAAACAATCCTGTATCGAAACTACCAAACTAAATTGCAAGAGAGCTCTCTATAAGACCACGCTCTATCAGTGCCGCATTCAACAAAAGAATAGAAAGGATGCTGCCGGCATCCAAAATTGATACAAGATCCCCAAAATTTGTCTCTAAAATGAATGATAATTTTTCACTAACTTTACAATTACGATATATATATATTATATATATATATATATATATATATATCGTAATTGTAAAGTTAGTGAAAAATGATTCAAGGCCTTTCGTGTATTCAGAAATACACCTCGTCAGGGTACACAAAAAGCCTTGGAATAATTTTCTTTTTCCTTGTGGGTTTGCATCATTCATTCATTTCACGTACTTAATTGTGAAATTCATCCCATATATATATATATTATTATATATAATATATATATATATATATATATATTATATATATATATATATATATATATATATATATATATATATATATAAATATATATATATATATATAATATATAATATATATTATATATATATATATATATATATATATATATATATATATATATAGATATATATATATATATATATATATATATATAATATATATATATATATATATATATATATATATATATATATATATATATTATATATATATATATATATATATATATAATATATAATATTTTATATATATATATATAATATATATATATATATATATATATATATATATATATATAAATATATATATATATATATATATATATATATATTATATATATATATATATATATATATATATATATATATATATAAAAATATATAATATATATATATATATATATATATATATATATATAGATATATTATATATATATTAGTATATATATATATATAAATATATATATAATATATATATATAAATTATATAATATATATATATATATATATATAATATATATATATATATATAGGGATGAATTTCACAATTAAGTACGTGAAATGAATGAATGATGCAAACCCACAAGGAAAAAGAAAATTATTCCAAGGCTTTTTGTGTACCCTGACGAGGTGTATTTCTGAATACACGAAAGGCCTTGGAATCATTTTTCTTTTTCCTTGTGAGTTTTCATATTTTTTTTTTTTCCTTTATTTATTTTACCGCCGATTCGTACCTAGTGTGGTACATATCTCAGCGAGGCAGTGGGCGAGTGGTGTTACTGAGTTGGGGATGATATACCAGGGGGGGAGGGGTGTAGTGTTCAGTTATTAGGGAGTGGGTATGGGGGACCTGGTCTCAGACCCGTTGAAACAGGTGGGAATAAGTGAGGAAACGGGAAATCGCTTCCTCCGAAAAATGGGGCCCCTCAGCGAGCATGAATTGTAGACGCTCGGGTATGGGAATTTCGGCCAAGTGAGGGAAAAATCTACAACGAAGAGCGGACAAGTTTGGACATTCGACCAGTAGATGTACGACAGTGATGGGAGTATGACAGGTAGGGCAGAGCGGGACTGGCGATTTAGCCATTAGGTGACCATGAGTAATGCGTGTGTGCCCTTTGCGGTGACGGGCTATAATCACTTCTTTTTGTCGGGACCGGTGGAAGGAGGAGGCCCAGTATCCTACTTGCGGTTTGATCTTATGAAGTTTGTTTTGTGTGGCCTGGTCCCATTCCCGTTGCCAGATGGAACGGAAATGGGAGCGGAGAGTCGGGAAGAAGTCGGTGAAAGGAAGAGGCTGGGAGGAGGCCGGTAGTAAGCAGGCCGACTTTGCCGTGCGGTCCGCCTCCTCGTTACCATGGATGCCGACATGTGCCGGGACCCAGCAGAAGGCGATTGTCTTGTGTCGGAAGGCTGTTAAAAAATGGAAAATTTGCTGGATGGTACAGACGAGCGGATGAGGGGGGTTACATCTCTCTAGGGAGAGAAGTGCGCTTTGGGAATCTGAATATATGACGAAAGAGCTGGCAGAGTGAGTGCGCACTATGTCTAGGGCCTCCTTAATCGCGAAAAGTTCTGCCGAGAAAACGGAGGTCTCGCGGGGCAAGCTGACGCCTCGAGAAAGTGGTTGGGTAAGTATCACCGCTGAAGCGGCCGCACCATTCTCCGAACGGGAACCATCTGTATAAATGGCGACTGTGTCCGGATGTTGGGTTGCATGTTCACAGAAAAGTGACCTGTATACCGTAGCACTCGTTTTATTCTTCGGTAGAGCACACAGGTCCCTGCAGAACTTAATAGGGGTGAGGAGCCAGGGGGGGTAAATGTTGTATGAAATGGGGATAATTGAGGGGACAGGCATGTTAGAAAAGTCAAGGAAAGCGCGGACCTCTTCAGTGAAGTGCCAGCTCCGTCCCTGGGGTGGGAGTTCAGAAATCGCCGCGCATACAAGCGAAGAGGGTAGTCTCTGTGCACGGAGGTATGTCCTCATGAGGAGCAGACGCCGTCGGAGGGCGAGAGGGAGGTAATTGCAATCCACTTGGAGGCTGGAGGCTGGAGAAGAGCGGAAAGCACCTGTGGCGAGGCGGAGGCCCCTATTAAGGACTGGGTCCAAGATACGGAGGCAGGTGTTGGAGGCTGAACCGTATACTACACTGCCATAGTCCAGCTTCGAATGGACCATGGAAGTGTAAAGACGAAGGAGAGAGCGTCGGTCTGCGCCCCATGTGGTGTGGGAGAGGTGATCTAGTAGAGCGAGGGGACGCTGAAGGGACTGCTTCAGTTGTTTGATATGAGGAACCCAGTTGAGCCTTCGGTCTAGAATCACGCCCAAAAATCGCGTGGATGGTACCACCTCAAGAGGATTGCCGTATAGCGTGACAGAGGGAACAGGAAGGGTTGCGGGTCTTCTTCTGCTGAAAAGCATACACTTGGACTTCGGAGTGGAGAGGCGGAAACCCACCGATGTCGCCCACCTTTCCACTCGGTAGATGGCGAGCTGAATTTGCCGTTGAACTACGGACGGCTCCCGCCCTGCAAAGTAGATCGCAAGGTCATCCGCGTAGATGGAAGAACGGATGTTGGGTGGAAGACATTTTGAGACTGTGTTCATGACGATGGAAAGCATAGAACACTGAGGATGCTTCCCTGTGGGACCCCGTCCATCTGCACGAAAGTGTCTGAGAGGACTGAGCCCACCCGAACTTTAAAGGTTCGGGAGGATAGGAAGCCCCTGATGAAGGTCGGCATGGCTCCTACGAGCCCTAGACTTTGGAGCTGTCTAAGGATTATTGTCCGATGAGTTGTGTCGTAGGCCTTCTGGATGTCAAAAATATTGATAGGACGAATTGTCCACTGTCGAATGCATTCTGTATGTCACGGCTGAGAAGCAGGAGGGGATCAGTGGTGGATCGAAATTGTCTGAAGCCGGACTGGGTAGCCGGGAAGGAATTACTATTTTCGAGGAAGAACGATAATCGCGTCGCGACCAGGGTTTCATATATATATATATATATATATATATATATATATATATATATATATATATATATATGATGAATAAAACCACGAAGGAAAGGAAACACAAAATGGTGCTCAAGCGCTTTCGTCTAATGATATTCTCAGGAACACTCAGTGTTCCTGAGGATGTCATTAGACGAAAGCGCTTGAGCACCATTTGTGTTTCCTTTCCTTCGTGGTTTTATTCATCATAAATATTTTTCACGTGATACTTTCGTGAAATAATTTTCATATATATATATATATATATATATATATATATATTATATATATATCTATATATAAAGCTGGGCACAAACCGTTGATCCGTTAATCGTTAATTAACGAAGTTAACTTTTTCGCTAACGATTTAACTTTTAAGTTAACTTTGAAAATTATCGGACTAATTAACTTCCGTTACATTAACTTCCGTTAACTCAAGTCCGTTAACCCAAAAAATTCATAAATAAACGTTTAAAGTTTATATTATTTTCAGTGCTGAGCAGGTGCGCAATTAATCCGCCACTGTTAATAGTGATGAACGAATTTCCATTTCCGCAGTGCAAAATCAGGCGATATATTTGTTTCCGTCGCCACAATTTGTGTCTTACCAAATATGGTAGTTATTTATGGCATTGGTTTGAGCAAAACATGGTCGACTGTAAAATCAGGCGGAAAGATTTGCCATTTGAGTTGAATGTTTCAACTTCTTTCAAGAAATATCACGAGCATTTTAAGGCACTTTCAATAATATATATGTAACAATTACAACAAATAACTACATTCGTTTCATTTGCAGTCTGTCTCTTGCGCAACATGTTTGTGCTAGTGAATATTTAAAAATAATCGTTGTCAAGTAAGTCATGTATATTTATAATATGTCTGTGAGTACCTTATTAGAAGTCTCCTTGATAATTTCAAGAACCATAAAACTGATCAGGTAAGATTTCAATTCTCATGTCACTTTGGTGACATAAATTAAGTCAATTGATGTCTTACAATGGGAGCGTTTTCACCTTAACCCTTTATGTCCTGGCGGTACTTCTAGGTACCACATCTTTAAAATCTCCATAATTATTTTTCTACCCGGTTGATCCTGCCGGTACTTTCAAGTCCCAATGTGAATTAGTTTCTTTATGAGATAATAGATGGCGTTGAGAAGTAAATGTGAGCGTGTGGCGCCAGAGGCTGTTTACTCTTTAGTATCTCTGCTGTGAAGACCGAAGAAATTTCAGTGCAATTACTTCCCGAATATTCTGTGCCATATCTGTTCCAAATAACAAAGGTAAGGGTTATTTTATTTTTTATCTTGTTCTTGAAATGTTCAAGAATGCTTCAAACAATTGTTGTTCTTGTTTATTATTTTAAGTGTGAAATAATAAAGGATTTATTGAGTCAACTTCTAAGTACCAACAGGACAAAAGGGGCATAAGTCTACATCGTTTTCTTTTGGTCCAACGAAGTGGGCAGCAACAGTGGAGGCAGCAACAACGAGGAGGAGGAGGAGGATGACTTCTTCAGCGCTGTCATCCAGACAAAAGAGAGCAGCAGAAGCCACAGGTCACTCAAGGGCAAGGCCCAGAACTTGGTCAAGACCTGGCTGGAGACCAACTCCAAGGACTTGCTGACAGATGCTGCCTTCTTGGGTGAGCAAGTGTTGGTGGACTTGTTCATCAAGTTCAACACAGCCATCCCCTCCAGTGCTGCAGTGGAGCGTTTGTTCTCTATGGGCAAGGACATCCTGAGGGCCAAGAGATCATCCCTGTCTGATGAAAACTTTGATATGCTAATTTTCATGAAGGGCAACATGCATCTCATGGACAAAATGGAGAACGAGAAGAAGAGGGAAAATTAATATATATATATATATTGTGTTTTTCATTTTTTTTATAATAAAAGTTAACGTTAACGGTTTATCGGTAACTTCCGTTACATGTTTAACGAATTAACGGATTAACGGTTAACGAAGTTAACTTTTTGGTTAACCGATTAGCGGTTAACGAAGTTAACTTTTTGGTTAACGGTGCCCACCACTATATATAATATATATATATATATATATATATATATAAGCAATGCTGTATTAATTAGCCCAGTTATTGTATCGCGAAATGTGATACAATGCAGCTAAGGGGCGTCGCCGAGTTCGGTGATAATTTTTGTTTTTTCTGCATGTTTTTTCATGTTTTGTGTAGTAGATATTGTCAATAGTTATGGAACTATAAAAAAACACCAGTTTTAAGGCGTTTTAGATAGACAAGTACCACTGCACAAATCACGAAAAAGTAGCAGAAAAAAGCAATAATTATCACCAAATAATGCAGAAAAAAACAATAATTATCACCAATTAAATAACTAAGGTTAATTGAATTCCCGGTTAGGTCAACTGTACGCCCTTGACGATTAGTTAGGTTAAGTCGTGATATTTTCGTTAAAACTAACGAAAATGTCGTGACTTAACCTAACCAATCGTCAAGGGCGTATAGTTGACCTAACGACACTAACCGGGCATTCAATTGACCTAACCGGGCATTCAATTGACCTAACCTGGCATTCACTTGACCGGGGGGCAACTCACAAGTGGATAGATCACAGCACTGCATTATCACATGCTCACACTACAACAATAATTTTGAAAAAAAAACGATGAACTTCGATATAATTAAGATTGCAAGTTTCGCACACCCTGTTGGAATCTAGACTGAGAAATGGCGTGATTTTAAACCTGGGATAGAGCCAGGTTTAAATTTGATTGGCTTGATGACGTCACGAGAGCGCTTATCGCTTGGTGATTGGTTGACGTTCGCCATGTTGATCATGGCGGCGATAGTGGCAAATTCAAATGTTTTCTAACGTAATTTCCTTAAACGTCACCATAAAATGATATTTCCCCAGTATATAATTAATTGTAGTGTGATGTACATATATTTCTAAAGTCGAAAAGGGTTGTGTATTAGGGTGGAGCGAAAAATACTTTTTTTCTAGTATGAAGTTCTAATAGTGATTAAAAGTTGCATTTAGTGGACGAAATATGCCTGCCAAAATATGAGTTCATTTGTTTAAAAGTTTCAGCTGCCACCAGGGGGCTAAAGTTAACTCAATTTTGTGTAAAAAGGAAAAAAATGCTTCTATTTTAGGTTTGTCAGACTATTATAAAATTTTATCTTAGAATTATCTAATAGTTTGATTAAGATTTTAAATGATAGGAATTCGTTTTGTAAAAATGCCTTTTCATATGCTTAATATCTTCAGCTGCCACAAGAGAGCTGAAGTTAACACAATTTAGAGTAACTGAGTCATGTTGAGACTACACTGAATGTTGTGGGGGAGGGTTTTGGTGTGAAGGAATTTCTTTCTGTGAGTCATTAGAACAGTGTGTTAACACTTGTCTTCTTAGGTAGTAGGCCTAGTCGCTCAGTTGATCGGAGAGTTTTTTAATATGATCGGAATATTATAAAACTTTATTTTAGTGATTTATATAGAGATAATATTGATTTTATTATAAAATGCTTGTTATAATGTATTATATAATTTTAGTTTATTTATATATATTATATATTTATATAATATATTATATATACTTATAAAATATATTATATATATTAATTATATAATGTTTTGATGTTACAGGATATTTTGTGATTGTGAATTTTTCTTAAAATATTATGGCATCAAATACTAAATATAAACATTTCACTAGAGAACATATGAATGCGCCATATTTGAAGTACCTTGTGAGATGAGTGATATGCAACTACCAACTTATAACTGCATTATGAAAGATTACCTGTTCACAAAACATTTAGTGAAGGAGCAGATGAATAACAAGGAGCCTTCATTTTCTGAAATAGCAGAGGCAGTTTCCAAAAGATAGAAAATATTTGGAAGAAGGCCTCTTTGCCAATAGTTTCACATACACGCGTTTTACAGATGATGCGAGTGTACCATGATAAATACAGGTCCTTATTAAAGCCATACAAGTCACGCAAGGATCACCTAAGTAAAAAATCAGCTTGAAGAATTTGAAAACCTTCAAAATGCACTTTGTTTGACATCTGCACCTGCAAATGTAAGGAGTTTAGGAGACTCATGTGAAAAGAGTAAGAAAGTCCCTCCAAAAGAGCAGGATTTTTTAAGTGACCAACGAACACGCAGAATAATGGTGATAGGAAGCATTGACATAGCACACACAAGACGATTACAAGCAAGAGAACATCGAAAGGAAATGGAAAAAAGCACGTCTGGAATCCTCACAAACAACTAGTGCTGCTATAACCAATACGTCCAACTTACAAATCGAAACAGAGACAAGTGAACTTCAACAACTAGAAGAGATATCTGAAGATAATGAGGAAGATACAACCTCGACTCAATATGTAATATCAGAACAACAGATGCGTGAGCCACTGCCTTCATTAGCAATTACTTGTGATAGATTTAAAATGTCGGACAGAGCTGGTGCTGCTATTGCTTCTGCAGTATTGGCAGATCTTAAAATTGTTACTCCCGAAGACAAAGGGAATATTATAGACAGAAGTAAGCTAAGACGTGAAAGACAAAAACAGAGAAAGGAACTACAACAGATAGGAGAGCCAAAAACCATGCGGGGATTATACTTTGATGGCAGAAAGGATAAAACAATGATTCAAGTCCAGGAGAGTGATGGCTCTAACCACCAAAGAACCAAACGCGAAGAGCATATCAGCATAATATCTGAACCACACTCTCTGTACTTTGCACATGTGACACCTTCCAGTGGCAAAGCTAAATACATTTGCACAGCGCTAGTGAATTGCTTGAAAGAAAGGAATGTTGATATAGGGAACATCGTTGCAGTTGGCTGTGATTCGACAGTGGTTAACACTGGTAGTATTGGAGGCACAATAAGATTACTGGAAGAAGCCTTTAATAAGCCATTGCAGTGGCTGATATGCCTTTTACACCTTAATGAACTTCCATTGCGCCATCTGTTTCATCACTTGGATGGTACCACTACTGGACCAAGAGCATTTTCAGGAGAAATTGGCCGAGCACTTTCAGACTGTGAAAAGCTTCCCATAGTTAACTTCAAACCCATTGAAATTCAAGAGGACATGTGTGAAGTTGATGTAGATGACATAAGTACTGACCAGAAATACCTTCTTGAAATTCACAAGGCTATATCAAGTGGAACATTCTCAAAGAGTCTTAGTCATAAGAGTCCAGGCAATATATCACATTCAAGGTGGCTCACCACAGCAAACAGGACTCTGCGGTTATATGCAAGCACAGAGAATCCTTCAGGCAATTTACAAGAATTAGCTACTTTCATTGTTAGGGTATACGCACCAATGTGGTTTCAGATAAAGCGTAAACCATTATGCCAATATGGTGCTAAACATATGTGGCATATGATTGCAAGAAGCCGGTATCTCCGTAAAGAGCTTAGGAGAGTACATGACTCAGTCATTCAGCGAAATGCATATTACGCAAATCAAGAAAACATTCTCATTGCAATGATAGCTGATGAAAGGGAGCATGTGCGTCAGTTGGGATTTAGGCGTATCAAAAGCAAGGGCATGCATTCAAGAAACAGATGTTATCAGGTATTTTAAGGTGCCAGAAATAAATTTTTATGCCAAAGACTATACAGATCTCATTATGTGGCAAGATTTTCAGATAGCAGAACCACCGATAACCAAAGGAGTTTCTCTTGATGATATTGAATCATGCATCAAACATGGTACTACTCTTCATTCAGAATTATTTCAGTTTCCTTGTCATACACAAGCCGTAGAGAGATGCGTCAAGCTCGCTACAGACGCTGCTGGATCAGTCTGCGGACCTACAAACAGAGACGGTTGGATTCGTGCTACATTAGAATCAAGGAAAAAACAGCCAAAATTTGACACAAAAGCAAATTACTAAATAGTCTTCAGCAAGAACCCTTTCTAGAGGGAGGTTGGTTGGGGAAAGGGTGGTAACTCCGCTAAGGCACGAAATAACGTTTCTTAACTGTCTCAAGCCAGTATAAAGGAGGAGAGACATCCTAATTTATTACTGTTCCCTTTTTCAAGTAAATACAGAATCATACTTAATTGTCATTTTTAAGTTAACTTCAGCCCTCTTGTGGCAGCTGAAGGTATTAAGCATATGAAAAGGCATTTTTACAAAACGAATTCTTATCATTTAAAAATCTTAATCGAACTATTAGATAATTCTAAGATAAAATTTTATAATAGTTTGATAAACCTAAAATAGAAGCATTTTTTTCCTTTTTACCCAAAATTGTGTTAACTTTAGCCCCCTGGTGGCAGCTGAAAATATTAAACAAATGAACTCATATTTTGGCAGGTATATATCGTCCACTAAATGCAACTTTTAATCACTATTAGAATTTCATACTAGAAAAAAAGTAGTTTTCGCTCCACCCTATGTGTATGTTTATAAAGCCGCGACGCCCCTTAGCTGCATAATAGCCAAATTTTTACACAAAAACTCCTTCATAAATTTAAAAAAAACTCTCTTTACTTACTTTCCTATCGTTTCCTAATCCTTAGCACAGGGATGATTGTTGCTATGCACAGCGCCTCGTCGGCAGCAGCGCAAGCCATTCCTGAAAGTCTCCCCCTTTCTTACCCCTGCCCCCATTCTCTAGCAGCGCCGGCCTTAGGATATTTCGGGCCCTGTGCAGAGTATACTGTACGGGCCCCCCATGACACAAGTCAAATTGTTTTTCATTGCTAATCATTTTATTTTAGTAGATTGTTAACAAGTACAAGTAAAATTTAACTATACAAGTGCACCTGTAACAGTGCGAAAAATGCTCTGTATGAATTGGTCCACAATTAACCCACCCCTTATATCTCCAGTCTAACTATAGAGTAGATCAAGTCTAGCCTAGAGGGGTCAGCCTAGAGATTCCGGAAATGGTCCAGAGCGGGCAGATAAATTGAGGTCCACAGTAGGATTCCTCACCAAATTAGGATAGGGCAATCTACCTTCACCTTTGTTAAGCTATGAGTTGATGTTGGGTCTTAGGCCACAATGTAGGCCTAACTTGTCTGACCCAGCTTAATTTAATGTGATTAAATTGCTGGGTTAAAAAACTCAGTTTAGTCACTTACTGTTAGTTATTGGAGTTTCTGTTCTCCGGTTGTGTAATTGTCGAGAGCGTACTTGCTGGTGGGGATCTTTTTCGTTCTGTTCTCCTCCCTTCCCCCTGTTTCGTCCTCTCGCCCCGTTGTTCGTTTTCGTTCTCTCGCCCCGTTGTTCTTTGTTCTCCTCTTCGCGGGGCTTTTTCCACCAGCGTTGTCTTGGTTTTTTCCTCGGTTGGTTGAGCGGTAATGTATCTCTATTACCGAGCACGCTCTTCTCCCACAGTATATAAATACTAGAGAGAGTTACTCTCAACAGACCTTTTGAGACTGTAGGCATTGACTATACAGGAGCATTGACTGTAGGGGTGGGTGACACTGAACAAAAAATGTACATTGTACTGTTTACATGTGCTGCCTCACGAGCTGTTTATTTGGATGTTGTGGAGGACCTTACAGCAGAATCTTTTGTTGCTGTCTTTAAGAGATTCTGTGCACGACATTCAGTACCAAGACAGTTTGGACTGACAATGCTACATATTTCAAGGCTGGTGAACAAGTCATCCACGACTTGTTAAGCGATGAAATCACACAATTATATATACAAAATTCAAACATAAAGTGGAAGTATATTCCGGTTGCCTCTCCTTGGTATGGTTCTATCTGGGAGAGGAATATACAAACAGTAAAGAATTGCTTGAAGAAAGCAATTGGCAAAAAACAGATACACTTATTTGGGTTACTCACTCTCCTGGCTGAGATTGAGAACATCATTAAATAGACCACTCACTTATGTGAGTGACAACATTAATGACCCGGAACCATTAACTCCAAATCATTTGATTCGGGGAGAACAAGTTAGTCTCCTGCCGGACTACAATATAGACTCTTCAGAAGACCCAAACTGGACTCAACGACATGATGAGCTCCAGACTAAGTTACAACATTTAACTAGAGTTAAAGCTCATTTCATTAAACAGTGGAAAACTGAGTACTTGAGGGTCTAAGGGAGAGACATAAACAAATGACTAAGAAGGATTGGTCTGACACAATTAAGGTAGGGGACCTTGTTCTCATACATGACAGTACTCCAAGACAATACTGGCCTCTGGCTAGAGTTTCAGAACTCAGACCAGGGCAGACGGGGTAACAAGAGTGGTCAAATTAAGGACTTCAACGGGTGACACAACAAGAGACATTTCTCTTTTGTACCCTTTAGAGTCTCGACCCAAAACAATGGACTTTGGAGAACCTTCTCCACTGACAGTAACAACTGGAGACACTGAACTTCCAGTAACTATTCCTTTGACAGTAGGAGTGGTAGCGCATCCTACTACAACATTGACAGACACAAGACCTCAGCGACAAACAGCATTAAAGGCGCGACTATTTTTACAACAAAAAATAGATGCTGGGGAATTGTAATTTTATCTTCTAACTTTCATTTTTCTTTTCTTATGGTAAAGACCATAGACAGTTTCATCCTATGGATGTATATTTTCTCTTCTAATTAAATGCTACACCTTCTCCATGAGAAGGTGAGGATAGGCACTGTTAATCAGATTAACAGGCATTTACAGTTAAATAGTTAGCTAGTCTACACTCAGACATAAAAATTGGTGACAATGACACCAAAATTTTTATCTCCCGGGGCCCCCAGTATATGGAAAACTGATGAGTGGGTAGTTGGGAGGTAACGAAAATGGTTCACTGAGTAGGTAGGTAGTTAATCTAACAATTATTAAATTCCTTTTATGTCAATAACTGGGTGGATGAAACCAATTGGTTGCTCACCAGAGTTATTGACATAAAAGGAATTTAATAATTGTTAGATTAACTACCTACCTACTCAGTGAACCATTTTCGTTACCTCCCAACTACCCACTCATCAGTTTTCCATAAACAGAAAACCAACAGACCAACAGCCTTTACTATTATTACTACTTATTACTTTATTATTATCAAATATTTAAACTATCATAATGCAATCATTAAGGCCGGGGCAGGGACAATTCGACGTGGCCGACTCGATGCGACCCAACTCGATGTGGCCGACTCGATGTCAGGACAACTCGATGTCAAGCCAAGTCGATGCCAGGCCAAGTCGATTTCATTTTCTTTATATATTTAATGTGGGTTAACTGAATGCCCGGTTAGGTCAACTGTACGCCCTTGACGATTGGTTAGGTTAAGTTGTGATATTTTCATTAAAACTAACGAAAATATCCCTTAGGGATATCACATCGAGTTGTCCTGACATCGAGTCGGCCACATCGAGTTGGGTCGCATCGAGTCGGCCACATCGAATCGTACCCAACCCTTAAGGCCATGATGGATCGGTGATCTGAAAATAAAAAAATAAATTACATTAATTTACACCAATTTTGGCACTCTGACGTCGATGGTAAATTTCTGTGAAATTTTCGGGCCCCCCTAAGTTGCGGGCCCTGTGCGACCGCACGGTTCGCACACCTCTAAGGCCGGCACTGTCTCTAGTGTCTACTTCCTTATCGTATGGACTATGACAGTAATAGCCACTGAACAAAAGTGAAAGCCATGATGTAGTACGACAAACAAACAAGGCACAGGGGATTCTTGTCGTGACAAAGACAAGCCGATTAGGACGAATCTGACTGGACACAGTGAAAACAGTCGACAGTATTTCAGATCAGAATTGCAAAGTCAAATTACTAGATCCATCCTAAAAAAGTTGAAAATCGCTATATTCACAAGAAATGTTCTAAAATATTGGGCATAAAGACATTCATGGAAACACAAGTAAGTAACCAATGTACTGCTTTCAGATAAATAGAAAAAAGCAGGTAGATATATAGAACACTTTTGTAGGTAACATGAAGAAAAAGGGTAAGAAAAAGGAAGGATGCTGCCCTACCTTTATCAGATTTGGTGGCCGTGGTCCCTTTGCCCATTCCGGATCTGCTAATGGCTGTGGTAATTTTAGAAACTATTGGTCTCACTACCTTTTCCTCGATTTCAAAAGAAAGGTATGAAATTTGTATAAGTGTGACCTGACTAAATATATGTAGGCTTTGGTACGATGATGTTCCTCTGTGTGCAAACTTCAACAACCAATCAACTTGTTAGCTTGGGACCTAGAGCCCTAGAAACTAAGTAATGTGGATAATGTAGTAGATCTGTTTCAGTTTCTTAAGAATATTGTTTTGACTGTTAAAATTCCTTTGTTAAAGCTGCATTGGAGGCAAATCTTTTAACGTAAAGAACTAATTAATTTTTTAGCTGTAATGGATTCAGATAAAGAAAATGTTGAGAATAATGAAGACAAGACTGATGGAGATGGAGATGGAAATGGAGATGGAGCCGAGAAAACGGATGTACCTGTAAGTTAATATATGTTTTATGGTAGTAATAGCATAGCCCAAGCACTTAAAATACTTTTCAACCTTTCATTGATTAACAGCGAAGGGTAAACCACAGCAAAGTTCCAGAAGACTGGAAAAAAACAAATGTAGTCCCACTTTTCAAAAAAGGAAGCAAACACGTAGCAAAAAACGGTACTTAGTATTAACGGGGGCCACCACATATTGATGATTGGTCAGGTTAAGTTGTAATATTTTCGTTAGTTGAAAATTTCAAATATCATATTTTTTTAAATATTTAATTATTTATATTTCAAATATTTACAATGATTAATACATGTTACACATTAGAAACATTGTTTCTGGAGGCCAAAAATTTTGGTTAACACATTCGCTACACATCGCTCATATATGAGTGACACCTTGTTATATAGATGTACCATGTCACTCACATGTGTGCGACACTTCAGATTTCTTTCGAGCTGCGTCGCTCAGATGTGAATCACGCCTTATTAAATCTGAATGGCCATAAATAACGTTGGTTCCTGTGGCTAATATGGTGCAATGCCCGTGGTTTCAAAGATAATTTTTTAACACAAATTTTGTAATGATAACAAGGCGCTACATTATCACTTTATTTGAAAGTGTAACAAAGGAAATGGACAATTTATACAATACTTATACATCTTATACGTAAAATGCATCATTCCTATTATAAAAAAATAAATCTTTCTTGTTCAAGATACTGAAATACAAACACAAAAGATAAAAAAAAAAATCTTCAGCTGCCTTTATTTTCGTGGTGTGGTTGTAAACTGTACCAACTTCTTGCTGAAAATTGAGAAAACAATCCAATATCAAGTCTTTGTAGGAATTTTACCTATATATATCATTTTACATCCTAAGCTGAATAAAATCATCTGGCGTTAGCCAGAACAAAATCTATAAAGTGACCATTCGTTAGCCAGGACAAAACCAATACAGTGACCATTCGGATGAAAGCGTTAACACACCTTAGAAAGTACACACACACTGGAATAACTTGTTTTACCTATATTTATTTACCCATCTCAGAACTAGGCCTTTGGACCTGCAAAACCTATATGGCAAAGACTAAAGGAAAATTATATAATAACTTATATAATAGAAAATTGAAAAATAATTTACATACCTCTTTATCCATATTTATGATTTATGAAATTCTCCGAAGCATGATATGCAAAGAAATGGTTTTCCCTTGCATTGAGAACAATAAGTGTTGACTAGTTTTGCTTTTTTTCTAGCAACCTCTCGGCCCTGGCTTTCTTGAACTCGTTTGTAACAGAGCACGCACCTCCTTATGCTGGCTGATTTATTTATAACTTCTGTAATGTTATGTTGACCACTTAGTGATGGTTGTGGATGTCTTTCATGCTGTAACTCTAGCAAAGAGGTTGTAAGTTTCTCTCTGAATTCTCTTATTCCAGTTGATGAGTCAGTAACTTTTTTGTAAAGTATGTAAGAATTCACAAGAGATATGCCCAGCAATAGCTATGCACCCATTTGATCTGAGAGATCTATCCCTGCTTTCCCTTTATTATAAGCCACAATAGCTTGTGGTTTTCTTTTTGTTACGTAACGTGATACTAAACCCGTAGAAGTTGAAGCTGCATTGCCATCGGGATTTGCCGTTACTCGTGTACGCTTTTGAATCTCCACCATTTCTGGGCTGTGCTTTGTAGACAGCATCCTTACATCTCTTGTGTCACGCCACTTTAGAACAACAATACCATGGTCTTCTTCTCGTGCAATCATGTCTCCCTTTTTTAGTTGTTTTTGCATCACCTCCTTTGGTAGTTGAGTCCTAGTTGCTCGTAGAGTTCCAACAACATGGGTTTTTTCTGATAGAAAGAATGAGTGACATGGTACTGTAAGCAAAAATCTTGCCTTCCAGTGCCATGTCACTCATTTTTCAATGTCACAATAACATACTAAAAACACCCTACATACACTTCTACATGTGAAGGGCTTCCATTCAGCCCAAAAAACTAATACAATTTCCAAAAAAACCAATTGGGTCTACCAGCTAATCAAGAAATTGGCCTTGGTAGTGAATGTGTTAATATTCGTTTTAATGCTCCTTTCATTTTCGATAAGAGGAGACATTGGTTATTATGTGTTTTATCACACTCAGTCATTTTACACACCAAAATACATTTTTCTAGTAGTATTTGATGTGATTTGTTCAAATATGACCTCCATTTCCGTCGGAAATGATATCCAACAAAGTTATAGTACTTTGAAGTTTGGCTCATTTTCAAGGGAAATGGAAGTCAAAATCTAAGCAAAACACATCAAATATTACTAGAAAAATGTATTTTGGTATTAATTAACCTAACCTTACCTAACCTAACCCTGGCTAAACGATCCTAACCCTGGCTAAACGATCCTAACCCTGGCTAAACGATCCTAACCCTGGCTAAACGATCCTAACCCTGGCTAAATGATCCTAACCCTGGCTAAATGAGCCTAGAGTATTACCTTATTATGGATTAGGTGGTGGATACAGACGAGAGCTCGTTTAGCCAGGGTTAGGCTCATTTAGCCAGGGTTAGGCTCGTTTAGCCACGGTTAGGTTAGGTTAATTAATACCAAAATACATTTTTCTAGTAATATTTGATGTGTTTTGCTTAGATTTTGACTTACATTTCCCTTGAAAATGAGCCAAACTTCAAAGTACTATAACTTTGTTGGATCTCATTTCCGACGGAAATGGAGGTCATATTTGAACAAATCACATCAAATACTACTAGAAAAATGTATTTTGGTATGTAAAATGACTCTGTGTGATAAAACACATAATAACCGAGACATTCTATGACAATTTAACATATATATTCGTATTCAGGATACCTTGAAACCTCAGGGGAACTGATAAAAATCAAGGAAATATAGTAATTATTTTTTCCGAAAAAAAAATATTTAGACATCAATAAGCAGCCATTACAGGCCATTGACCCAGTGTTTAGCTCTTTCCTCGGTTAAAATTTTGCTGCTCTCTGTCCTCTCCAGTTTTATGGCAAGACATCTCGTGGCAAAATTAGGAAATATAGGTCAAATCAGCCAATTAAATCTGGTTTTTGTTTCATGTGACCTTATCCAACCAATCAGAGACATGCATTTTGAATCTCCCATAATGCATACTCATTCCAAAATGCTTTTTCAGTTCTCTTTTCACTATGGTTTGTGGAGGTTGTGATTTGGATTACTATCACTTAATACAAGATATTTATGAAAAAGAAGATGGTACTGGTTTTTTTCACTAGTCAGTGTTTTACCTACTCGTGTTATTTGTTTGCAGTGTGGTCATGAGTAATTATAGACAAGTTGTTGACCAATATTATTGCAAAAGAGTGACTAGAGATGAGCGTGGCAGGAAAAAAAAGTGTTCCTTCTCTGTTTCCTATTGAAAGGGCATGTGGGTTGAAAAATCCCACCTCAAACGTAGATTAGGTTACATAAAACATATTTTTCTGGTGTTTTTTGTTCAAATCTGAACTTTGCTTCTTTGGGAAATAAGCTTCGCTCATAATTAATAAATAATGATCACTCACCTTTAGAATATATGCCACCCAGCCCACTAAATTCATTTTCTTTTGTTCCTGCTACCTCTACTGAGGTCCAGAATATTATTGGTAAATTAAAAAATACAAAAAATAACATTCATAACATTCCTGTACCTATATTGAAACTTGTTAAAGATAAGATATCTGTAACTTTGGCTAAAATTATCAATCATAGTATTTCCAAAGGAATATTTTCATCAATGCTAAAAACTAGTTGTACAACACCCCTTTTTAAAGGGGGTGATCCTACACTAGCAACAAATTACAGGCTGGTGTGTTCATTATCTGTGTTTAGCAAAGTTTTCAAAAAAATTGTAAAAAGTAGAATGCAGCGATATTTAGAATCTTACAATTTATTATCTCCAAATCAGTATGGCTTCTGTAATAATAGAACAACGGAAATGGCTATTTTAAATCTTATGGAAAATGTAAATATAGCTAAAGAGAACAAAGAAATAATGATGTCAATATTTATGGATTTGAGTAAGGCGTTTGATGTAATAGACCATAATATTCTACTTAATAAATTGTATCGGCTTTAGAGGGGCAATCAGTGATTGGTTTAAAAGTTATTTGTCCGATAGATATAATTTTGTATCAGTAAATAAGGTTTGCTCCACTAAAACGCTTGTCAAACATGGTGTGCCACAGGGCTCAGTGCTGGGTCCACTGTTATTTTTATTATATATAAATGACCTTCCACGTTCATCTGATATACTGAACTTCATAATGTTTGCAGATGATACAACTCTCTCCTTTTCTTGCAAAGATGTTAATACAGCTAAGAATATATTTCATTCAGAATTCATCAGTGTAATGAAATGGTTGACCACGAATAAACTCTTCCTAAATACCAGTAAAACAAATTTCATGATTTTTACTAATAAAAGAAATGTATATCTTGATGAACTCATTGTTAATGAAATCACCATAAAGGAGTGTACTGTAACAAAATTTCTTGGTGTAATGCTAGATAAGAATTTGCAATGGAGTGATCATGTAAATTATATCGCAAAAAAGATTTCAAGGAGTGTTGCTATAATGTTTAAACTTAGAAATGTAGTCCCTAAACAAGTTTTATTGACTCTTTATCATACTCTTGTTCTTCCTTACGGTATGTAACATACTGCACCCTTGTTTGGGGAAACTCCGCTAACAACGCATTAAATGGTATCTTTGTCATCCAAAAATGAGCAATAAGGTTATTATCTGATGCTGATTTCCTTGATCACTCTAGTGCATTATTTAAAGAGCTAAACCTACTAAAGCTCAATGATATAACCAAACTGGCACATTTTATTTTTATTTACAAGTGTAAGAGCAAAATCATTAATTTGCAATGGGTAAATAGATATTTTGTAACTCATCAAGAAATCCACCCGTATCAGACCAGAAATAGATCAAAGATTGTTATACCTCAATTTAGATTGTCTTCATCTCAAAAACTACCCATTTTCATTGGATTGAAACTATGGAATGACTTGCATGCCGATATAAAAAATATTGCAAATGTAAATTTGTTTAAAACCAAGTTAAAATCCCGATTAATAATGGGATACTAACAAAAATCTTGGATTAATGTCCACTAATAATGTTTTATATTGTCCATTAATATTGTTTAATATTGAAATACAGGCTTTAACTATTAATAATACTTATTTACTTATTTATTTTATTATTATTAATTTATAATGGCTAGCTGCTTATTTTTAATGAGAGCCCAGTAAAGCCTAAAGCTTAAGGGCCAAATTAAAAATAAAAAAAATAAATAGTCGAGCTTCACAATTATTTGTCATTGTAAAAATTGTAAGTTGTAAAAAGACTACTATATTTATTTTATTATTAATAAAGGTTATTCTATTCTATTCTCAAAAATGGCTCATTTCCCAAAGAAACGAAGTTCAGATTTGAACAAATCACACCAAAAAACACCAGAAAAATGTGTGTTGGTTCAGAAAGGAGAGGGAGTACTAAAATGAATAAAAGTTTTAAAAGCTAGTTTTCAATGTTTTTCAATGTGTTGAATTAAAAAATGATACTCATAAATTTCCATTGCAAATGATTTGTTAGAGAGTTATTGAAGCTTAAAGCTTTTAAAATTTTCTACCCTTTTTTACCCTTTTTAACCTGCGGGACCCCCAGTGGGAACCAGGAGTTTTTGGGTGGGGAGAATCTCAAAAATGAGTGGTTTCCGAAGATTTTGAAAGTCAGATTAATACAAAACACATCAAAAACCATAAAAAAACATAAATTTCACCTTCAAAATTGGCTGAACCTAAAGCAACCTTAGCAAACCTAACCTAACCTCTAATGTTATCCAAAATTATAAAAAATTTAAAAAAATACCTTAATCACATGAATTGCCAGGCTGAGGAAATGAGTATCATTTTTGAATTCAGCACATTGAAAACCAGCTTTTAAAACTTTCTACCAGAGACTGGTGTAATAGTAAATAAATACCTGGCACTCCACTAATCACTTCTTTTTTTATAGATCTTGCTCCATTTACAATTGTTTGTTTTCTGTCAGAGAAAGGCATGGATCCATTTTCCTATTTTTCCACAAATACTGAGTTCTTTTAGTTTATGGAATAATATACCATGATCAGTGATCACCCTTGTCAAAAGCTTTTACAAAATCTAGATAGATAACATCAGCATTGGTTTTCTCCCAAATATTGTAGGATTGTATTGCAATGGTCTATGAGTTCAGTAAGGCAGGATCTCTTTTGTCTTGAAGCCATGTTGAAAGTCTTCTAAGATATGTTCATTTTCTAGCTATAAAATTGACAATGTGGCTTTTCAGGACTTTCTCAAATATTTTGATATGAGAAGTCAAGGATATGGGCCTATGGTTCTTGGCTTCCTTTCTTTTGCCTCCTTTGTAGATTGGGGTAATATTTGCTTGTTTCATGATTGGTGGTATTCTACTGGTATCTAGTGAGGATCTCCACAGGATTTTCAAAGGCAGATGAAGTATGTTTGCATTCCTTAAGAATCTTGGCTCCAATTCCATCTGGACCAAGGGCTGAACTCCCTGGTAGCTCTGTTATTGCCTGTTGTATATCTCTAGTGTTTATTTGTATATCTTCCAATAATGGTCTGTCTTGGTCATTTTCTTCTCTATCAAAAAATGCTGTAGTTTTTATTTTCTTAGCTTCTACAGGGGTACTCCAGCTTAAAGCATATTGAGATTGTAGAATGCTATTTCCTGTGGATTAGATGTGAGAGTTAGTCCATCTTTAGCAAGCAATGGGCCAATGCTCATTTTGATAACTGCTTTGCATTTAGCATAGCTAAAGTCAAAGAAGAATTTGCTATTTTCCTTTATAGTGCCAATAGCTTTGTGTTCATTATCAATATTCTCTCATATGGTTGACTCCTTTATTTTAAGTTCTAACGTGAGTATCTGTTTCTGGATGTTACTATGTCTTGTATCACTTAAGTGCTTTGTCAGTTGTTTAGATAGCTTTGTTCTCTTTCTCATAAGTGTCCTTCTGTATTTGTGTCCTTTTGTCAGGCACTTTGCAATATCATTTTTCTTTGGTGTGTGCTTGTAAAATGTTGATGATAGCACTTGAAAGTGTCATCAGAGACAAAATTACAATATTCTTAGGAGGAGGATTAATTAGTAATATTGATAGTGCATAAGTTGGCCATAAATTATAAATAAATAAAGTAAAATGATGCACTTAATGCAGACCCACACAAGATTTGGTAATCCACACAAGATTTGGTAATGTCATATTTTACATTTGTAAACTAAAAAAAAAAATTGGTCTATTGAAGCATCTACTGTTTTAATGACCTAATGAAATAATTTTGGCAACCCTGGTATTATGAAAAGAATTTGATAATTTGGTTAGGTCAACTGAATGTGTGATTAGGTTAATTGAATACCCAGTTAGGTTAACTGTATGCCCTTACCAGTTGGGTTAGGTTAAGTTAGGTTAGGTTAGGTTGTCATGATATTTTTGTTTAAACTAACGAAAATATCACGACTTAACCTAACTAATCACCAAGGGCATATAGTTGATCTAACTGGGCATTCAATTGGTTAGGTCAACAACTTGCCCAAAAATTACCAAATTTAAACAACTGCAAACTGGTTTACCCTCTTTGATAGTTGTTCATTGTTTTTCTACTTCAATAAAGGATTTAAATTTTTTGAGTTTATGAATGTAAAACACTACATTACCCAATATTTGGTGACTTCATACCCCTGTAGTGATCTAAAATTTTCTAAGCAGTGTTTAGTGGCTAGAAATAAAGCAAATAAAATGTTAAGTATCAAGAGGAAATTTTTTTTTTTTTTTTTTCCCCTCCTCCCAAAAGCTGTCACAAACAAACAAGAAATTGGTGTTAACTAATATATGGCAAAGTATTTTTTCAAGAATAATTTATGGCCAACTTATGCACTATCACCAACCAAACCTAACCTAATCTCCCTTTTTTGGGCACAAAATTCACTTAACAGAATCCTGTGATCACAGAAAAATTTGAAGGTTGCATCCTCATTTACATAAAATTTCACAACAGCTTTGCAAAATGTATAGGAACAATTGATGTTCTTCCACTTTCCTGCATTAAATTAATTTATGGTTAATTGAATGCCTGGTTAGGTCAACTGTACATATAGAATAATGCATTTTATTAATGCTTCACTCAAACTCAGTATATTGCATCATATATATAAATTGGCTGTAAATGTAATAAAGCACTAAGGAATAATTTGAACTAATAATAATTATTATGAAGCTGCTAGTATACAATTTATTTACACAGTCCATTCATTATTATAGTTTATTCAATATCAACCACAGACGTGTGCCTATGCCTGTGGGCATCCGTGATTGATCATTACAATACGTGTTGTTTTGAATGAGACTTAGGTCCTGGCATTAAAAGTCAGTCACAAATAGAGGTCAAATTGAGGTTCACTCAACATAAATTGATGAAACTTCACACACACATCCATGGATCATTACAAAAAGATATGTTGCAAGCAAGTTTTGGGATCTTGTATCAAAGATCAAGGTTACAGATATAGAAGGGGACATTGATGTCATTCTGACATGGTTCTTATTTTTCTAATATTTATCAGTACTATATTGTGTGTAAGGAGGCTTAAAATAAATTTACAGTATCCTATTATAAATCAGATTAGTTAATGCACTGGACAGATTTAAGTGGTATATAACTAGTAATGCAACTTGGTCTTGGGACTGGACCCATGGACTAGTCCAGAGTCAAAATATGCTTATTTCACACAGTTGAGTCACAAATTGTGCTAGAAACATGTTATTCAAGCATTATTTCAGTTTTTTTGTTTTCTTGATAAAAAATGCCTCCAGGACAGATTTCTTTGTACTTGCAAAAGCTAAAAAATAGTGGTCTGAACTGCTGTATCATTTGTGGTTATTGATAGCTACATTAAGATTTTGTTTAGAATTGCAAGTTTATAAATCATAAAATCATACATTGAAGTTATTTATGATTGAATTATTTAGCCAATTATTTATATAAATTTTTCTTTTTTAAGGAATTTGGAACAGACAAACTACGGAGAGCATGGAGTGCTACGGAAGAGAACTTTTTTGATATGGAATCATGGAGTCTTATCATTAGAGATGCACAGAATAGAAGTATAGATTCCGCAAGAGTGATTTTTGAACGACTGATTGGCACTTTTCCCACAACTGGAAAGTTTTGGAAAATGTTTATTGAGCAAGAGGTAAATTTAATGTTTCTCATAACCTTATTACTACCTTAGTTGGCTTCAATATCTGAAAGAATAGCCTAGGACTGAATAATGAAATAAAGTAGCATCACTTTGTAAACTTGCAATATATGACCTTAATATTCAAATATGATTTATTTATCATAATCTGTTGAAGCATACTTGAACAGACAAATAGCCAGTGGCCACCAGGAAGTGGTTTCCATCAGAATAAAAATTTGGAAATTTGTAAAAATGGAAACTTTCTGGTGGCTACTCGCTATTTATCTGTTCAAGTATGCTTCACCCGATAAATAAATCATATTTGAATATTAAGGTCATATACTGTAAGTTTACAAAGTGATATATCTCAGGTGACAGTATTGGGTGCATTACTTTTTAAAGTAAGCATTTCTGTTACTTGCAGTAGAAAGTAACATCATTACAACTACAGTTACTTCTATGGAAAAGTAATACATTACAGTTACCATTACTGTTTTATAATAAATTAGAAAATGTAGTATTTCTCAAATTAAAAATATGATGTATCTACATTGTATTTCTAAAAGAATTTCTGAATATTGAACAAATATTTAAGGTTAGATATAAGCACACCGGACAAAAAATTAGTCACCCCTAATAGCACCGATAGTAGGAAGTTCAAGGTCACACAGAGGGTGCTGATGTAGCATTGGTAAGTGACAAGTAGCGGTGACGTAGCACGCAGGATCAGATCTGTTTCGTGAGGTGGTGAAGAACAAAGTGTGTGTTGGATATAGTCTGCAAAATGGGTCGTGAGGCAGACGTTACTCAGTGGCAAAAAGGAGCCATCGTATTTGGCAGAGCCCACGGACACAAAATGTCTGAAGTAGCCCAATTTGTTGGTGTGTCAACGCGTACTGTCCAGCGAGTTTACAAAGAGTGGTGTAGTTCGCAATCAACTGACAATCGACGGCGTAACTGTGGCGGAAAACAATTCTCGACAATAGGGGCCGCCGCCATGTTTCTCGTCTAGTAACTGCAAATCGTTTTCAAACCAGAGAACAATTGCTCCAAGAAACCAATGAGGTTCTCCAACGACCAATTTCCGAACGGACATTGCGACGAGAACTGCATGCGATGGACATCTGGAGCAGGGTACCACGGAAGAGGCCGCTGTTAACAGCAAGTCACAAATTGGCACGTTATAAATGGGCTCAGAGGCACAAAAACTGGACTGCGGCAGATTGGAAACGTGTAATTTGGTCCGATGAGTCCCGTTTTTGTTTGTTCTCCAATGATGGGAGGCGACGAGTACATCGCAGGTCCAATGAAGCCTTTAATCCTGAATGCGTCGAAGGTGTTGTTCAGGCTGGAAACAGAAAGTGAAGCGCAGGAATAGACACCCACGGACTCTGGCGGAACTTCGGGACCGGCTGATGAACGAGTGGCAGCAAATCGATGTTCAGTACATGCACAACCTCGTAGAGTCTCTGCCTCGCCGGATTCGTGCGGTTATCAAGGCCAGAGGCGCCGTCACACGTTATTAGGTACATTCTGAGAGGGGTGACTAATTTTTTGTCCGGTGTGCTTATAATACAATGAAACAATACCTGGTTTTAGACTTATACTTAAATAATAAGCGATGCAATTTAACAATTTTACCATTTGAAATAATATTAATAGCGATCAATAGATCTTAAGTAAAAACTAAAAATGTAAAATAAAATTGTTCTTTGCACTTAGTATTACAAAAAGAAAAATTATTGAACAGAATACAGTGAAATAAATCATGAATAAAAAATTACAAAATGCCTAAAGGATTAATGGATTAGTTATATAAGAAAAAAATAGAAATCTTAAAAGAAAGTAATGGATAATGACTGAAAATGGAATGAAAGGTAACAGGGTTACCAATTTCATTACAAAATAAGTAATGACATTACATAATGCCATTACTAGTAACAGTGTTATCCCCAACACTGTCAGGTGATGCTACTTTATTTCATTATTTAGTCCTCGGCTAGTCTTTCAGATATTTAGATTGCAAAGGAAGTTCTTTAACCATTCACAAACTTGTTTAACAATTTCTGGAAATTTTATTAAGAAAATGGTTGATATACCCGTCACATGGGGTAATGGAGTTTTCAAATATGCCACCATGCAACTGTTAATTTCACTTTTTGTACTTGTACCTGAGATCATCATTAAAGATGGACATGGTTAAATAAAATGCAGTAATTAATTATTAGGAATTTTCTGAATGTAAAAAGCAATTAGCTACTTGCACGACTTAAACTTAAAGCCTGAATTATTTTTCTTATTGCAGATGAGGTCATATAATTTTGAAAAAGTTGAGAAGGTATGTTTTGTAAATTTTGTTTGTAGATAATAAATAAATATTTTCTATGAAGGGTAGTTTACTTTTTAAGCAGTTGTGAAAGCTACATTTGTTTTTCCTTTTTTTTTCCTTTGAGAAAAAAGTTAATTCTTTACTGAGTGAGACACGCCATTCTTATATTTGTATGGTCATATAGTGTTGATGCTCATATTAATTCATTGAAAAAGGTTGCATTGTTGATAAACTGAGAAATATCATGGAACTTTTTATTTCTAGAAAGTTTGTGAAATGGAAAGTCAGTTGGTTTGAGTATTAAGCCAGAAATTTGTTTAATGGAAAGAAATACTTTTTATTTTATTGAATTGACTGAAACTATAGTTGTAAATAAAAGACTGTTATAATTCTTAGAAATATATATATATATGGCTGATTTTTTAAACAGCTAACATTTTTAGATTTGTATTTTTTTAATAACTGAAATTATACATGAAATATTTATTGTACATTCTATACATATAGGAATTAGTTGCCAAATGCAAAATCTACTTTGTGATGCCTTCTCAGCTCATAATACTTGTACAATACTTTCAAAGGAAAAGTCCTGTTCAACATACTTCCTGTGGTTTATGATAAAGGAATATCATAGCCACCAACATCACCAGTTATATCTGAAATTAGAATCTCTTTGAAAGATGTTTTTCCTACCCTCTCTGGACTGAACTCCAGGAAGGAGTACAGTCCTGATGGTGTTGCTCCTGTTGTTCTCAAGAATTTTGCTTCTGTGCTGACACCCTGCTTAGGTAAACTCTTCTGTCTTTCATCTGGTACTTTTCCTTCCTGCTGGAAGTTCACTTTCATTCAGCATGTCTCAAAGAAGAGTGACTGTTCTCAATCCTCAAACTATTATCCAGTTGCTTCAATTTCTTGCCTTTCTAAAGTTTTTGAAAATATTCTTAATAGGAAGACTCTTAAACCCCTTTCTTCTGACAATCTTATTTCAGATTCAGTATGGATTCTGCAAGGGATGCTCTACTGGTGATCTTCTTGCGTGTCTCTCTGACTCTTGGTCATCCTCCTTTCAGGATTTTGGCAAAACCTTTGCTGTTGTGCTAAACATCAATTTAAGCTTTTGATATATCACATATGTTGCCTCATTCTCTCTCTACTATTGCTATTATAATGGACTGCACTTCTGAACTCTCTAACTGCATGCCTCCTCCTTTAAGGACAGCACACAGCACCAGACTTTTGGCACATTTTCATTCCTTTTCTGTCCAACTCTCTAATGCAAGGGTTAATTGGTATTTTCAATCTTTCATCTACTCAACCAGTGAACTCTGGAACAATCCATCTTTACCCCTCTCTGTGACCTCCAATCTTTGAAACTGTCTCCAGGCATCTAGAAAACCCTGAACATTGATTTTGGCTCTTCTTTTGTGTAGGGGGGGGTTACTTTTGTGCGGCATTTGCCTTTGGCCCCTCCTTCCTGTGTAAAAAAAAAATCCACTATCAAGATCTTTTTGTAATTTATTAAAATTTACTATTTGTAACCAGGGCAACTACTTTTGTATCTGAAAATTTAAAAACTTTACTTACTACTCCCTTCTCAAAATTATTTATATATAAAATAGAGTAATGGACCCAACACTGATTCCTGTGCTACCCCACTTTTCACTTTGCCACCCAGATTCATGATCATTTAGAATTATTCTGTTCTGTCTTCAAACCATTTTTCTACTCAGTTTATAATTGATCCCGATATCCCGAGCTTTTAGTTTGTACAGAAGTCTCCTCTGTGGAACCTTGTCATATGCCTTACTAAAATCCAAATAAATAACGTCTACATCATGTCCATCATCTACCTGATCAGTTACAAACTCTTAAAAAGTCTGATTAGACAAACAAGGCCTTCCTGATCTATGAGTAAATTCATGTTGGTTACTTGAAATACAATTAAAATTCTCCAAATGAACTTGAATATTATTCTTTATAATTCTTTCCAGTATCTTTCCTACCAATGATGTTAAACTAACAGGCCTATAATTTCCTACATCCTTTTTATTACCCTTTTTGTAAATGGGTACTAAATTTGCTTTTTTTGTTTATCAGATACCTCTGTATAATTAATAGACCTAGCCTAAAAAACAAAATGGTGGCTTTAGATAAGCTATCCTCCCCTTCTCTGATAATCCTAGCATATAGCTATGTTATCAGGTCCAGCAATTTTATTTGTGACTTCATTGTATGAATCACTTGCCTAGCATCACCCCTCCTTATATGAATCTTATCAAGAAAGCCTTGGTTTACAGCATCTAAAGAAATAAACTGTTATTCAAGTTTTCTTCAGTAAAAACTGTGCTAAAATAACCATTAAAAATGCCAACAATTTCTAATCATTTTCAAATATCCTATCATGCTTTTTGTTGTTGTATTTATAAAAACTAAAGAATTTCTTTGGATCTTTATTGCTATTTCTAGCTAGATTTATTTCATCATGCCTTTTGCTCTTCCTAATCGAACTATTTGATGTATTTCTTAACTCCCTATAATTATCCAAGTCCACAAGGCTATTATTGCTTTTAAATTCCCTGAATGCCCTTTTTTTATCTTTAATTATTTTAGCTATTTCTCTATTCCACCACAAAGGTTTCCTAATCTTATTTCTAACAGCTCTGAAAGGAATACACTGACATTGTACATCCTCTAAAATTTCTTTGAATCTAGATCACATCTTCATAGCATTTTTATTGGCAAATTCATTATCCTACTTTACTGAGCCTAACAACTCTCTAAATTTACTACAGACACCCTTTGAGAGCAAGGAACTAGATGGTCATTGCTGACTAGATCCCTATTTAATTCTCTTAAAATGTATGATCAGATAGTCACTTTTCCCTAATGACTCTCCTGTTCCCAAAAAGCTCGTAATCATTGGATAGAACCAAATCTAAGATCGCTTGATACCAAGTTGGTTTGTTTACAAATTCCATTACAAAACTATCATTACAGCACTCAAGGAAGAAGTTACCTTCCCTATTATTTCTAAAAGGTTCCAGTGTATATGAGGCAGGTTGAAATCTCCCATAATTAATGTTCTAGCACATCAACCTCTATTTACTTCCTAAACCAAAAATTCTTCAGCACCTTCTGTACAACAACTCTTAGAGGACATATTATTATTTTATGCCTAACTCCTTTCTTTTCAACCCTTCAAACCTTTCGAATGATCTGTGTGATACTTCCTCATATTGAAGCTATTGTATAGATTTTGAGTACCATGAAATATGGAGAAATTTAAATATAAGAAAGTCAAAAGTTAGAAATTTGAGTAAAATATTTATTGATTGAAGAAAGCATTTAGAAAAATAAATCAGAACTACATTTTTGTGTATGAATACAAAGTTTGAAATTAATCTGTTGCTTTAGAAGAACCTCGATGTTTTTCTTTTCATCCTCATTTCAGCAGTTTCACTGTATATCTGACCAAATTAGATGCATTTAGTGTAATTATTTTGTTTAAACAAATATGGCTTGATCATGACTGCTACTGTTGTTTTAATGGGAATATTTTTTTTTACAGTAAGGGTTAAAATTCATTGTTGGTATAATTTTTAAGTATTAAGAGTTTTTGTTTTTGTTTCTCAAGTATTTAATTAAAACTTAATAAAGGTTTTCTTTAACCATTTGTGTTTCAATTTTCTTCATTTTATGCAATGAATTATTCCTACAACAATAGAGTTAATACATTATATGTAGGGTCTCCACTTTAGTCTTGCCTCAATTGGTTTTAAAGATATAATGTTAAAACCCACAAGTTAGAGGTTGATTGGTTTGGGTCGTAAGATGATGTGTTAAAATAAAATTAATAAATCCAGTGATACAGTTTGGATTGTATTGGATAGAAAATGGATTTTTTACTCCAGACGTAAGTAAGCTCTTCTGCCATTTTTAATTAAATATCAGGTATTACTGAAGTCCATGTTTAAACTTGCATTCTTTTTGTTTCACGCAACACAATTTTTTTTTGTCATTATACAGCATCTTTTATGAAGAAAATTAAATTTGTAGCTGTCTAAGCAGTTGTTTACTCAATTGAACCCATATTTTTTGTACCATATCTTAATTTCCTGAATTAGTTACCTGGTAGTTTCATTTACTGTTGCTACACTTATAATTCAAATTTTAAATATTTAAATGAAAACGTGACTAAGTTCTTTTGAATAAATGCTTTGTGCTTATTTGTTGGCAGCTCACATCTTTATGTAAATGACCCATTTGTATATTCCTGTGATGTTCCTTCGAGATAGTGTTAAAATTTTAATTTTTTACTCAAAAGTGGAGGACTTCAAATCCTAATGCAGAATTGAAGAGATGTATATTATGTGCCATACTTTTCAATTTCAGAGTACCAGTTTCTCCTCTGAGTTCTTGAGCAGCAAGTCCTTTTAATTATAGTTATTTTTATGTATTTGTTCCTCTTTCTTTAGCTCTTCCAGAGGTGTTTAACCAAGGTGCTGAACATAGATTTATGGCGTCTGTATGTCACCTATGTCAAGGAAACCAAGTCCAGTTTACCGACTTACAAGTAATTACCATTTTCTTTCTACCTATTTATTATTTAAAAATTTGCGCGTTCCTTATTAGACTATGCACAAAGCTTCGGTATGTCCACACAATTTCTTGACCTAGAAGCTTTAACCTCGATGAATAGAAGTGGTTGAACCAGATTCCTTTGAATGGAGTCCCATTATTTAGTTTCTAACATTCATTATATGACTAGTTGTTAACCTGTTCATTTATAGCTAATCAGCTTTGTTTTATTTTTCCTGTGCACAACTCTGAATTTGAGTATGTATGGGTTATTGTTTAAAGTATCTCTCATTTAGTTTTAAGTGTTAGGGTTTCAGGAGTATGATGGTATAGTTTTTCATGGTAAAAAAATTGCAGATTAGATGGAAATGAGAGTAAGTTAACCTTTTGATTGGTGTGTATTAGGTAGTTGGTCACCTCCACCTCCCTTAGAGAGTGGGTTTATTGGGAATGGGGAAATGTAACATAATATTGAGAACATGCGTGTATGGTCACCCTGCTTTACATCAGGGTTGGCAGCATCATACCCATACAGTCACACTAATTTAGTAGTGAAAGTAGTAATTGACAATTTAAAAGTAGGGTCATTCAATTCATTTGAAAGGAAATTAATTTTAAGAGCAACAAATGAAACCTGTCACATCACAACTGTGGTCGGTGACTAATTTAGTTTAAAATAAAATAGAGTATGAAATTTTTTAGAAGTTTTATGATACTAGTAAAAACAAAACTAGAGAACATGGTAAAAATTAATACTTTAATACATGGGATTGAAAAAAATTGTCTGTATTTAGCAACAACAGTCAGTGAAGTGCTGCTGGGTGTTGAAGTATTAAAAACATAGCAGTAGCATATAATAAGATTATATCATATTAGCATAGATCTGTTTTGAATAAATAGCATAAAAACACACTGCAAAAGCCGCTGCTTTTTTTTTTAAGTAATAAACATTTTTACTAGGAAATATAAAATGTAATTAAATGGCTTTGGCAAAGTTTATTTTGAGGTGGTTAAGTTATTGATGCACGTAGAAGTAAAAGTTGTATTAAGAATTTTTTACCGTTTGTTCAAACTTTTCTCTGAGCATTTTCTTTATTTTTTCCCACATTTCAATTGATTTCCTCATACTTTTTCCCTAGATATAATTTTTTTTAAGTTCAAGTTCCTGTTGAATAGATTAACCATACAAAAATATGATCAGAGAATTATGATTAACCAAAGAAGAATGATTACATTACTCGCATACATTATCTAAGAACCCATTTCTCACTCATCATGGTGGGACATGATGTTTGAACTGGAGACTGAAAATACTCTCATCAATTACACGCAGAAGGATACATAGGGATCATTGCTATGAATAAGATGTAACCCCAACCTAAAAAATTCACTGTTACTTTTCATGATAAGGTTGGGAATAATAAACCTCCACTGGCATATCAGACAAAACCAACATCTCCTTACATAAACCAGACAAACTACTTCCATTCATCTCTGTTTTAGTTAACTCTTGGGCTGTATTTATATGAAGTTCTTTATTCACTCATTTACTAATTACATCCTTCAATCTTCTACAGGGTTTTCCTCTACTTATACCAGTGCACTCACTATTATAAACCTTTTTCACAATTCTATCCTTTATTTTCTCCATATGACTACAAACTTAGTATATTTTCTTGTATTTTCATCTCCACTGACTTTTTCACTCCACACTAGAAGTTAAAAATCAGACACAAAATAAGAAATATATGCTGTTTCCACACCACCCTTGAGGTAAAGCATATGGTGTGTTACCTTTTTTTTGAAGTGGAAGTTCCCCAGTAGGCCTATCATAACCAATCTACATTTTCAAATTGACAGTTCTTCTGTAATAATAATAAGACTTCCGTAATAATAATAATCTTTTGTTCATTATATTTCACTGTTAATTTCTTAATGATGATATTGTCTTCTTGTTTTTATTTGGAAGAGCAGCTCTCTATTTCTTTACCACTTGGAGGAGATACTGTTTCTGTTCATTTGTGATTAGTTTGTTGTATTCATCGACTAATCTAACTCCTCTTTCTGCATTGTCATTAACAACTTGAATTTTTCGTATGACTTGTTTTACGTTGTTGTAGCAGTCATCTTCATTCCACTCTTCAGAGTTCTTATTAAGAAACGTTGATGGTAAAACAAGTCTATTAAAAAATTCTTGTATTTGCACTCACAAAGTCTTCCAGTTCTCTGTTTTCAATAACTGCTTTTTTTCTCTGGATTTGGTTCGGCGCCATTTTGCAATGCTTGCTTCATTCGGTTTTTAGTTTGGTGTAGCACGCCATCATCAAAGAAAGCAAATGCTATTAACTCCTCTGAAAGATACCATAAATGATTCATCATTTTCTTCAGGGCAACAGTTGCAATGCGTTCATCTTTAGTTTGTACAGTTGCAGTTTCTTCAACATCTTTAAATCGAGACGAGGAGCGAGAACTGAAACTGACGCTGTAAACCAGGATTTAACATGTGTGTACAGCAAAGAGGCAGATATCTCTAAGGCCTTTTTCTTCTCTGGGTGTTAATTTAAATTGTGTTTTAAACAACCAAAGTTTCATGGCATAAATGACTTTTGCCATCCATCTTGCTCAGTGAACGCCAGCTGGTCTTCTGAATGAAACTCCTCTCTTTGGTACTCCACCAAGGAAAATGATTGTCAGTTCCAGCAATTCTTTGTAATCGTCACGAGGTTGATGTTCAAGTTGAGTGGTAGCAAACTCAATCACTTCTGCTTCTATATCAGTAATACTGGGTATGGTATTTGGCTCATCTAATGCTGTTCTGTAGTTTTTTTTGTCTAATTTTGACCATTTCATTCTAAATCGTTTGAAAATTTTAATATCAGGTCCTGATGATGCAGGCAATGAATGCGAAACAACAGCTTCTAACACTATTTCTAGTATGTGATGTCTGCAGGCCAGCTACAGCATACGTTTGTTCATTTTCTGTTCTAGAAGAACACAGGCACCATTTCTACGACCTGTATTCAATGCTGTGGTGTCAAAACATATGCATTTTTTGTCTGAGATACCCCAATCCAAACAAGCTTGGTCGATGGCATTTGCAGTTAATTCTCCTGTGCTTGCAGTGATTTTTGGAACACCAAGAAGTTGATCAGTGCCATCTCCTGAAATCAGTATAGGGAGTCATTCACAACAACTCGTCCTGTTATGTCTTCTATTAGTTTTCCGTCCCAATGAATGGTTAAAGGAACATCAGCTTTAAACTCTCTTTAAATTTTCTCCAAGCTTTTTCCGAAATTTTTCTCTTGCTCTTCTTATAGATGAATAACTGACATTGAATTCTGCATTTCTTCCAAGATCTTCAATCGTTGGTATCATCACTAATGATGCACTTCTATTGTTCATTTTTGTTACATCAAGGGCTGCAAGCAATGTATCATCAAGCAATTTTTGTTTCTTTCGTACAGTCTGTTTTGAGGTGGATGGTTCACTAGGATCAACCATAAACTCATCAGATGTTGTATTTTGTCTTTAGCACCAGAACTGCTAGTTGAGTCACTGAGAACTACAGTTTCTTCAAATCTCGACATTTCTCTTGCTTTTCTTATGTTTAATTGTTCTTCCTTTTTCTTAGCATACTTTTCTTTCTTTGCAAACTCTCTATCAATCCCATCCATTTTTCCTTTTCGCCCCTGTTCTCGCTGGAGTTTTAGAAATAGTTTATCTTTTTCAATATCAATTAGTTCATAGCATCTGCATGTGCTATATCAAACAGGCTATCTAATTCTTGGTTCCATTTGGTTTGCTTATCTAATAGATTTTTTGATTGTTTCGCCTTATTCTCTTTACTTTTCTTTAATCCTTGCCATTCTTTGAACAGTTTCTCAATTTTGTCAACAACGTGCGACTTCTTTCTAGTTGGAATTCGTGCTCCTCCCCATACTGCCAAAACATCATTTGCAGTAGACAAGCAGGCTTCTCGAATTGTTTGGTTTTTGGTTCTGTAAGCCATAAACAAAGCCATAGTTTCTCGCTTTGATGGAAGAACTGTTGTTTTAAGTGTATCTGATGGTTGTCCAATAAGCCAAACATTAGTATCTTTTCTTGTGTGCATAGCAGTACCCCTGCTAGAAGATGGGGATCTTTTCCGTTTGACTGCCGCCATTGAAAAATAAGAGGTGAGTGCCCCCAGCCTTCTTTACTTAGCCTTATAAGGCTAACTAACGAAAATATCACGACCTAACCTAACCAATCGTTAGGTCAACTGTACGACCTTGACGATTGGTTAGGTTAGGTCGTGATATTTTTGTTAGTTAGCCTTATAAAGCTAACTAAAGAAGGCTGGAGGCCCTGATCTTCAGGTGATCCCCTTATTTTTCTGAGTACACGATTAAAACTTAAAAATTAAGCATGGATCTTGAAAGTAATTAAAATTGTTTGTAAGAAACAAAATTTGAAGGGGAAATTAAGAAAAGCTTTTTTATAAAGTAACTTATTTTGTATCAAGACATTTCAGTAAAAATACAAGAAGTTTAATTATGTTTCAATGGCGGCAGTCAAACGGAAAAGATCAGAAGATGGCCGGGGTTCCATGACGAGAGTCGACAGCAGAACCTCTTACACTCACGACAGTCGGACGACTACTGAATTATAGCTGTACAGACAGTACAGTGTACAAGTGCCGGTTGCCCTCAATATTCGGTTACAAGAGTGTTGTGTTTACTCAGCACTGTTAGCTCTATGTGCAGTAATGCACTTATCACACGGAACAGATATTATAAGAAAAACGTCACAGTTCAAAACTCAATTTCCTGAAAGTAAACAGAAAAGTAATAGTTTAGATTACGGTAGCGACCTCTAAACTGCATTAGAATCACCTGAAATTTTGTATACATTACGTTTTTACCAAATTGAACATAATTAGAGGGTGGCCCGGAAAAAATCTAACAATCGATATTTTTTAATCACCCTACTCCACACCCTCCTCATGGAGCTCTTATTGTGTTCATGACCTTTTTTACTCTTTCAGCTTGCAATGTACTTGTACCTCTTTTGTCAATCAAAAACCAGCCTCTGAATTTCCTCCATTCACCACAATATTATATGCTGAATGTCCTCTGTCAACAAGAACCTTATTTATTTACACTAAATTGAAATAATTTCCTTTCACTTGCATCAAAAATATCTTTTAACTTCTCTCTCTAATTAATTCTGATTCATCCCGAAGCACCCCTTCGGGGTGGTCACCTTGTCGTGGTAGGAGGCTTACGTGTTCTGACCCAGTGGATTGCGTCGACGTGGGCTCAGCCCCCGGAAGTCACCCATGCTGGACAGGCTGCTGGGGTAGCTGGACTAAGAGCCACCAAGACTTTGGCTCCCAGTACGGGTCTCCAAGGCTGTCCTCCAGAGGTGGCGTCCCTAGGGCGTCACTGTGTTGGGTGTCTGGGCCAGTGAGATTGGGGGAACTGGAGTTTTGCGCCGTTGGGAGCAAACTTTCGTATCATGGGGCCGCATTTTTAAACCGACGGTCTGCTCCCCGGGAACGAGGTACCCCGTCCCTGTGGTTTGAATTTGGCCCCCCTATCTTACCGGTAGGCAGTTCCTCGCGTTCCCTGGGTCCGTTTTCTTTACTTTTCTATTCTTATGGATTCAATTAACTTTTTCTAGCACTCGGGTAGTGGGCGACCAGGTCCTCGAGTCCGCCTCTCCTTCCCTCTCTCAGCGTAACGTTTTTGAAGTCTATGACGACTTCACTTCCCGTTGTGGCGATCCCAGTCAGATGTGCCTCCAGAACGATGGCTCCCTTGTAGAAGTCTCCTCCAAGGCCCAGTACCCGAAGGTTGCGTCCCACTCGACCTGGCTTCTGCTCCCCTGGACTGCCTCGTATCACTTCCTTTAACAGTTGTACAGTAGGGTGGATCGATTTTACATTTTTTTCGATTTCCATATTCTAATAGAGAGAAAAACTTGCGTATGCATGAGAAAATAGCCTCTGCAAAATCTTAGCTTAATAGGTAATCATCTTCTGCCCCCGGCAGAGCGATGAAAATCATATTTTAGTAGTCAAAAACGTATTTTTAAACCCTAGCCTAGAGTCATAAAATTTTGCGTGCGTGTTATTTCATGTGTGTTATTTCACGCAAAATTTTATGACTCTAGGCTAGGGTTTAAAAATACGTTTTTGACTACTAAAATATGATTTTCATCGCTCTGCCGGGGGCAGAAGATGATTACCTATTAAGCTAAGATTTTGCAGAGGCTATTTTCTCATGCATGCGCAAGTTTTTGTCTCTATTAGAATATGGAAATCGAAAAAAATGTAAAATCGATCCACCCTATTGTACAGGTGTGGTTCATGACCCCGGTCTTTTGGAATACTTTGAGTCGAATCTTCTCACCCGCTTCTCTTCTCAGAAGGTGACCCGTGTTTACCGCCCTCCCCCCTCCCGTATGATCTAGGGGACAAGGGTTCCATCCCCCTTATTGATCCTGACTTTTGCTAGTTCCCCGTTACCTGAGAAAATTAGGGTCGGTTATCTCCGATTTCCGGTCCGCCATTATATTCCTAGACCAAGTCGATGTTCTACTTGCCAGAGGTTCCTTCCTTGGCCCTTCCGCCACGTTTACCTGTTCAGGTGCTCCGACCCCTCGTCCTCTCATCCCCATATCCTTTCAGTTTCCTTTGGGTTCCCCCGTTTTCCTTCGCAATGGTCCCCTTCCCTCCTCCATTCTTGATGGTGGTCATGCGGCATCTGAACTTCGAGTTGAAGCTGACATCCATTCTCTCCCCCATCTCCTTCGCCCCGCTCCCTCCTTGACCTCCCGATGCCCCCGGCATTCTCCTCCACTTCCGTCCCGCTTCGTACCCCTCTTCTCGCATTCCCCCTCCCGAAACCCAAACTCGCTCCACCGCTTTTTCATTCGTCCTTCGCTTTCCCTTTCCTCGTCACTCCCCACAGTTTCGTCTGCTCGTTGTACCGTTCACACTTTTTAAACTTAGCCCGATTACGTCCCTCGCCTCCCCTGTTTAACGCGCTTGATGGTTGCTATTCTTCAATGGAATTGTCGTGGCCTTCTCCCTAATTGGGAGTACTTCCTTCTCCTCCTACGTGATTTTTCTCCAGTATGCCTCTGCCTTCAGGAGACCCAACTTGTGGTTCGCTCCTTGCGCCCTCTTTGCAGGTTCTCTGCGTACCTTTCCCCATCCCCCCGTTCGGGGGCACGGCCGTCTTCTAGTCCGACGTGCCTACTCTCCTTCCCCTCCAGGCCGTTGCGGCCCAGGTTTTCCTTGATCGCTTATATATGATTTGTTTTTTAGAGGCTTGAGCCTAAAGAATGAATGAGCCCCTCTCGTCTCCCCGCACCCACTGGTGCGACAGATCCAGGACTGGCTTGTCCTTCTTTCATCACGACGTAAGTTGGTCGCCTTTTGTTGGGTACCTTCCAACGTCGGTGTTCCGGGCAATGAACGCGCGGACGCTGCAGCGAAGGTGGTGGTATCCCTGCCTTTCAACCCCAACACACGCCTCCCGGCGTCGAACTTCACGTGGATTTTCCGGGATGCACTCCTGCCCGGGTGACAACGCCAGTGGGAGGATGTATCTGGGAATTTCCTGAGGACCTTGAAGCCCACGATTCGTCAGTGCCCTTCCTCGTGTCAGCGTGATCGACGTTTTGAGACCGCTCTGGGTAAAGAAACCGCGGAGGCGGCGCAGCTGTTTTGGAAAGAGGGTATATGTCACGAGAAAAAGAAACGCCAAGAATGTTAAGAGATGAGGAAGGATTCAGTTGTGCCTTATTGAAGGCAAGGGGATAGTCATGTGGAAGATTGTGACGAGTAGACAGATGGAGGAACTGAGTTTTCGAGGCATTGAAAGCCACAAGGTTTTCTCTGCCCCCAGTCAGAGGTCAGGTGCTCCATAGTCGTTGGAGTGACTGTTTAGACTTTAGAGGGACGCTTTGGCAAGCGGGTAGAGAAGTGAAATCATCGGCATAGGAGTGAATAGGACAGGAAGAGCAATTAAAAGGTCATTAATAAATAAAAGGAAAAGAGCGGGTGACAGGACAGAACCCTCAGGAACACCACTGTTGGTAGCTTTAGGAGAAGAACAGTGGTCATCTACAATCGCAGCTATAGATCCGTCAGAAAGGGAATTAGAGATGAAGGCACAGATAGAAGGATAGAAGCCGAAGGAGGTATAATTTCTTCCTCTCTCTGCTGTTCCTAGTGCCTTTTCTCCCATTTCTCACGTTCTTTTTTTAGCCGTTCTTTTTCTCGTGTTCCTCTCACCATCTTGCGTTCCCTTTAGTTTCGGCACGATATGACCTCGGTGAAGTCCTGCTATTCATTCATTCATTCATTCATTCATTCTCAAGTTAATGCCACTCATTTTCTATAGTAAAATAACACACTTCTTTCCGTTTCCTTCTCCTCTACTCGATTTCGCTAGTTTCATTTCTGTCCATTCCACGTCACCAATCCCTTTCAGCTGTTTCGCACGAACCAAGTGAGTCAAAACGCCATCTCGACAAACCTTTACCACTCTCAGTCTGCATCCTCATTTACACTTAACGTTCTGTACACGCTCCTCTCATATCCCCGAGGACAACATTGACGAACGCGTTGCCGAGGTTTCTTTTGTGGTTCGTGAAAAAAGTAGTTTTCTAGAGGTGAAACCCGAAACCCACCCAATCTCTAACACTGTAATTCACGGAAAGCGAAAGAAAAAAAAAAAAAAAAAACCCGAGTCGTAACTATAACGCGTGTAATCTTTACGAAAATGTTCATTTTTTTATTTTGTATTATAAGTATAAGAATTAGAATGTGGTTAATCTATTCTGCTGGTAATGAGGTTAAAATGTTGCTTAAATAAAATTTCACGCACTCTTGGTATTTACTTTTGAATTTTAACATTCCGCAACTTAAATATCTATTGGTTGTACAACAGGAAAATGATGAAATAAAATTAGAAGCTTTTAAAGGGTTTTAAGAAACACGATCGTTAATACTAAAGGAGAGTGAAAAATTTAAACGATGAACCAACTAATGAATATAATTATTTCATACTTTCTCTTATTTAAGAGAGAGTCAAAAATACTACTATAGATAGAGCTTAGAATTGATTTCTCTTTTACAATAGATTCAGATATTAATGGTACTGTATTGGAAGTGAATATAGGTAAAAAGGTATTGGTATAATAGTGTTTGTGTACGGGCTTATACAAAGGTGAAATAGATTTATGAAGCGTACGTATTGTATGGCCTTCATCGTTCAGAGTCCTTTTAGTTTAGTCGGGACTCGGGAGCCAAATACGACAATTCTACATCCGCATGGGGAATGAAAATGTTTTCTTCCTTTTTCTAGAGAGAGAGAGCGAGAGAGCGCGCAACCTTTATTTTAGTCTTGCGCAGCACATTGTAACGAGATCATTCTTTGATATTTTAATTTTGTGAAGGGTGTCGGGTGGGGCTTGTTTTCAGCACTCCTTTTCTAATGAAAGTTCAGGTTCAGTTAGTAAAATAAAAATATAACTAGAGAAGAATACATTCAACAAATGGGAATTTAAATAAAAATGACGATTCGCTCAAAAACTTAATTTTTTGGTCAGAGTATTAAGTAAAAAGCGTGTGACGACATTGAAAGACGGATGTGTACCCCAAGTTTCCTTATGGCAAAAGACACTGCTTTTTATTATTTGATCCAAAGATGACTAACAGCATTCAATCGAAGTAATGTCATTTTAGTTTCTTAGGGCTGTCTTTATTTTTTTTTATTTTTTTTTTTTCAGTTAAAAGATTTCGTAAATTATAGTAACTATAAAGGAGGATGCTATACCCTTCTGATCGAATTATCCAGAGCCAGCAAGCTCACTGATCAAATGCCGCGTCAATCTAACCTGACCGAACCGTCAATGTATTTTATTAAGAACTGTTTGTTTTATGTCGCCGTAAACTATTCCTAATGAAGTGTATTTCACACTGTTATTTTTTTTTTTTTGTAGTTTCTGAAACTACAAAACTAGTTGTCAAATTTATTTCAACAACTGAACGTGAAAGTTTTTGCAGTTTAAAGTTTTTTTAGTTCACATTTTGGGATTGTTTTTCATCGTTGGTGAACAAGAGTAAAGTATACGAGATTTAGGATGCCAATTCAATTTTTTTAAGTTTAGCAGAAATGACGTAGAACTTACGCTCAACGTTTTACAAGAATGCGTCTCTCTCTTTTTTTTATTTCACGTTTGTGGACTTACCCGAACTATCTAATAACATTTTAGTCATCTTCGTCTTAAACTTTTAAGCAAAATTTCCTTTCTATTTACTGCGTAGTTGTAAAGCTTTTGTAATTTGTAATCAATGGATTTTCTTTTGAAAACTAAAGTTACGCTTTTTCGCAATTTAAGGAAATTTGCTACGGACAATGAACATTTATTACTCTTAATTTCGCGTAAATTTAAGGATTAGTCCGTTTAATGCGTTTTTTTTAGTTTCGTTACAATAACGTAATTGTAATGTATAGGTTTGGTCGGTGAATTGGTCTTGACGGTTTTCTAGTAATTTTATTTTAATTCAGTTTTCATTATATTGTATTTTCTATTAATTTTTAATAGCTTTGCGTCAAATTAATGCTATTTTAGCAGGTAGAGGAATTTTTAGTCGTTGGTGTGATAAGGAGTAAAATATGGGAGAACATTAATATAGCATAATTTCTTCATTTGATGAATGCGTTGAAGTGCCGAAGTTACGCTCAAATTCACCAGTCTTGACATTTTTCTATAACTTCGAGCAGTATTCGTTCACTGAGTTCTGTGATTATGGAAAATTTGATGAGCGGGGCGGGTCATTCCACGCAGTATCCTGAAAAATCTTTTATCTCGTTAAATTCCATAAAATTTATTAAGATTTTCCGAGCTGCCAGTATGAATTTTGGACATGCCTGATTTAGATCCGTTATGCGATAAGTTAATCGTTAAAGATCATTTTGTTTCATTTTGCGAATAAAGCTCGACTTTGTCTCCTTGTGAAAGATTATTAAAGTTCATTTACTGTATACAAAATATCAAAATTTGTTGGAACGCCTATTTTAAATGTTTCCGTTTGAACAAAATTACCAATGTGTAAGTCATTTGAGGCGTTGCGAATACTCGTGACGAACTCTACGTGATTGCGAAAATCCATTTTCTATACCATCATATTCTCCATGATGTACTCTCTTAAATTAAATGAGCAATGACGCACGATGCGAGTTCATCACTAGTCCTCCCAAAATTCAGTTTTTAAAAGGGGGAAACACCATGCGCTCAGGGCAGATTGTGGAAGAATTCTGCGGATACTAGTGGCGAACTCGGCAGGCAGCTAAGCCAATTAGCATTTCGGGATATCTCGCGGAGCGCAATCTAGTTATCATTACAATAATCTACACCAATTTCCGATCAAAATTATACAAACCATAAAAATCTACCAATTTTTGAATTTTTGGCAAAGTTGTAGTGATTTCTAATTTGCAAAATTTCTGAGTTCGTTTACTTAAAACAGTTTTGCCGAGTTCGTCACTAGTATTTGCAACGCCTCATTTGTAAAAGCAAAATGTACTTTGTTTGATTAGTTGTATTTCATTCTAAATTTACTCTCGCATGATTTTTGACAAGCCAAAATAACATTCTTAAAGTATAATTAAAAGTTGTCTTTTGAATGAAACCATTTAAATAAATTTCCTGGAACTAGATTAATCCAGTTGACCAGAAGCTATTTACTATTTTCCAGTGGTATTTTTGTTGTGTATAAAGAAATTTCTTTTATTTAACGTGGCTTTCAAAGGTCACTGAAAAACTTTGGACTGCCTTCAGTATTCAACAAAATGCGGCTCATTCCAGCTTCAGAAATGACTTTTTCGCATCAAATATAAAGCTTTTGAGATGAGAGAGTGTTAAATGTACAATCAGAGTAGATTGTTTTCGATTTTAAAGGAAAAAGTTGGAAATTTGGACGAGGTGTTAGTATTTAAATATATTTCTAATAATAAATATTTTTTAATACAACTTTGTACCATGAAACCAATTAAATCTGAAGAATATTCACATTATTTCTAGAGATACATTTTATTGTAGACTTTATGCAGGATTTCGGTTCGTGTTTGTTTAAATTTGACGTTAAGAATGGTTAAAGGATTTATTAAAATTGGAAAATAAACGTAGTAATTGGCCAAGCTGTTAAAACAAAGTCCAGTCAACGCTTATATTAGGCACAATGAAGTAAAAATTTATAGTGTACAATAAAGAATTCAAATGAACGTGGATGTAAGTACTGTATATAAAATTTGTGTTTAAAATTTTGTTTATATTTCTTTTGCAAATGTTTTCCCATAATCTAAACCGATAGGGAAAAGCTGTCTCAAGCCTACGAATTTGCTATAGACAAAATTGGGATGGATTACAATTCTTACGTGCTGTGGAACGATTACGCGAATTTACTTAAAAGCGTAGAGGTGGTTGGATCGTACGCAGAAAACCAGAAAATAATGGCTGTGAGGAAGGTAAACAAAAATTAATATCTCCAAAAATATGCAAATTTTGTCTGGCATTACCATTTAAAAACGGGTTTTAGCTCCGATTATCCCATATTGTGAGTAAAAACACATTACAGTTGACACCTGTTATTTATAAGGTAAAATATAAATTTTTTAGTGGAACTTCTGTAGGCAATTTATGAAGGTAAAAACAGTTATTTTTAAAAACCAAGGAATTAGTTGTTACTTTAAATTTAGTCTTTTGTTAGTTTTAGAAATAAGCGTGATGATTCATACAAAACTAATGAAATAGTTGTTTGTGTAGAAGTGCAAAATGATTAGAATTGATTTGTTGTCAGTGAAGGTATAGAACTATCTCGCGTGTCACTAGCTATAAAACTACAGAACTAATTCATTATTACTCCCAAGTTATTAAACGAGTGAATACATTACTCAAATATTTATACGCATTAGAATTACCTCTAATGTAAATTCATACCAACTACTGCCATTTCAGGTGTACCAAAGAGGAGTGGTGACTCCAATGGCCAACATTGAGCAGCTATGGAAAGATTATTTGGATTTCGAGAGAGGCATCAATCCAATAATTGCAGAAAAGGTGAGAATAATGTGATCATGTTATACTAGGATTGACTCGTCATCCATTCATAATTTCACAGTGTTACAACGTAACTATAATCTTAACAGTAGAGCCAATTAAATGTATTCTTATGACGTACACTGGACACTGCAGTTTTATTTTTGTCTAAATGTATTATTATTATGTATATTTAATACATTAATCACAACATAAACGAATTATGAATATTATTACCTGCAGTGGCGGCTCGTGACTTTGTTATGGGGGTGCTGCCTCAGAAATTGCGAACAATTGTGCCCTCTCAGGGCATTGGTTTCTGCCCTATGTGGGAGAATTTCGATTTGTGATTGAGTGAGGTCCGTAGCATAATGGTAGAGCGTCCGACCGGCAATTGGAAGGCCCTGGGTTCGATTCCTGGGCGGTTCGCCTCATTTTTCATTATTCGTTATCTCTCCTCCTCGTGTGCAGAAACGTTCCTTAACACTTATGTCGTTTCTATTCATATATATATATATATATATATATATATATGAGAGAAAGTCGAATAGATAAATAGATAACTACTCACTACTCAGTCATAAAAATAAGTAAAATAGTATCATAAAATCAATTATAGGGTACTTACGCTTAACGGGTAATTTCGAATTTGCCAAAAATTTTATTTATAAACAAATTCCATTCTTCTGTTTTTATTCTGAGCGAAAAGGTCTATTACTTTTTCATTGAAATTCTGTGTACTGTTGATCAAATTTTTCTCTATTGAAATCATTGCAAGAGCATTTAGTCTTTCCTGATTCATAGTGCTCCTTAAGAACGTCTTTATTCTTTTTAATGTTGAATGGCAGCGTTCGGCCTCGGATGTAGTCATGGGGATGGTCAAAAGAATTTTTATGAGCTTAGCTAGTTCTCCAAGAACATCTACTAGATTATTTTCAGTGATAAATTTCAGCAGATCAATTAACCTGTCGTAATTGTGCATATCAGGTCTACTGTAGAAAACTTGTAGTTCAGTAAGAAGCTTTTCTTTTTCAATCATGGGATATGCCTCAGTGGTCACCGTTACTTCTTCCATAGGCATTTTCATATTATAGCTTTCGAAGTTTTCCTTGTAAACAGCTTAGCAGCTACTAATTGTTTGGTAAATGAATACCTCTCAGCTACAGGGTGTCCCAGAAGTCTGGACCCATGTGGAAAATAGATATTATATTTTTAAAATGAAACAAACACATTACTAATGTCAGTTTTACATATTTCAGGAAAGAAAATATCTTGATGGCTTAGTATACCAATCAAGAGAAGGTGAAACTGGTATTGCTACATGTTTCCAGAAAAAGTCAGAGGGAGGCATGTTTGTGAAATAACTGACATGCCTCTCTCTGGCGTTTTCCGGAAACATGTAGCAATACCAGTTCCACATTCTCTTCATTGGTATACTGAGCCACCAGGGTATTTTCTTTCCTGAAATATGTAAAACTGACATTAGAAAAGTGTTTGTTTCATTTTAAAAATATAATGTCTATTTTCCATATGGGTCCAGACTTCTGGGACACCCTGTATGTCAACACATATGCAGTCGCACACTTCCTTTGCTTCAATCATGAGTGTTTTTGAAGGATTTTCACAGTACTCCGAATTTCTTATTTTTAAAATGGCATTGTTGAAGTTTGCTATATATTCTTGTACTTTACATGAGTCAATAGCTCGAGATTGCATTTGATTGTAAATGACTTCTACGTGAGGCATTATCTGATGAAAAAGTTTCAACCAAAAGATGAACTTTTCGTTATTCAAAACGTGCAAAATTCCTGTTGCTTCTGAAATGGTTTGATCTGCGTTTGCTGTCGACTGTATTTCTTCAAGGCATTTTTTTAAGGGTTCGAAATTTTCATAGACGCGGTTTACGGTGCGTATATGAAAATTCCATCTAGTAGGGGATGGACGAAGAATGCGGCTGGCCATATGTTTGCTTAAGATAGAGAGACGAAGTGGTGACCTGGAGAAAAATGTTGGTATAGCCAAGAGGTTAGAAAAGAATATTCTTGAATTTCGGGTAGTACTTGCTGCATTTTTCATAATCAGATTCAGTTGGTGGGCATAACAGTGAATGAAGTGTGCATTATTGTAATCATCATTAATTTTAGCCCGAACTCCCCCTTTTTTTTTTTTTTTTTCCTTTCATGACATTTGCGCCATCAAATGTCAGCAATTAGTTTCTGCTTGTTTCCTTCGAGAAGAATATCTAGCTGATCTAGAATGCACTTAGATAGTCCTTCTGCCGTTTGATTTTCCGGAGTAAAGAAACCCCAGAAGCGCTCAAAGACTTCCTCAATCAGCTCGTATCTCAGAACAATAACCATTTGAGTGTGTTCAGAAACATCAGTTGTCATCAGCCATGACCGCCACAAACGAAGCTTCTTTAATTTCTTTTTTTATTTGATTGCGGGATACCTGCAGCACACAGTCAAGAATGTCATTCTGAATGGTTTTGGAAACGCCCTTGAAGACTGTGTTGCTTTCTAAATGTGTGTTCAAATCGGGATCTAATTTTGATGCGAAATTAATTAATCCCCTGAATACACCTGGATTTGCCGAATCATCTTTTTCATCATGTCCACGTAAAGAAATCTCAATTTCCGCAGAATTTAATAGTCTATTATTTTCGACAATATTTCACGATTTTTGGTAACTGTTATTATGTTCGATAATCGAGAGTTTGTAAGCCTCACTTAAGTTTTTCTTTGATATTTACCGTTCCTAAAAGTGACAGGGAAATCACACTATCAATATGCTTCTTTGAACGCTCATGCTTTTCAGTTTTTTCATTTTGTTTATATTTGTAAAACTACTTTTTGTCCACGTCAAGTCACCACCGAGTAGTAGACACGGGAAACAAAATAATGCATTTTTAACTTTACAACCACAAAGCCAACTTTTTCTTTGGTACCATTCTGAATTAAAACTACGAATATATTTCTTATTGTTACTTATTCCGGGCTGAGATATTTGAATTTCTGGTGTAGGGCGTCCTTCAGTTTTAATAACTATTTTTTCTTGGAGATAACTGTGAAAAATTGCGAGACTGAATTTTACTCACTGTCACCCGACTCACTTCTGGGGCTAGCGCAGCCATGATAATAGAATAGGCGCCTAGTTAAAATTTCAAAAAACAAAGTCACTTGCGAAAAAAATATCCTAAGAAATGAAAGCTATATATTGTAAAATGTAAATAATCCAATTATTATATAATTAACTTCAATCTCACGACAAAAAATAAATGATAACGAGTCATTGATAAATGCAATTCAGAAATTAAATTTCGAATTAGCAAACGATAGAGCAACACAACTACCACGTCAAACAAACAAATCGGCACTGCTCTGTCCACAGTGCTTTAGATCCTCTTAAACCCGCGATTCTGACTCGCTCTTCGTACGTCCGCCACAGAGGTTTCAAGCGTTTCGAACAAAATCTGGAACTGTTAAATACGCAGTTCCACGGGAAGGCTAAAGCTACTTTCGTGATTCATTCGTTCGGCATTGAAATAGTTTAAGGAAAAAAAGGATATAATCTGATTTAAAAACTCAAAGTTCATTGAAAAAAAACAATCAGAGAGGCTATTTTAAATATTTAAATATAAAGATCATAAGATCATGGGGGTGCTGCAGTTCCACAGTGCCTACCTGCGAGCCGCTCCTGATTACCTGATAATTCACTCTAAAAGCACTATACATACAGTATATATAATAATTCCGCCGTAATAATGAAGAATGTGTTTTATAGTAAAATTCTCCTTCAGTGGAACCGTTCCATTCTCTCTTCTGCTACATAAGAAAGGTTTACAAGTTGGAATTAAATAGTTTGCGTAACTTTGCTAAGTTTAATTTCTCTCACCATCCTTAATTCCCCGTCAGATGAGTATCGAAAGAGGAAGAGACTACATGAATGCACGGCGAGTAGGAAGAGAGCTGGAAATAGAGACGAGAGGCCTTAACAGGCATCTCCCGAGCGTTCCTCCTACAGCACTCCCTGAGGAAGTTAAACAAGTAAGAAATTACAGATAGCTGTCATTTTAGTAATAAATGCACTCGCAGAAATTTGCTAACTAAAATCACTTCAACTAATTTAAGTACTGTATTAAAATTGGTAAACTTTTTTCTTAACTTCTAGTTTACTTTTGTTTGTGGTAAATTAAAACTATATATATTTAAAAAAAAAAATGTTGAATGCGATGATCGATCAAAATTTGTGATTTTTTCACTTGTCTAAAAATTTAGAATCTCGCCTTGAAAATGTACAGTATTACATAAAATTTATATATTCTTTAATTAATAATAATTAATAGTCAACGGAGCTTTGTTTAGTTTACTTCTAAAAGAAAACGGAATTTATATATGTTTTTAACCCGAGTATTACCGATACTTCGCGCAGTCATTTCCCTTTTCACGCAACTATCTTCGCCTGGAGTCGTTGAGGCAAATTTCCAAATTTTGTTGCGATAAACGAGTGGTAACTGTCGCGTAACCTCGAGTGAATATCCCACAGTCTCAAATTGTCCCATCGTTTTTGGTTAAAAATGTTGTTTTTGTGTAGGTGGAAGTATGGAAGCGTTACATCTTCTGGGAGAAAGACAATCCCCTCCGAACCGACGACCAGACGCTCGTGACCAAAAGGGTTCGCTTTGCGTACGAACAGTGTCTCCTTTGCCTCTCGTATCATCCCGACATTTGGTACGAAGCCGCTCTCTACCTTCAAGAGTCCTCTAATTTGTTGTCGGAGAAAGGAGTAAGTAAAAACTGAATGTCTTCAAACTTTCCGAAATGAAAATTTCCAAGCAGTTGAAATTTTTTAAGGAATTTAAATTTTTTTTATAAAGTTTTACTGAGAAATCTAGAAAATATAAATCTCAGCCACGCACGTTTTAACAATTCATACGATATGGCATTAAATTAGGAGTAGTATAAACTTCCAACAGTTTAATACATAAACACCACCTAAAAACCCATATTCCACGCACCATGGAGTGTGTATGACGCCTAACATTGGGACCGGATACACTAGAGTCAATTGCACACGCAGGGATACGCGAGGATCACCACCGAGAATAAGGTAAATCACCAAACTTGGGGATTTGGTGTTACTCTTTACACGACGGATGTGGAAACTTTTTCCACAATTGAATGGGTAAGATAGTTTTACCCCCACATATACATATAAATGTATATGTGTACAGTATATGTATTCTACTTTATTTTTCTTATGAGAAAATTTCTACATTAATATAGTAGAAGTTTTATACGCCTTTGGGAGAAGCCAACTTAGGTACGACGATTCGTTCGTCGTTTGATTCGTTTGGGACTTCAGAGAGTCGGTCGTTGTTTGCATTCCATACTGATAATTCACTGGGGAACAAATTTCAACTTTTTGTCTATTGAATTAGATTTGACAGTTAGTTCTAGGTAATTTGGGTGCGCTGAGCACGAATTTTTACTCGGTTTTGCTCTATCAGGTCCTGATTTTGCTCAACACCCCTCCTCTTTCGTCGTATTCATAAAAAGGTTTTTTTCTCAATACTCGCTAAGTCTTTTTGCAGTTACACATTATGCAACTAGGTTTTTATCTAGGTATTTGTACCTATTGTTATGGTATTGTTGTATTATGTATATTTTTATATGTAACACCCTAAAAATATTTTTAATTTTGTCATTTTTAACCCATTTTAATATTAGTAAATTAAGATAAAAATATCATAGAATTCTAAAATTTTCTCGAGCGTTCCTGTTCTCTGTAGAGTATTCTAGAGGGACAACTAAAATATATAAAAGCGACTCGTTTCCAGAGTTAATCAGTCAATTCAATCAGTCAGTCAGTCAGTCAGTCAGTCAGTCAGTCAGTTGAGTTAGTTAATTAAGTTTGGGCATTAACATAATTTTGAATTGGCATATGATTTAGTGAGTAATTTTGTCATCGTGATTTAATATAGTTGATTTAATTAGACGTAATTTATATTGTACCTACTCATCCGTGTTTCTAGTTTAATTTCATAGATTGTAAGTACCTATTTCATAATAAGTACCTATTTAAACTAATTTTTGTGTTTATATTTCAGATTTTCTTAAATTTATATGAATTAAGGGCTTTAAATACCTTTACAAATTGGCAGAACAATCAAGCAATATGTCATCAAGCACTAGAAAGTTCAAATGCAAAAACAACCCTGATTCCTTCTGTTATATATGTGGAAATTTTACACTTCCACATCAACGAGCAAATATAACTGACTTCGTAAAAAGAGCTTACTTAGCTTATTTTGGCATAAAACTGGGGACCAAGATAAATCGTGGGCTCCACATAAAGCCTGCACTATATGCATTGAAAGACTGCGACATTGGACGAAGGGTTCGGATTCAAAAATACCTTTTGGAGTTCCGATGGTAAGTTTATGATTTCATAAAACTACGTAATTTAATCACTAGTATACTGTAACTTACCTAAATGTAATTGTAACTTAGGTACATAAACAAATATTTACAGAAAATGTTTATAAGAATCTCAAATATTGCATAAGGTTGAAACACACAGAAATGTTAAATGTTTGGGTGATAACTTTTGATAAAATTCATAAAAACAAGTCTCTCGTCGCTTTTGTTAACGCTTTACAATTTTTTCTCCATATCAGGTGTGGCGAGAGCCTACTAACCACGAGACCGATTGCTACCTTTGCTTTGTCAAGACTTCGGGCTTCACTAAGAAAAATAAACATTGTATCGAGTACCCAAATTTCGACACCGCGATACGACCTGTGCTACATTCAAATGAGATCCCCATTCCAAAATTTAAGGGTCTGCCAACTCAAGAATTAGTTGAAGATGTTCCTGAAAATATTGTTATGCACTTTGAGGAGTCAGACACTGATTTTGACCCCAGCGTATTTGAAAGTCAAAACGATCCGCAAAAGTTTAACCAGGCCGAGTTGAATGATCTTGTAAGGGATCTAAATTTGCCAAAAAAGGCTGCGGAAATTTTAGCTTCAAGACTTAAAGAGAAAAACTTGCTTACTTCAAACACACACATTTCATTTTACAGAAAAAGAGAAGAACTTGTTAAATATTTTAGAACAGAGGATAGTTTAGTATATTGCTGCGACATAGTTGGTTTGTTAAAGAAGATGGGGGTTGAGTCTTACGATGCAAATGATTGGCGCTTGTTTTTAGACAGTTCGAAAAGAAGTCTTAAGTGTGTGTTGTTGCATAATGGCAATCTATACGGCTCGATACCGATTGGGCACTCAACAAAATTAAAAGAAAAGTATGAACATATAGAAAAGGTTTTAAATCTTATCAAATATAGGGAGCACGAGTGGATCATATGTGTTGACTTAAAAATGGTTAATTTTCTGCTAGGACAACAAGGAGGGTATACTAAATATCCCTGCTTCCTTTGCTTATGGGACAGCAGAGCCAAGGAAGAACATTATTTCAAACAAATCTGGCCAGCACGAACATCACTTACTGTCGGAGAAAAAAACGTAATTAATCCACCTTTAGTGAGCAGAGATAAAATCATATTTCCTCCTCTGCATATAAAACTAGGCCTCATTAAACAATATGTAAAAGCTTTAGATACGAACGGCGAGTGTTTCAAATACATAACTTCAAAATTTCCAAGTTTAAGTTATGAAAAAATCAAGGCGGGAATTTTCGACGGTCCACAAATAAGAACAATGATTAAAGACAGCAATTTTCCTAATGTCATGAATGAACGCGAAAAAAATGGCTGGTTCTCATTCGTGGACTTGATAGAAAACTTTTTAGGCAATTATAGGGCAGATAACTACGAAGAAATCGTAAAAAAACTTTTAAGGGACTACAAAGAGTTAGGTTGCAATATGAGCATAAAAATGCATTTTTTGAATAGCCATCTTGACCAATTTCCAAGTAATTTAGGTGATGTAAGTGACGAACAAGGGAGAGATTCCACCAAGATATCAAAATTATGGAGGAACGGTACCAAGGCCGCTGGGATTCCCACATGATGGCTGATTACTGCTGGTGCTTGAAAAGAGACCTGCCATCAACAAGCAAATACGCTAGAAAGTCTTACAAAAGAAAATTTTTGCCACAGTGAAAGCTTCATATCTGTTTGTTTTTTTATTTTAAGTCATTTCTATCGTTATAATGTAATTTTACTGTAGTTTGAACTGCTTGTATTCATGAAACTTGAAAAAAAAATTTAACACATGACTTAATTTTTTAGTCCTAATTTGAAAAATCTGGAAAATGGCACATAGGCTGTCGACAAGAATCAGGACCTGATAGAGCCAAACCGAGTTGAAATTCGTATTCAGCGCACCCAAATTACCTAGAATCAAGTGTCAGATATCATTCAATAAAATACGTGTTGCCCAGTGATAATTTGTTAAGTTTTGTCGCATTCGTTCGCTTCTTGATTTAGCTATTGATTAGAATTATCGTATTGTTATTTTCTTGTTACTTTAAATTTGAGTTGAATTAAATATAATTTCTAGATTCATTTGAGATTCGTTCATCTTTAATGTCCATTTAAGCTGACATTTATTAGTTTAAATTGGTGTAGAGAAGCTTTAAAGAACAAGTCTCCACTAGTTAATTTGTTACTTTGTATATATTGGCCCCTACGATTTATGCTGGCCCTATAACGTTGTTATAGGGCGGGATTAACTTATGAAGGTATATTATTTATATACTTTTGTTTATCGTTGTGTGTGTGTATGTATATATATAGTGTGTATGTATCTTTTGATTGTTATGTTGCACTATATATTTTTTTGCTTATATTGGTGGTGGATGTAAGTTAAGATTATAATTGAAAGGTTAAAATGATAACCTTCGAATTAGTCTACGCCTACGGTTCATAGATTCTCTGCCTATGGTAGTCAATTTGTGTGAATCGCTGCCGTGACTAATTCGAGAGATTGGTTATGATACACATACAGCCACTCCTAATTATACCTCCCTCCGAACGAGATAAATTATTTATAGATTTCATTTTGGGCTAATTACTGGACACGAACCAACCAGTATCAACATTAGTTTTTCTGTAAATATTAAGGGAAAAAAATAACCGAAAACTTTCACTTAGACTTGCTTACCATACAGAAATCTAGCACGTATACATTTATATTCTCATGCTTTCTTGCAACTCTTTCATTGGCACATCATCATCATCTCTCTTCATACCTGATTTCACACCTTTTACTCCTTCCCATTCCACACCACCATTCCTTTGAGCCTTCGCTTCACACAGACATAACGAGTCAAAACGTTCGTCCCGACAAATCTTAGCTTCTTGCACCCTGATTTATACCTCTTAACATTCCATGCTGCTACACTACCCGCAAAAACTCGAGGGCAGCTTTGGCGGACGCATTGCCCAAGTTCGACAATGTTTTCAGGAAAATCTAGTGGTTGCATTAAGTTTGTTTGCCTTTGGAACCAGTAAATTGATATACACTATTTAAAAGCAGAATATGAAATTTGTAGGATCTTTTTAAATGGCTTCACGTCGTTTGCCCTCAGGATGTGAGCGCTTCTAAAATCTTCTCTGAGGAGGCAGCACAGGTCTACGAGCGAGCGATCTCGGGGCCTCTTCGTAAGAACCAGCTACTTCATTTCGCTTACGCGGATTTCGAAGAATCTCGGTTGAGGTACCAGGAGGTTCATAAGATCTACCAGAGCTACATCGAAATGGAAGATACTGATCCAACTCTCGTACGTATTGCAGATTTGGAAATATTCATCTTTTTCTTGGTGTTTGGATCTTTCGACAGATTTTTTTGACTGACAAACTAAATTTTCAAAAAGTTAAGGAATTTTTCTCGAATACAAAAATTTTCATCAAAAATGCGTGAACTATCCGAAACAAAGCGATGTGCTTAACCCAAGGTTTACCTCCACTTAACCGGCATAATCTCATCAAATAACCTAATCTTTATTTATGTAAACAACTAGAATCTTCATCGGCAATGAAAATTTATTAAAATCTTTATCGTCGTCACTTCTAAAAAATTTTCTCTTCTCTTTAGGTCGTCGTCTTTTGCCTAATTCACACTTTTTGCCAGTTGGTTTTTATAATGTTAAGAGTATTATTTTTCCTTAAGTATATTTATGAAGGAATTTATTGTTGAAGTATTTCCCTACATTAACATTCATTCGTGTATTTGTTAGGCTTTCATTCAGTACATGAAATTTTCACGCCGAGCGGAAGGAATTAAATCGACACGAGAAATTTTCAAAAAGGCGCGAGAAGACTCAAGAACGAGGTTTCACGTGTACGTCGCCGCTGCTCTCATGGAGTATTACTGCACCAAAAACAAGGAAATTGCTTTCAGAATTTTCGAACTCGGTTTGAAGAAGTTTCCCAACATTTCCGATTATATCATGGCCTACGTCGACTATTTATCTCATTTAAATGGTAGGAAAAAAGTTTACAGTTTACAGGCATAACGGATGCGAGAGTATAAGATTAGCAAAGGAAAAGTAGTCTTTAGTTCCAACTATTGTTTAACGTACAAAAAGTTACAGATCAAAATATTTTATCAAAGTGCGAAAAAGTTTTCATTAATTAGTTTTAAATTAAAGGTGAAGACAAGCGCGTATTGCCTCCGGTGAAACTTGAAAACGTGGTTTTTCCCTCTAACCTTTCACAAAACTTACTAACATCCATGCACCGTTTTTAATATTTTTTTTTCATGTTTGAGACACCGCATTCCATTCTGCCCCACAATATTGTGGACATTGTTTGGACCTATACCCATTTTGTCGACCTGACCAAAACATCGATACTCTACGAAACCAATTGAACATAGCGTAACCTAACCTAAACCTAGTCTAACAGATGTTATAAAGCACATTTAGGGTTCTGTCAGAACCATTTTTTATAATTCACCCACATTCGCTGTATATCGTATATTAGTGCAGAAGGTACAAAAGTGTATCTTTAGCTTCACTTGTATAGAATTGAGTTCCTTTTATATATATATATATATATATTATATATATACACGTGTGTGTATATATATATATATATATACATATACATACAGGGTGTCCCATAAGTCCGGCATCATAGGAGAATTTCATATTTTTCTATTTCTACAAACCATAATTAATATTTTTCTTATGCTCGGGATGCCAATTTCCCGTCCACCAATCTGTTCAGTGACGAGGCTGTTTTTTATGGAAATGGTGAGGTAAATCGACAGAACACCCGCTACTGGTCTCAAAACAACCCTCATTGGTATACCTCTTCAAAGGAACAAGGTGCATCTCGGGTGATGGTATGGTGTGGCATTTGGAAGGATCGCATCATAGGCCCCCTCTTTTTCGATGAACATATCACTGGAGACACCTACCTACGTATGCTCAAGGAAGAAGCATTTCCCAGTGTCTTGAACGAAGAAGGAAATTTCCCAACATGGTTCCAGCAAGACGGCACTCCTACACATTACAACACCCAAGTAAGGGAATACCTGTACCAACAATTCCCTGGTCATTGGATAGGACGTCGAGGGCCTGTGGAATGGCCAGCTAGAAGCCCGGATCTCGCCACTAGATTTTTATATTTGGGGCCACTTGAAAGCGCTGGTATACGCAGAGAAAATTAGGAGTGTTGAACATTTGCGGCAGCGCATTATTGGGGCATGTAACACCATTACTCCTGACATCATGCACCGTGTGCTTGCTAACTGGGTATCACGTCTGAATTTGTGTACTGAAAACAATGGTGGACATATTGAGCACGTTCTATAAATAAAAGCTTTTGTTTTGCCTTTTTTTATTATTTTTCCTATGATGCCGGACTTATGGGACACCCTGTATATATAAATATTTTATTTTTTTTATTTTATTTTATTGAATTTCGGGTAGCAGAACGAAGTCGATCTGCATAATGTCGATAGTAAAAAGTTTACGTGAACAAAATCTAATTTCAAATGTCGGCGTTTGACCTTAAGTATATGGATTTCAGCTTTTCAATGAAAATGATTAACCTAACCTAAATTAAACTAACTTTTTAACAGTATCGACTTTATGCATGTCGACATTCTGCAGTTCGACTTTGTTCCGCTACCCGTTTAATTTAGGTCGGGTGAGGTTAAATTACATGATGATTATGTAAGGTTGGATTATTATTATTTGTCATATGGACTATAGTCTACCAATAAACCTTTTCATTTTCATTCATTAGGTTAGTTATTTTCATTGAAAATGTGAAATTCATGTACTTGCATAAGGTCGAACGTTGACATTATGAACTTAGATTTTGTTCATGTAACGCGTGAATTTCGCACTTAAACATGTAAAATAAATATATATTGATGCACTTTTCTCTCTGTGTGCATCATTTATGTTTACTATTTAGTGTGTTTGTTTTGGCAGTCAAAATTATGGGAATACTTGCTGCCTGTATATGAACAGCTGAATATAGGTATAAGTAGTGTGTAGGTCAAACGAAAATCACCAAGAATCTGAAGAATGTTCATTATAATTAACAATTGAATAGAAAAATTAAGCTTGTTACTAATATTTTACTTCAGAGGTTTTCGATCGATAATCACATTTATTTGCATATTTTCAGCATTCTTTCTGCAAGTTTATCGTAATATTCTTTGACTAGCTTCTTCCATTCATCCTGCAGCCTGTTCCAAACCTGTTTTGAACTTGGCGCATTTGCTTTTTACCGTTCTCTTCTCATACCGACTCCAATGTGGTTAAGATCTGAAGATTGAAGGGGCCATTCCATAGTTAAAAGTGTTCCATCTTCTGATTTATTGGCTAAATACCGTTTATTAATTCTTGCAGTATGTTTAGGATCATTTCCCAACGATATTGACCCATGAAGGTACGGTATGCCTCTGGAGGATGACAGGGTAACTTGCCTTTAGTTAGAGGTCCCACCAACAATTCAAACTTGTTTACACCTGTGCACAAGACTCTCTGCCAGTGTCCTCAGTGCATTTACTAGGATGTTTAGTCTACTGTTTATTTCGTCATGAAAGAATTTATTCTTGGTTGCCGCTTGTTCCATGAAACCACCACCTCTCGACCGCCCTTCGACTGTTGAAGAAATACTGCAGTTTCTTGAAGCATCAAAGACTAAGACAATTTCTACACGTTTTATTTCTGTGACGTTTCTTCATCAAAACCATGCAATCATCATCCGTTTTTGCCTTCGACATTTTGTTTTTCACGTTCTAGTTTGAGTGACACGAGGGTTTTCCACGCTGCCGGCAAGATCTTTGCCTCTTTTTCTTCTTGATGCAAAACTACGATCTTTAGCTTGTTTTCGTAGGCTATTTCCTTTGTTGCAGCCATGGGCAGGGTGAACCGTAGATAAACAGGAGACACTATTAGCATTTTCTAAGTTATAATAAATTTGTACCGAGATACATTAACTATATTTTTTTGCATATACAGTAGTAATTTGTGTATAGTAATAATTGCACGAAGTATCTGCAGGTACAAAGGTGCTACCAATAAATCAAACCTCCCCCTAGAAATCTTGGATCTTTTTGATAAAAACTCAAAGTAATTACAGAGCAAAAGCTATAGTAGCTATTAATAGCGTAAATTATATATACATTCTGAAAAAAAAATGTAAAGTGAGAAAATGTGTAGCTAACATTAACCTAAGAACCTCTTAGTTGATACTATAAAAATGTTCCCATAATTTTGACTGCCAGTATATACGAGTATATGTATATAAACACTCATTTAAATAATCACCCAAATTGAAAGCGATTTTGACCGTGGTCTCGCGTACAACTTCAAACATTTAGTAAAGATTTTTAAATCAAAGTTTTTCTTCAGAGGACAACAACACTCGTGTTTTGTTCGAGAGAGTTCTGACTTCGGGACAACTGAAAAACGAGGACACCGTCGGCCTCTGGAACCGATTTTTGGAGTTCGAATGTAACGTTGGAGATCTCGCCTCTATCGTTAAAGTAGAGAAAAGAAGAGCCTATGTTTTGCAAAAGGTTGAGACTAAACAAAATTATATTTTCTTCAGTCAATTTTCGAGATACTTTATTAACTTGGGTATTTAATATCTTACCTCGGAAATACAGTTTAGTTATATTACGTTATCTCGTTTGACGCTTATATTTACATTGTACCTTTGTATCATAATGCAGGTATTTTACAATTTTGATTAGAACTATTCACACTGGTTTTTTCTTTTTAGCTTCAAGAATTTGAGGGGAAAGAGACAGCTCAGCTTGTCGACAGATACAAATTCATGGATTTATATCCTTGTACACCGGCCGAATTGAAGTAAGCTTCAGTAACCGCAATACCTTGTGTGGTTTAATTTAACTTTCCTATTTCTTGATGGACCATTGAGAAAACTTCTTAGATTTTTTTCCTTTCATTCATGTTTGTGAACGATATTTTGGCAATAGTTATTAATGTTCTCTTCTGTACTGTAACGACAAGTGGCCTATTTTTCTGACAACCGTGCATTTGTGCTATTTGCTCTCACTAACCTTACTATTGTGGCCCTCCCCAACCGCTGCGAAATTTTAGGGAATGAAAATATTGGCTCCTAACGTTTCATCTAATTGTAACATTGAATTTTCAGAGCTATCGGTTATCGTGATATATCTACGCACACAATGATAATTAACCCTGCTATTCCACGCGGTTTGTCTATTCATGATTCTCAGGAGCCAGCATACGCCAAGCCAGATTTCTCTCAGATGATTCCTTTTAAACCCAAAGTGAAATACATTCCCGGAGAACATCCCATTCCAGGTATTCTTTAAATTTTCATCTTAAAAGAAAATTGAAAGTAATTTTTTCATAATTCTTTGAAAAACACTACATTAACGCCTGCAGAAACTCTAATTTTAAATTTGCTTTAAACTTTGATATATAAAAAGCTCGAGAGAGAGTGTGCGAATCATTTTCTCTTGTAGGTGGAGGCTTCCCCCCACCACCAGCAGTTTCCAACCTCCTCTCGTTACTCCCTCCACCGAAATGCTTTCGGGGACCCTTCGTCAAAATTGATCACTTGGTCGACATATTCATGAAGATTAATCTACCAGAACAAGGCAAGTTTTTTTTTTTTTTTTTTCCCTTCTTCAGTACTTAACCCTTTTCACTCGGATGGCTGGGTTCCAAAATTTGTAGTTTTTTAAATTTGCCGCAGTGAAAAGGTTAAATGTAAGTAAAATTGTTTTTCTTTAGTTCATTAGTATAATGTAAGACGACTCTAATTAAATCGATAAATCACTAAAAAGTAAGACGACTCTAATTAAATCGATAAATCACTAAGACGTTGACTTAAAAAAAAAAGTTTGGGAACTCAACATTTTTAAACACATTAAGAATGATGCTTTAGTAACCAAATTCAGATGTTAACCTAGGGCTGGAATATTCCATTTATTCATTTTTCGGGAATTCATTTCGTTATCAATGGGGTGGATACGAGTCTCTCTCTCTCTATCCAATGATTTTTCATTACTTCCCCATGGTTCTTAACTCATTTTTTTTTTTTTTCTACCATGGCTTTTATTACACCAATAACATGCTTGCCTGCCTCGTATATTTCCTGTCATTAAAGTTATCCACATATTTAAATCAACAGATGCAACAACTGCTATTCATTCTCTTCCAAAATAGTCTTTATCACTTTATTATTACCCAATCTACGTACATGTGATATAGCCAATGCCTCGTCATGCAATCCTGTTGTGCTCCAACTTTAATACTTAACTAGTAGCTTAATACAAAGTTCTACTTGGCTATTAGCATAAACACTTGATCCAGGCGTCTTCTGCCCGACTGACTGATCAACACTAGCATATACTTTTTCCAGCTACAGTTTCTACACTTGTTTCTTTAACATATTTCCTTACACAGCGGCACAATTACTGCTTTTGTTTAGTTACCTACAGGGTATGTCAGAAGTTGCGCACCACAGATTTTCAGATCATCCGCACCTATAAATATGATGCGCGACTTCTGAAGCACCCTGTAGAATGTATCCTTTCTTGTGACACCCATGCATTATATTAAGTCTTATTAAGTAGATTAGATTAATTTGGATAGATTATTTAGATAGATTGAATAGATTACATAGATTAATTTAGATGAATTATATAAATTATTGTCACGTTTTTTTGTTTAGTTTCAGATTGTTTATGATTGAATGAGTTATGATTTAATTCCGAATGAGTTATATTAAATTCAGATTGAATGATTCAAATGCTAGAATTTAACAATTAGTTTCTTATTAATGCTACTAGGCCCAAATAAGCAAAACGCACAATTCAACATTTGGTCACCCTGCAGAACTTCCAAAGGCTGACGTATTTAGGCATTATTTATTGATAAAAAAACGAGAACAACTGATTTCGAAAGGTTCTAGAACAGCAAAAGAATGTTACAGAATTGTTACTAAAGATGTGGAAGCCATTTGGGAGTTTTCCTTTCCACATGTAGGATTTGAAGGAATAGCTATAAAAGTTGAACGATTGATAGAATCTGCAGCAAAGCTAAATAAAGTACCATTAAAACAAAGAAACAACAGTTTTAAGCAGAAGGTGGAGACATTCGATGGAATGTTTGATATTTGCACCACTTGTACTTGTTACGATAAAAGAATCAGTCGAACGGATTGCAGATGTAATATTAGAGTTCCAATGATTGAGTGGGAGTCTTTTGTGGGGCAGAAACAAGGAAAAAAAACCAACTAGGACCAATCGACAGAGTAACGACTTCCGCAAGAAAAAGGACTCACGATAGGGTTAAAGGATTAGAAAGATAAGCCTAGATATGAATGTCGCCTCAACCAGCAAACTGGACCCTTTACATATTATGGAAGATGAGAGCATGGAAACTGATGATGACAGCGACGATATTGACTTTGTTCCGGATTTTGAGCTGAGAGAAAATCATCAGAACAGAATTATTTATGATAACTTAACAATAACATAGCGGTGTAATTACAGTGTTGTTTAGGGGCCCAAAGGAAACTCTGAGCAGTGTGTAGAATAAGAATACAAAATTTCGACCCCCCCCCCCCCCCTTACTGTGTAATCACTTAATTCCTGTCGAGTTTCCAGTCGGCATTCTGGATAAGAGAAAAGATGAACAAAGGTTTGATTTAAATAAATAAATAAAGGAAGGAAGGTTGGTGTAAATGAATATGGGTCGATTCGAAATTCTCACTTCCTAATTTCTCATTCTTGGACGAAGACTGGTGGGAAGGGACCCACTTCACCCCATCCTAAAGCAATTGTCCAATCTCTTTACTTATAAGAAAGTTATATACAGAATACTTAGTTTTAATTATATTAATGAACAAATAGATATTAAAACCGACTCGTTTACTCTCGTGACTATTACGTTTAGCAATTACTTATTTTGCTTTATCTTCATCTTCAGGAGGGCAGTGGTCAAACGCAACAGGGCATGACGTCAGATTATTCGAGTTATCCAAATCTGTTCATTGGGTGATTGATTCCAGTGGAGAAAGGAAGCGTCGGTTGGTGTTGGGTGAAGATTCTGACGATGAAGATGGAAACAAACCACTTTTAACTAGCGATATTTACAGGGCGAGACAACAAAAGAAAATGAAGACTAGCTAAAACGACAGTATTGAAGTTTAGATTCCATCTTAGCAAATGAAAACACTCGATGAATGCAAAACGAGTTCTCTTACTGGAAAGAACTCTATATTAACTAGTTTTATTTAATGAGATCATGTAGCCATGATCTTTATTGCATTGTATCGAACAGTTTCATTTGATAGTAATTGACTTTGAAGTTTCGAGAAACTCTACTTTTTAAATGTACATATGTCAACCTTTTTAAGTATTCTTTTCAATATGAGGTAATAAATGTACCTGAATTTACAGTGAACTTTTCAGCCTTCCCTGGTTCCTAATCCAGGCGCATTGCTTACTAATTTCATAACTTTATCGAGGACCACTTCGTTCTTGCAGTAAATAGATTTCGTTGAGTATGGAGGTCTTATTGTTGCTGCCTGCAATACCTACAGTAATTGCGTAAATGTAAGAAGTCAATTTTATATAAAGAAGCAAATGAACAATGTTTTGTTTTCTTTAGACTTGCCTCTATGTCCAAACTGCTTGTGACAGAATAAGGCACTCTGTTTCCGGAGAACCACACACAAAGCGCTTCTCTCCTCCTTTCTATCTCTTGATTGGAGTAGTGAACCTAAGAAAATTGCCTTATGAATTTCAATCAGAAGAATGAATTAGCATGAACATGTATCCATGCAGTTTGAAATACTAAATACTCTAATTATAATTGTTAATTATATAATTAAGATATTAACCCCATTTTCAGCATTAGAAAGTACTGGTAAACATAACTAGAATTAGGCCCTATTTATAAAAGTACATGTCTAGATGTACCCTAATAGCAAATTCATGGAATATGCTAATCTTTAAAAAAAATAAATCTCTTAGGCTAAAATTAAAGGCTTGACTGCTGCAGCTAATAAAGTTTTTGGTTAATTCAAAATATGATTATCTCCATAATGTGTGGGTACGCTTTACAACCACTTTTATTACCAATGTATGTGGTACTGCTTACAGTATAGTTTAAAGTAAGCATGAGCAATCGCAGTCGGTTTTACACTAATTAATATGTATTGTAATTTTATCCTACACAAACGGTACTGAAGCAGAGATATAAAGATGCGTAATACTGCAGTCACCAGGCATGGCGAATGTGGAATTTTTGCGGGGAAGAAGGTGCTGGTCCACCAAGACGTGTGTGTGAATGGGGGTGTAATTATTACCTTCTGTATTTCATATGCGAGTTGTTTTCACCTTCTCGCCCCAATTCATTGTAAAATTAATTTTTTTATAATGCATGTTTGACTGCAACAGACCCAATGAAGCTACCCTGTTGTCAAACTTGGTTTGTTGCACAATATACACTCGCGCTGAATTTGTGGTCAATTGCGGGATTACATCTGACTAACTTGACATTCTATCAAGTACAGTATATTGTCAGTTGGGTTGGGTCCATAAATTCCACGTAGTGGAGGGGGGAGGATCTACATATCTTCTAAATTTCCATTTAATTTTTTAAATTTACTTGTCACATCAATAAATAAAATTTGATTTCTGACAGATGGTAGCGCGAGAAAACGCTGGATTTTATTACAAATGTGGTCACAACTATACTATCAAGACATTTTTCACACACACTACCATATTTATATGAAGAATCTTTTACGGTGTCTTTTGAGTATGTGTGTTAATTTGTCTATCATGGTCTACAAACAAAAAATACTACCCGCAAAATAAATTATGAAGGTCCTATAATATGCAGAAATTAGCTTTCTCTAGAACTAAGATATTAACTTGCATTAAATTAAGGCAATTCAGTAGAAAAATCCTGATGTAGAACTTAGGTAATTTACAGAATAGCCTTAGCTTAAACTAAACACAAAAATTTTGGAATAAAAACTTATAAACACTGGTCTGTGAGACCTACCTCCTTTTCCTTTAAAATATTCTCTATTATTCTTAACATCTCTTTAGTTGGTTCCTCTTCAAATACTTGAACATAATCTATGTTGTACCCAGGAATAAAAACTATTTCTGTACAAGTTCTTTCATCTTGAAATTTTAATAAAATAAAACTGAAATACAATATAAGCATTTATTTGACTTTGCACTAAAGAACAAATTTTAAAAACAATGCTTCATAATAAACCCTAATTTGTATAGCTATTACACCTCAAGACTGAGTCAAGACTTCCATACTTTACAGTACTTATTTTAAAGAGGAGGCCCTCTAACAGCACTCTATTATGTTATGATGGATGAGGAGGGAGGAGTTGAAGCTTTTGTACAAGGTAAAATGGGTCCAAATTTTATGATTAAAGAAAAAATAGCAATAAGAAATAGCTATATTTTAAAGTTGGCTCACAAATATACGCAGAACAATTAAATAATCACATCTGCATCTCCCAAAGCTGCATATTAGTATGATGATAATTTAACATACCACCACTCTCGTATCAACACTGATGAAGTATTATTATATCGAAGATGGACAAAACCTAACTTAGCTCAACAATGAGCTGAAAGGAAACGAATATGTCAGCTGTTAAATTAGATTATTTATTTGGCCAACTATTAATCCTTAAATTTTAAATTGTCACATAATTGCAGAAAAAATTATGTATTAAATGACTCATTAAATGTTTTATTTTATTTCTTAAAATGTTTTCGATAAGTCATTGACTTAACTTTTTTTACTCACTTCTTTATGAAGGTGATTTGAAAACTGACACACTCAAAAATTGTAAGATAGTAAGCCTACTGCTAGATGCTAGTAATGCCAAATGCTGTAAGACTGGTCACAGATACAGACATACTTTAGTTGTATGTAGGACATTAAGGAAAATTGTTATTTGATACCTTGGTTTTGCTTCCACTGGAATTGTTCATTCTGACGAAAGTCAAGCTTGTCACTGCACCTTAGACCTACAGTTTAACGTGAAATCCAAACTACACCCGACCACAGGTGGTCAGAAATTACAAAGTCCTCACCCAGACTCAATCTCATGACCTCCCAATCAGCAGCCATGTCTTAACCACTAGGCTACCCTGGGTGCCCATTTATCTACCAACCCATTTTTGTTGTGTGGAAGGATAAACAGCTGGGTTTGCTGCACTGCCTGCCATCATTGGGTTTCAAACCTAGGGCTGGTGGATTTGTAGTCAGTGATGCTAACCACTACACCACCACTTAATTCTTATGTAGTTGGTCTATATTAATTAATCAAAGGTTAAGCATTTTGGCAAAACTTTATTATCCAGACTGTGTTCAGTAACAGTCCATAACAGCTTGGTAATATGTTCAATTAGGCAATGTTAGGTTAGGTTTGGTTAGTAATTAGGGACCTATGGACTGTCTCTGAAGACAGTCTGGATAGTCAAATTTTACCAACAGTTAATATCTATTATTACTAGTAATTAATAAACAACATAAGTACTGTAATCATATATTGGAAAGATTTTTATATATCTGTAACTTGCAGTTAAAAAAAAGTATCTTGTCAAGATTCATTTTTCTAATTGACCATCATTTCAATATTTGTTAAATATTAAGTTTTGGGAGCACCACTTTTTGGACCCCCTGACTGGCTGAAAGTTGATGATAAAGGAAATAACTAATCAAGCTAGAATAGCTACCTAACCTAGTGTAACCTAACTGGGGATGTCACAAAGATCTGTACCCACATCCACACCCACATCTGCACTAAGATATACCAAGCCAAGGAGAGGACATATCTACATGGTCTGCCATGTAAATGCAGAGTATACGTTACACTGAGCCCCCACTTACCCTCCTCCAATATTATAGGTTTCTGAGGGTAGCCAAACACAGTTCATATCTTAGCAAATGGACAAGTTATAAATGGATTATATATGGTATTAAATTAAACAAACTAAATAAATAATTTTATCTAATCTTAAGAGAAAATAAATTTTTGTATTGTTCAGGACATGATCACATGATCAGCTAACATTCATACAGGATATTTATTCTCAATGTATAAATATCCACATCCATACCTGCAGATATAAAAGCTGAATATTCACAACTGCATCCACAAACCTAAGCTAGATATAAGTCATCCTAATTGGCCCAATGTATGAAAAGGGGGGATCACTGAACCCCAGTGTCCCTGACCTGGAGCATATTACTAACCCAATATTTGAACATAATATTCTTTCATTTATAACTACAGTGGCAAAAAAAAAATATTTACATACTGAACTACTAGGTACTAGTAGTCTAGAATTAAAAAATCTTAAAGATTATAAAACTAAACAAATGATGAGTGTAGCCCTGAAAATACATTTTCAACTATTTGTGTTCACTATACTACTAATTTTCATTTTTTACTGAAAAAAAAAAAAATTTAAACCAATCCACCTTCATAGTTACTTAACCCAGAAAAAGAAAAAAAGGTTTTAGTTAAGCTTACTGTGAGGTATCTAACTCTAATAGACTCCAGTCACTTCTATTTACAGAATTTGGAAGATGCTGCCCTAAGATTTTTCTCATACTGATAATGTACCCAGATTTAAAATTGTCCACCAAGATTGGGTGGGTAGACAAACATTTTGGCCAAAGAACCAACTCAATCTAACCAGGCTTGGTTAGGTTAGTATCCATCCAAGATGATCGGAAGACTGGGTCAACATGATCTGTGACCCAATGTTGCACAGTGACTTTCTTAATTTCTTTGAAATATGAAATTCATAGAGATGCTTATGATTTTGCACATACAAAATCTCTAATTTGGACTTGGAACTTAAGAGTTTTCTGATAAATAATACAAATGCTAGTCTGCAGCCAACTATATAGGTTACACTAAGTATTGCAATACCATACCTTTTAGAAATAGGATCAATAGATTGAACCCATCCTCTGCATATTCTGTTACTTGCTACTTTTACTTCAGCTTCCTTCTTAACAATGTTCTGAAGGGTTGGAGGATCTGATGTGTGAGGATTAATCATGATTCCGTTATTTTCCATTTCTGTTGTTTAATAATTATGCACAAGTGAATATTTATGTGATTCAGCTAAATCTTCAGATTATTTTGTAATCAAAGCCTATAAAAGAAATATTTTTTATGAAATTCCAGATGCTAGATGTAGTTCAGGGGCAGAGTTCATATCAGCTTGGTAATATGTTAAATTAGGTTTGTAATTAAGGGTTATATGGGAATAACAGGAAAAGTAGGGAAATGGATATATAATTTCCTTAGTGAGCAGCAACAAGTCATTACAGTACAAGGAGTATCTTCACCAGAATCAGAGGTCCTCAGCTCAGTACCACAAGGAACAGTATTAGCTCCACTACTCTTCATAATCATGCTAACTGACATAGATGAGGACGTTACTAGAGACAGCACAGTAACATCCTTTGCCAATGACACAAAGATCAGTAGAAAAATAAGAAACCCAGAAGACATAGGATCTCTACAAACCGACAAACAGAATCTACAAGTGGATGGAAGACAATATGAAGTTTAACACTGAGAAATTTCAGCTATTACGGTACAGAAAAAGAGAAGACCTAAAATCCATGGAATATTATACCCAAAATGGATAGGAAATTCAGAGAAATTCCAAAGCAAAAGATTTAGGGGTTGTAATGACAGATGATGCGAAATTTGAAACACAAAATAAGATAGCAGTAAATGGAGCAAAAAGAATAATGGGATAGATATTGAGAACCTTTAAACGAAGGGATAGTAATGTAATGATTCCTCTACTGAAAACCCTGATCATACCCAAATTGGAATACTGCTCAGTCCTAACATCCCCATATAAAAAAGAAGACATTAGACAGCTGCAAGGGATCCAGAGAAGCTTCACAGCCAAGATTAATGGGTGCAAAGAACTAAATTACTGGGAAAGGTTACATGAACTAGACCTATATTCACTGGAAAGGAGAAGAGAGAGATACACCATTATTTACACTTGGAAAATAATGGAGAAACTAGTCCCTAATCTTACTCTGAACCCTATAACTCCCCAAACAACAGTGGAAAGTAGAAATGGTAGACTGTGTCGTATTCCCAAATTGAAGGCAAGACAGGGAACATCCTTAACCCCGAAAGAAAATAGTTTTGTAGTGAGAGAGGACTGTTTAATCAGTTGCCCAAAGACCTAGGAAACATGAAGGGAGATGCAGTGGACATCTTCAAAAGAAGACTAGACACCTGGCTCAGAACAATCCCCAATGAGCCAGGCGTACCTGGCTATGTGAGGTGGAGAGCACAAGAATCCAACTCACTACTTCACCAGGCCAACTCGAGAGGAGGGGTGACAAGCTTGACCTTCGCAAAATGAGAGATCATCGCGCAAAACCATTGTAAGGTAAGGTAAGGTATGAACTATATCTAACTAGATCTGGCATCTGAAATTGCACCATAATTTTTCTTAATATACTAAATTGGCAATAGTGCATAAGTTGGCCATAAATTATAAATAGATAAAGTAAAATGATGCACTTAGTGCAAAACCACACAATATTTGGTAATGTCATGTTTTACATTCGTAAACTCAAAAAAATTCTCTATTGTTTTAATGACAATGAAATAATTTTGCCAACCCTGGTGTTATGAAAAGAATTTGGTAATTTTTGGGCAAGTTGTTGACCTAACCAATTGAATGCCTAGTTAGGTCAACTGTATGCCCTTGACAATTGATTAGGTTCAGTCATAATATTTTTGTTTATACTAACAAAAACATCATGACTTAATCTAACCAATCATCAAGGGCGTATAGTTGACCTAACTGGGCATTCAATTGGTTAGGTCAACAACTTGCCCAAAAATTACTAAATTTAAACAACTGCAAACTGATTTAACCTGTTTGATAGTTGTTCATTGTTTTTCTGCCTCAATAAAGGATTTCATTAATTTTTTTGAGTTTACAAATATAAAACGACATTAACCCTATATTTGGTGACTTTATGCCCCTGTAGTGATCTAAAATTTTCTAAGCAATGCTTAGAGGCTAGATATAGAGCAAATAAAATATTAGGTATTATTAAGAGGAATTTTTTTTTTTTTTTCAAAAACTGTCACAAACAAACAAGAAATTGGTGTTAACTAATTTACAGCCAAGTATTTTTTCAAGAATAATTTATGGCCAACTTATGCACTATCGCCACTAAATTTGGTAAATACAGTAGAGCACTGCTTATCCAAAATGTTTAAGACCAAGAGGGTTTCAGATAACGAGTCCTATTATTACAGGCAATTTATTATAGGAAAAATATAAAAAAATATACTGCACCATAAAATTAAAGAACGAACAACAAATTATTAAAAACTAATATTACAGAATTAGAACAATTCATATTTATAGTGTATTTATTTATTTATTGTTGTTTGCAAAAATGGTAGGAAAATTTCAACTTGTAGATATTTTGCATCTTTTTTCAATTATTAATAGAATAACCACTCATTTTCACAGAGAAGGCAACTAAACCTAACCAGAATAGCAGTAAAATATATTGGTGTCTTTTCGGAGATAGCACTCTTTAGGGCCTATCATATTTCAGGCATTTACATGATGGAAGAATAACACCATGATTAGAAAAGAAATCTAAGGCTTTTTGATCAACACCACCAATAAGGCAAATTAGGTCTTCAATGTCCAAATATGGAATCCAAATTTATCTGAGATAAAGTGTTTGTTGCAAATAAAAATTTTGCCCCTGGCAGCATTGTTGCATTAGTTTTTAGGATCAATAGTGTTGCAGCATCAGTGCCCAGTATACTCTGTAAACCATAAAAGGTAATGTTTTAATACTGATAGGTCATATTAAATTTGATTAGGTTATGTAAATTTTAAATAACTAACTTTTTTATTATTTATTTGCAACAAATATAGATTTTGTATTTGGAAAGAAGAGGGGAAAAAAATAAATGGTTACCAGTTCAGTGCTAAACTGCAATTTTAACTTGCTTATGATGTATTTGCACAAAAAACTGTACTCTTGAAAAAAGTGTTACATTGTTATATAGATTACGGCCATATAGCCTAGTTCAAGGGTGGCAAACCTCTTTACAGTCCTGTACCAAAAAAAAAAATGTAAACCATAAAAAAAAAAAATTCACATGCCCAACAAAGTTCATATATATTACACCAAATTATAAACATTAAGTCCATTATTTTATACTCATTTTTTGGATAACAATTTCTATGCTTAGACGTGTCAGGCATGGTTCACCACCATTGGCCCTAGTTATTTTTTCAAAATTCAGGTGATGACAACTTAAGATTATCTCTCAACTTAATCTAATAACCTACACTAATTGGCAGACTTAAAATTGACATTTTGCAAAAATTTTATTACTATTATTATTATTAAATAAAATTATAAAATACAGTGATGTGATGTGATGAAATGTCAGAGGTTTAGCCTTTTCAACAGCAGCACCTGATGTCTTCACCATCTGTGCTGTGCTTTAAAAACATTTGATATTGTATTTTCCAGAATTTACATATTCTGTTTTTTTTGGTCTATATTTTCCTTCCTAAAGATAAATCCCCCAATAATCTCCTCTTTGTCTCTTATAAGAGGCTGCTAAAATTTGATGGCCTTTACTCTCTCCTCCATGTAGGCACTACAGTCCAACAAGAAATGCTCCAGATCTTTTTTTTCGTATGCACATATGGGGCATTTGGTGTCCCCCTCCAATAAATTTATTTGTGTCAATAAGTTCTAAATTATTTGTCCTATATCTGTACAATATGGTTGAGGCTAGGGTGTTATCATATATATCCTCTGTATCTCCAATGTTTCCTTTCCATTTCCTATATATTTTTAAACTTTCCTTTCCATCCATATCTTTCCTCCAGTTGCCCACATTCCAGCGACAGTTTGTTTGCCAGTTCCTTTTTTTTTTTGCAGTCTTTTAGATATTTTATATTTACTCTCAAGTCACTCCTATATCCCTGAACCTCCTCCATCCACTTCTCTCTTGTTTCTTCTTTCACTTTTCTGAATATTTCACCCACCAACCTGCCTGTGCCATTTTTCAAAATACTTTTTACATAGTTGAGCTTTCCTTTCATTATTCTTATCATTGATGCCCCTATTTCTCCCCTCAAACCACTCACATCCACACTTCTTCCTGCTGATAGTATTATTCTGTATACTCCATTCTCATATCTTTGTAGCTGTTGAATTTCCATATTTAGTTCTATAATAGTTGTTCCATATAATATTAATGGCAGCACCAAGCCTTTCCCACAACCAGTTTATTACAACTCTTTTCTATTACTGATTAGGTCAAATTTGCCATTTTCTGTGCTTTTTCTAACATCAGTTCTTTTTGCTTTTGGAAATAATTCTGTGTATTATTAATTGTTATGCCCAAATATTTTATTGAATCTACCACTTTAATTCCCTCTATCTGCTCTGGTGCTTCTTTTATGTTGAATATCATAAAATTACTCTTATTTTTGTTAATCTCTAGGCCATATTGCCCTCCCTATTTGTATCACTTTCTTGATATTATCACTTGCCTCATGTATTGACATTGATAGCTGTAATCTATCATCCGCAAAAAAAATGTATTTTAAATTTATAATCTTTATATCCTATATCTTCGTTAGCCAACTTCTCCAGAATTTGGTATGTCACCAACTTGAACAGAGTTGCTGATAGAGTACATCCTTGTCTTATTCCACTGTTTACTTTTGTTTCTTTACATAGCTCATCATTTAGCCTCACTGTGGTTCTGTCCCCCCCACAGATTTCTATTATGACTTCTTTTATGTTTGTGTGAATCTTATATCTTATGAGAGCTTCCACTAGTTTTTCTCTTTTAACTGAATCAAAAGCTTTTGCAAAGTCAATTGCTGCCACTATCAAAGGTTTTCTATTTCTGTAACTACTTTCTATACAATACTTCAAGATATAGATATTATCCTTTATTCTTCTCGCTGGCAAAAATCCAGCTTCCACATCCTTGTCCTCATTATTCCTAGTTAGGTGTTCCTCTATCTTCACTTTTATGATAGACATGAACAGCTTGTATGCTAACATCAGTTAACGCTATAGGTCTTAGGTCTTTCTCTGTAGGTTTGTTCTTCTTTGGCACCATTACTGTTTTTGACATCTTCCAATTCCTTGGTAGTCTCCCTGTTCTCAGGATTTGGTTGTAGCAGTGTGCTGATGCTTGGGTAACATGGTAAAAATTTTTATAATGGGCACACAAGGGGCCCTTGAGTCCATCTGGGTGGCTCCACTGTTAATATAAACAAACCACCAGTACAGTTAAATGCAAAATTAAGACGCAATTGATTTCTGCAGATTGTCACACATCTACTAGCTGTACATTAACTTTAAATCTTTGGAATCTGTGGATCATTCTTCAATACCACTACTGTACTAATTTTAAACAACAGATGATTATCTCATCTCAAGAAGTTTTACATGGATCTAGAGGACTTTAGTCACTGCTTGTCTACTACTTATATATACAGTATATATATACCTTTGCAGACCTGAAGGATCAGGTTGTCTACATTTCTCATATGACTATATGTATATAGCTATGTACATATAACCTGAATAATACAAGCTCTATAATTAAGATAAAAGGAGTAGGTGGAACTGTAAAGACTGTATAGAGTATTTGAATGTACACCCATTCAGGGTCTCCCATTTAAAGGTGTCTACATATGAGGCAAGTGACCATACTGAGTCTTTCATACATCACAGTACTATGGGGGCCACCACTTGGCAGAGAAATCTCTCTAAATCGGGGGTATAAAGACAGAGAGTATCCCCTAACCCAAGATGCTGCCTTCCTACATCCCATCACTCTGTGTGGGTGATGAGATTTACCCAAATAAAAAATGAACTATATATATGTGGGAGGGGTTCACATAGTGATGAGGCAAGAATATTCTCATTCTCCAAGAATATTTTGAGAATATTTGAGAATTTTCTTTTTTCTTAGTTTTAAAATATTTTTAGATTGTTTTGCAGCTTTTTAGAGAATTCTAGAATATTTCAGAACCTTATGGAACTTTCTAGAATGTGAGAGAAATTCTAGACGACTCCAGAACATTCTAGAATACTCCGGAATTGGGAGAAAATAGTATATAAAGGATGGCAAATTGTTTCCTTGGTTAGTTGAAAAACTGAAATTGAACACTTAATTACAAGGGATATTTTTTATTTGTTTCTAAACTGTTTTGTATGATATATTTTATTAATTTCCATATAATTTTGAAAAAATCAAAATAAAAAATATCATGATTTTTTTCATAAAAATCATTTTTTTTATTTACTAGCTATTATACTGAAAAACTGAAATTGAATACTTTAATACAAGGGATATTTTTTCTTTCTAAACTGTTCTGTGTGATATATTTTATTAATTTCTATATATAATTTTGAAAAAATCAAATAATTAAAAAAAATCATGATTTTTTCCCTAAAAAAGCTATTACAGGGAAACCCTGATTATTGCGGTTTCGATTATTGCGGTTTTCGAGTTATTGCAGTTTATAATTTGATACTAAAAAACCGATTATTGCGCTAATAATTTGAGTTATTGTGGTATTTTCGCGCCAACCAAAAATTTACAGACGCTATGTATGTTCATACGTACGTATATACACGCTGAATTCAAGCAAGCTTCAGTATCGCTGCTGCCTCCATAGTGTGCACATCGTTTCGCTGCTTATTCTGTGTTGTTTTATTGACAAGAAACCCCCCTGATATAAAATGAGTTCCAAAAGAAATAGTGAAGCTACAACAGAAATAGATAATGGAAGTGTTCAAGAATTGCTCCAGTCTCATGATAATGACCTTAATGATGAAGACCTTATTAATCTAGAACAAGAGCGGGTGTTCGATGTTCAGGATGGTGATGCTGAAGAAAATGAAATTGAAACGGCAACAAAAGAATTCACGCTAAAAGAACTTGAAATGTTTTGTGATTGTGAATCTCTCAAGCACAAAATAATGGATGGAGATCCTACTGTCGAGCGTGCAATGAAGGTACGCCAAGAAATAGAAAATTCAATTCGCTGTTATAGAGTAATGTACCAAGAGAAGAAGAAAAATTCGAAGCAAACAAATCTCCTAAAATATTTTGCCAAAAAATAAAACATTTCATGCATTTTTTGGGCACATGCTGGTGCACTGCAATGAACTTTTAAAACTAAAAACTGCGTTTCATTTATTACCTTCTTTATTTAAATACGTACATTAGAGTGTCCCACTTTTTTTTGTTCCTGAAGTTTGTCATGCAAACCCCCCTAATTTCTTCCACTCGTGAAAACATGCCAGCAAGATGAATTTCATTCGTGTTCTTTAATTTTAAGGGTCCCCTCAAACCATGTGTTACTATTGCTGAACGGCTACTCTCTACCTTATACTAATTGTAGCATATTTCTTTTCAGGTTATGGATACAAGAAAGCAGGAGACTGTGTGGTTGGTGGGGGTGTTGCAAAATGAACCCCTGGACATGCTGTGTCAACTCCCGACAGTGGGAGATGTTCTTCGACGTCTGTTGTTCTTCACTCGGAAGAAAAAAATGTCCACGGCGGAAGCTGCCAATGTGGTAGCTGATGAGTGATGAGGTTATGGCGGTGTGGGCTCGGGCATCTATTCCAACCTCCCACAAGCCCAAGTGCGTCGAGAGGATCAAGGCCCTCTCCATGGACTACGAGAAGGTTGCCAGAAACCGAAACCGTGGGGGAGAGAAGCAACTGGAGCGGGAAAAGGGATTCCAAGCCAACCTGAATACACTGTTCGAAACAGCTCATGCCAACGCCATGAAACTCGTCAAAGTCCCCGAAGATCGAGACTTTCTGAATGACTAGTGAACCGTGCGGAAGATGTACATCGGAGGAGAGGACCTGGAGTTTGCTCGCAGGGCAGTGGAGCGGGAGAAACGCCGAGCAGCTGAAGAGAAGAGGAAGAAGAAAAGCCGCGAAGAGATGGACTCACTGCAAGCAAAAGGAACGGTGAAAAGTGGGTCTTCTTCTTCGGAGTCCATGGCCGAAGCATCCAATGATGATGTCCAATATTCCTCTCCTGGTCCTTCGGCTCCTCGATCCGCTCCCAAGGACGGCCAAGTGTCGGCAAGGAGGATCATCCAATATCCCAATTTTGCTGCAGCCCTGGATCGAACTGGAACCTCAGTACGCCAAGCGATGCACATTGTGGCTCCAGCACTCGCTGCCGCGGGAGTTGTTATCCTCGATCACCTTGTCCAAATCAAGTCTTCACCGTTCACGGCAGAAGTCCAGGAAGAACTTGGCAGCCGGAATCAAGACCGAGTTCAATCCTGATACGCTGCTTGTCGTCCACTTTGATGGCAAACTCCTCCCTGATTCGGATGGAGGGAAATTGGATCGCATACCAGTGCTGGTCAGCAGGAAGAATCTTGAGAAGTTGTTGGCGATCCCAAAATCCCTGACAGCACGGGACAGCGGATGGCTGGAGCTGTTCTGAAGGTGCTGGACGATTGGCCGCAAGTTCAACCATGGATTGCCAGTCTCTGCTTCGACACAACAGCGGCGAATACCGGTATTCACAGCTGCGCTTGTACGATTATCCAGGACCAAATGGACTGCCGCATTCTTTTCCTGGCTTGCAGACACCACATGATGGAATTGGTAATCACCTCAGTCTTTGACCTGTTCTTCAGGTCTTCTGGCCCCGAAATTGCGCTGTTCGCTTGCTTCAAATCCCAATGGGAGTTCATCAACCAGAAGCAGGCTTCTCCGTTCAACGGCGATGGCCCAAGCGACATCCTTTCGGAATGGGTGGCGTTGAAAAAAGAGCAGATTGTCCACTTCATTGAAGACCAGCTTGAAGTTGGCTACCCAAGAGACGATTACCAGGAGTTCCTGATCCTCGCTCTGGTCTTCCTCGATGGTCATGGCAAACGAGATCGGTACAATCGTCCTGGAGCATACCACGGGGCCAGGTGGATGGCCAAAGGCATTTACTGTCTTAAGATGTTCATCTTCCGAAGCCAATTCCACCTGACCGTTCACGAGGTCCAGTCACTACGCAGGATAAACGTCTTTGCCATCACCATCTACCTCCAGAGGTGGTTCGAGGCTCCATTGACGGCGGACGCGCCCGTCAATGACCTGGAGCTGTTGGAGGACCTAGAGCGGTACAAGGCGGTGGATCATGATGTAGGTACCGCCGCACGACGAAATTCCGGGGCCATCTCTGGTACCTAAGTGAAGATTTAGCCAGACTCGCTATGTTCTCCTCCAAAACCACCGATGCAGAGAAGACGGCCATGCTCCAAAACCTGCACAAGAAGACCGAAAACCCAAAAGATCTGCGTCGGCTAGAGGGAAAGAGTGTCTTGCCTGTGAGATGGTCGGATTTGAGCACCTTGGTCACGAAAAGGACTCAAAACCTTTTTCATTGCCTGAAGCTGCCAGTTCCAAAAACCCCCAAAGATCTTGAAGGATGTGCACCATCGTTGAAGTCTGTGAACGACGCGGCAGAACGGGCGGTGAAACTGGCGGAAGATTTCAACGAGGAGGAACGGCAGCTCGTGTACCAAGTCGTCGAATACCACCGCCAGCAGTTCCCCTCAGCAGACAAAAAGATCCTCTGTCCCCCGAAATGAAATGTGCCATTAGGAAGAATTTCCATTTCCTTTAATTTAGTCATTAGAAAGAATTTACATTTCATTCTTCCATTCTAGAATGATTAATGCTGAGCATTTACGTTTGTTCATATAGGGTCGAATAAACAAGGTCAATGAGGGGACCCTTCCCCTCCTAATAGGCCAATGAAATTTCGCCCATTGTTTCCTTTCTTCAAGTGTAATTAATTAAAGGGGTGTGCGATTTGACCCTTGCAAATTTTTATTTTCACATGTGAGGCTAGGACACCCTAACGTACATGAATAAATACCCGATGTAAAAAATTGATAATTAAAGTTTTAGTTATCATTTTGGAAATTTTGGCAATAATAACCTATTTCCCATAGGTTAGGGCCTATGGTTCCCGATTATTGCGGTTTTTTTCCTGGCAGCATTAACCGCAATAATCGGGGTTTCCCTGTATACTAAAACTGAAATTGAACACTTAATTATTACAAGGGATATTTTTATTTGTTTCTAAAGTGTTTTGTCTGATATATTTTATTAATTTCTATATAATTTTGAAAAAATAAAAAAAAAATAAAAATTAATTTTTTCATAAAAAATCAATTGATTTAATCAGGTGATTAAATCACTGCCATCCCTGGTAAATACTGTACTTTGAATTGAAATACAGTTTTTATACAATGATTCAATAAATTTTTTGCATTAGTTAATTTATTTATTTCTTCACTCATCCTATCATTCACTTCTGACTTAGAATTTCTCCATTTTGACAGGAACTGAAGTTATGTTGTATTGGAATAGTTGAAAAACCCCTCAGATGTTTTAAAAAGGAAAATTCTTGAAAATTCTCAGTTTGGAGAATATTCTCAAGAAAATTCTCGAGAATATTCTCCTAAAGATTATTCCTGAGGATTTTACATTAGGTTCACAAACCTCTTTTCCACACCATTACCATTTCCAGCAAAATGTCATTACCAGATACTTCTTTCAGTCATTAATTTATCTAGTTTATTCTTAAAAGTCTCCAAAGTATGAGAACTCAACTACTTCATCTAAGCTATTCCAGAATTTTACTAGGTACACTATTTGAAAAACTATGTTGTATTAACTGTGATTTACATCTTTGCTGAAAAAGCTTAATGCTATGGCCTCTTGTCCTATCATTGTGATCCTCTGTAAAAAGAGAGTGGAAGTCTATATTATCTAACTCATTTATTATTTTGTATACTTCTATCATATCAGCTCATAACCTTCTTTGCTTTAGGGAAAACATGTTTAGGTGCTCCAATCTCTCTTTGTAACTAAGGTGTCTAAGGCATGGTATCATCCTTGTGGCTTTCTTTTGTACTTTTTCTAGTCTGTCTTTGTCTTGCTCTAAAAAAGCAGGGCTGGGCACTTGTGCAAACACTTGCGCAAAACACAAATTGCGCAAGTGTGATTTCGGTTGCGCATTTGCGTTTGTGCCAATTCTTGTGCAAACTTGCGCATTTGCGTAAGTACTTACGCAAACTTGTGCGCAAACGTGAAAAAAAACAAATATTAAAAATAGTGGATTTAGCTCATAAACACGTGACTGCCAGACAGGTGGCACCACCAGACAGCAGTGAGCACTCAGTATATACCAACAACACTAGTGAAACACGTTTGTTTGATTAGTTGATTTTAATTTTATTTCAGAGTTCAAACTCTAGTAACTCACAATGGAGTTGGAGGAGGACTTTGAGGAGCTTTGAAGTGTTTTTTTTTTGTAATATTGTAATTTTTTTTTTTTTATTATTTATTTAACATTGTAATTTTGTATCTATTCTTTATTGATATATCTATGGATCGTGTGTCTGTTAATAAAGTCTTTTGATTTGATTTGATTTACTATAAATTTAATTTTATACAGGGTGTCCCAAAAAAAACTGCACCTATTTTTTTTTGGGGAAAACCCTGTATATATAAATAGTTTGCGTTTGCGTAAGCGCAAGTTTCGAGAAGTTTGCGCAAGGTATGGGTTTGGGTTTGCGCATTTGCGCTTGCGCAAGTGAATTTTCATTTGCGCTGCCCAGCACTGTAAATAAGGACTACTGAACTGAATGCAATACTCAAGAGGAGGCCTCATGTATGAAGTATAGAACCAACTTATAATTTCTGGTGATTTATATTCTATATGTTTTTGTATTAAGTTCAATCTAGCATTAGCCTTATTTCTAATTTCAATACAATTATTTGTAGGTTTAATTAAGATCATGATTCACAATGACACCCAAATCTCTCTCCTTTTCTTCTTTATTTATCCAGCTTTCACCCATGTTATACTCAAATTCTGGATTGTTATGACGAACATGCATAACTTTACACTTTTCTACATTAAATTTCATCTCCCATCTATCTGCCCAAGCAACTACTCTATTAATGTCCTTTTGCATTTTCATGGCACCTGGCACCCATTAAAGATCTTACATTTTGTCCCAATTTTGTATCATCTGCAAATGTTGAAGTTTTACTAGTTAGACCCTTTTCCAAGTCATTAATATAAATAATAAAAAGTAGAGGTCCAAGTACTGACGTGGGACTGGGCTCCATGTAGACCTAGTCCCATTTAACTGGACACTGTTCTCTTTCTCCAAGCCATTCTTCAATCCAATTTGCTAGTGTCCCTTTTATTCCACAAGCTCTAACTTTGACAAGCAACCACTTATAAGGAACTGTATCAAAAGCTTCAGCCAAATCTAAGTACACAATATCTATGGATTCTTTATTATCCAGATGCTTCAACATACTATCATAAAACTCCCCACCATTTAGAAAGCCATGTTGGCTATTACTAATTAATCCTTCATCTTCCAAGAATATTGTAATTTAATTTCTGATGACACTTTCAAGTAATTTGCAAATAATAGAAGTTAAACTAATTGGTCTATAGTTTTTGTTTCCTTTTTTGAAAAGTGGGACCACATTTGCTGTTTTCCAGTCCTCCGGAACTTCGCTGTTAATCAATGAAAGGTTGAAAAGTATTTTAAGTGCTTGGGCTATGCTATATTTTGCTTCCTTTACTACTATAGGATAAATTTCATCAGGTCCTGGTGACTTATCTATATGTTTAGCATGTCAATTGCTCTCAAAATATCCACTTCCTCAATATTTATATGATTTATCTCTCTCTCTCTCGTGTTACCAATGTAAAATCTAGAATTGTATTTACACATTTTCCTTTGTAAATACTGAGCAGAAATATCTATTTAGCTCCTCAATAATTTCAAAATCATCTTCAATAATTCTGTCATCAGCATGAAGGGGTCCAATTTTTTTATTGCATTTATTTTTCAAGTTGAAATGACTAAAGAACTTTTTGGGGTTAATATTTACTAAATGCCATGAGCTGAACCTGTGATTGAAAATAATTTTTTATGAGGTAGTTTTAGTCACTTTATTCAAATTTGCTACTCATTTCTGGGGCAAATGCTTATTTATGGTAAAAATTATTATAAGATAATATATATAAATACATGCATTATTGCGCAAAGAATCATAATTTTAGGATTTTTGTAGAGGGAAATAGTGACGACATCATATGACATAATTTGCTATGCATTACTTACATGCAAGATTATAGAAAAAATTACAAGTGTTCAAATGTACTTTTTTAATGAAATATATTTCCTGTTTTGGCTATAATGTACTTTTTTTCGTAAAATTTTTCTTGATTGGGCTATTTTTTTGCTACTCTGCGACTTAATTAGTTGGTTATTTTCTGTTTTGGCTATTTTTGTTTTTCTAATTGGATTCAGTTTCATGGTGTTTGTGATAGAATTATGACATGCTTTTCGTGTGATTTTGACTTTGAGAACTTGATTCATCATGTGCCCTAGATGAAGAAAAAGCACTGGATATTTTTATCAATTACGGCGTTATTCTCTCATCCTTAACTTGCCCAAAATGTGACAGAGAGTGCCTAATACAAAAAGATCAGAAGATATTTAGGTGAAATAACCAATATTAACCTATTAGGTTAAATGAATGCCCGATTAGGTCAACTGAATGTCCAATTAGGTTAAATGAATGCCCAGTTAGGTTAATTGAATGCCCAGTTAGGTTAATTGAATGCCCAGTTAGGTCAACTGTACACCATTGACAACTGGTTAGGTTAAGTCATGATATTTTCATTAGTTTAAACAAAAATGACGAAAATGCAAATGACATGGCCTGAAGTTGAAATAAAAAAATATTTTTCTAGTATATTTTGGTGTGCTCTATTGAAATATAACCTTCATTTCCTATGCAAATATGACTAAATATGGTAATTTTTTACTATCACTCCGGTCTCTTCAATTCCTATAATTTATACATCAATGGATTCGTTATTACACCAGGAATGCGATATAGATAGTCTCAAGTGAGGGAACTGACCCAAAACTAAGTTAGGACAGGAAGTTTGTTTTGGGGTATAAGTGTGAAAAAATACCCTAAAATGCGGGTAATTCCTTCAGTAGAGACTATCTAGGGCGCATTCACGATGTAAAAACGAATCCATTGATATATAAATTATGGAAATTGTAGAAACAGCCAACATGATTGACCTAAAAGGTATATACATACATTTATATATATGTAGTAAAACGAACACTATATATTCACTGTATATATTATATATACCGTAAAACTATACTAACCTAACCTAACCTAACCTACCTAACCTAATTTTAGGTACTACTATTACCTGTATACTTATTACCACAAACAATACCTTCCTTGTTTTTCTTAGGGCATATAAATTCTTTTAGCAATACACGTGTTCTACATAAAAATTAAATTCAGCCTCTTCATCAAAAAAATTTGCATGAAGTTAAACACAGTGAATAATTACAACCATCGCAAACCGACGCCACCGTGACACTAAAATTTATGAGTTCAGTCAAACCACCCAATTTTGTTAGCGGTACCTTCCTAACCTTTGTGGGATCAGTCATTTATCACTCACAAAACATGATCCGCGATTTTATCGCTCAAAAAAAATTTCTTAACATTAATTTTATAGCTTTAATCGGCATTGCCTTCATATTGTACTTAATAAAAGTTGTTTAAAAAAATATAAAGAGTCTTATGGTAAACTTTATTTTCAGTTTCCAGAGACCGGACTGATAGTAAAAAATTACCCTAAATATGATTCCAAAATAATGTAAACAAATTCTTATTTCTTTCTATTTGCACAGGAAATGAAGGTCATTTGAACAAAGCACATCAAAATATACTAGAAAAGTATATTTTTTACTTCAACTTCAGGTCATGGCATTTTGTAAATAATTACCCTTTTTGGGATTTCCTTTACAATTTTTGGCTAAGTTCCTCTCTAAATTACATTTGCTATCTCTTATAAGTTTCTTGCCTTTTGGGTGCACACTTCACTCTTTCCAAATGCCTTGAAGAATTCTGGCTTTAAACCATTTGGTCTAGCAACTTTCCCATTTTTTATACTTTTTAATCCTCCTTTTATCTCTGTTGTTATAAAAGGTTCATCCATATATCCCATCTCACTTCTCACCTCTAATGCCATATCTATATGTTCTCTCAGAGTAGGTGGTATTTGGTATTCTAGTGTTCCTATTATCACTCCTTAGTCATCTTTATCATATCTTTCTTGGGTAATTATTCATTTTTTTTTACCCAGTCTCTCTTTATAATGAGAGCAAACTTTTCTGGCCAATTTTGAGGTGTTCTGCACGAATCTACCATCCATTTCCTGTGCAAATGCGTAGTTTTCAAGATATCATCATCTTGAAAACTACGCATTTGCACAGGAAATGGATGGCAATTTCTTACAAAACACCTCAAAATTAACCAGAAAAGTTTGCACTCGTCATTTTCGTTTAAACTAATAAATTTAAACAAAAATATCATGATAACCTAACAAATCATCAAGGGCGTACACTGTACAGTTGACCTAACTGGTATCACGTACTGAACTGTCCGCAAAACATTAGGACCAATCAATTTGTGATGCGTGATCTTTACGGGGGCTCCACCCCCATACCTCCCCGAGACCTAAATTATACAAATGATAATGTAATAACATGTGCCAACCTTGCATGGGTAGTCTGCTAAATTTCACGTGCCCTTAAACTGAAATGAGACACGTTTATTTTTAGGATTTTTTTTATAGCACCTAAAGACCTTCTGGTCTTTTCTTAAAATACAAGCACTATTGCATTTAGGGCAGGTCACGGATGTCTTAATTATTCCATGATTGAAAAAAAGGTCTAAACTCTTGTCTTCATCGAGGGCAATATGGCGGATCACGTCTTCAAAATCAAATATGCATAACTGACACATCATACTTCATCACAAAAAAAAAACTGAACAGACGAACAATTGCTAAAAATTATTTACTTGTAAAACAGGACAAATTGAATTACGCAGAAGTAGCCAGAATCACGAAAAATAAGAAATATTCACCAAATAGTTATATATATATATATATTGAAAAAACACCAAAAATAGGAAATATATTTTAATAAAAAAAAACATTTTATACAAATTTGCACAATATATATATTTTCTTATTGTTTTTGATTGGTTATTCAATATATATTGCTGTTATAGCTGGGTGTGACTGGGTCAAAAAACTAATAATAACCCTTTCTTGTATCAAACTCTGTGATGTGATGAAATGTCAGGTTCTAGCCTTTTCAATGGCACTTCCTGATGTCTTCACCGTATGTGCTGTGCTGTGCTTTAACCATTTGATATCGTATTTTCCAGAATTTATATATATTATTGTTTTTTATCTATATTTTCCTTCCTGACAATAAACCCCTTGACTCATTATGTTCACTTGCTTCATAGACACCTTTAAATGGGAGACCCTGAATGGGTGTACATTCAAATACTCTATTCAGTCCCACCTACTACTTTTATTTTAATTGTAGAGCTTGTATCATATTATTCAGGGTGTAGCTATGTAGCTGTATGGCTGTATAGATAACCATGTGTTGTCTACAATTAGTACAGTAGTGGTATTGATGAATGATCCACAAGATCCAAAATTTTGAAGTTAATGTACAGCTAGTAGATGTGTGACAATCTGCAATTAGCAGAGATCAAGTGGATCTTAATTTTGCATGCAACTGTATTTATGGTTTGTTTATATTAACAGTGGAGACACCCAGATGGGCCGAAGGGCCCCTAGTGGGCCCATGATAAAAATTTTACCATGTTACCAAGTCAGCTTGTTTGTCTTCAGATCATTTATACGATGTGGTGATTTTTAGCCAGCGGTTTTACCTGACAGATTCACACATGTACGGTAATTTTATACGACCCAACAGATTCGAACACAACAGAAAAATGAAATGAAAATGAAAAGGTTTATTGGCAGACTATAGTCCATATGACAAATATTATTAATACAATGACAGTTCATATACTAAGGATAGAAATATATACAATTGATTAGAAATAAAACTGTACTGTCGAAGTTAAGTGGAGCTACAGACAGACGTTTTCGTACCAAGAAGTCCATAGCTTAGAGGATAAATGGCAGGACTCATGGATAGCTTGGATGATCGGGTTGGTTGATTTTTTAATTCTTTGCATTAGACTGTGTTGAGCACGTCTTGTTACCTCCGGGAAGCTCGAGACATTGCGGCTAGCAAACATTTGCGAAGCTGAGCATCTTCGGAGGTAATTAATGTAAGAGTCTAAAAGACCTGTTGTACAACAAATTTAGGGTTCTGCCAGAACCTTTTTTATAATTCACCCAGAGTTGCTGACCGTATATACATTACTGCAGAAAGTACGAAAGTGTGTGTCTTTAGCTTCAGTCTCTCCTTGTGACCAGACGTGTTTTGTCGAGTGCTATCAATTGAATAAGTGGTTTTCGTTGAAGTGTTTTAAAAAAAAAAAAAGTGTTCCGTGCATTCTTAACTAAATTACTTCGTGCTACTGATCATTCATTAACGAATATATTTCATTTATTGACTTTATTCAGTACTATATTATTTGATCAAACCAAGGCTACTGAACGTGGCTTGCCTTCTTTCGTTTTTAAATCAATCAGAAAACGTGCAGTCATAAGGATCAAATTCCCTTGGTTTGTTTTGTTGTTGTTCAAATCTATCAGAAACGGTTTTTTAAGGTTCAGAGTTCCTTCACACACTACCTGACTTCGAAAAGGTCACCTACCGTGGGAAAAAAAGGATTAAGTCAGCGACCAGATAATCCCATTTAATACTTTTTCTTTAACATTTCTTTCGTCGGTAGCTTAATTATATTAATTTAGTAATAAATTTGTTACAAGATCTGTTTCTGCGTTTCAAGAACGCGGTGGACTACGTATAATTATTAATTTCCAAACGCTCTTTTTGTTTTTTTTTTCTTTTTGTTTTTGTTATTCAACTAATTAAAAGCATGGCACCCCGTCCAAGTACTTGCAGTCGCTGTGAAGGAAAATTTGCTGTACGCGTTTACAATGGCTAATAATAATGATCAGTTAGTTTGCAGGTGGTGCTCAAGCATGGAAGTGCTGAGG
>JAJOZX010004403.1:37500-404036 GCA_023014485.1 Bathynomus jamesi | reverse complement strand
TCATTCAAAAAAAAATTAAGGTGTTTCAGTCCTTCTGGCCATAGCTTTATATAAGTATTAAATAAATACTATATAAAATACTATGTAAAATCAAGGATCCATAGGTAATGAGAAGTCAGTGTAACATTTATTTTATGTTTAAAACGCTATAAAAGGTTCAACATAATTGCTTGTGTTAAAGTATTGAAATAGTCTACAAAGGTAACTCTGTTCAATTTAAACAATTATATTAATAACCTTTGTTAATAAAATAATATAACTGATATGGTTCCTCACTTCTGACACAGCCTGCCACGACTTCTCTTTAATTAAAACGTGAACCATTATAGCTATCGATTTTCGCCTTAACTAATACTGCTCATTATTAAAGCTCTTTTCGTAAACACGCTATCGTCATTATTATGAAAAATAAGTTATTAAATGATATGCATTTACTGTACTGTTCCATTAGAGTGAGGTTGGAGACATTACCACATTTTTCACTCAGGCTCTAGTCAAGTTCCGCCCAGACTCCGGTCAAGTTCTCCCACCCCTCCGGTTCCAGTCAAGCTCCCCGCCAACCCAGGCTCCTTAATTAATGTAGTGAACCATTGAAAGAAAGAGAAAAATTTAAGTTTGAGGATTCTGGATAGGTCATTATGTAAAGGTAGGATCGAGTCTCTATGGTTTACACCTTTTCAATAACTGCCTGTTCTGATAATTTGATGATTGAGAAGTTCAATTTCATAAATAATTTTTTTATATTTTTTATGGTTAAATAAGCACTGCGTACGGAAGTAAAATATGAAATATGTCGTACTCTTTCTAAGTAATGCGACACATTAATATGAAGTTAATGTACTATTATTTTACTTTTTAAAAATTAGTGTAAAACTTAATCGCGTTTTTAGAAGCAAATATTGATTTCACTCAATAAAATTACTATTTTCTTTAATGGATAAACGATGATACGTTCTTCTGGTATGAATTAATTCATTGATATAAAATCTCAGTCGTGGTTTAGAACGGGAGGAGTCGTGTACTTTACGGGTTTACATCTCTATACACAGAACGTTCAGTATCAGCGGTTACTGAGTAGAAGGAACACCGGTAATAAAGCTAAAGGTTAATCTGCTGTACCTTCAGAAGAGGGGTTGCGGGTCGTGTACATGGCCTTCCCGCGGCCTTTCCAAGGCATGACCAAGCTTCCGACGATGTTCTGTATGTTGGTATTCTTTGTTCCAGTCTTCGGATCTGAAAATGAAACAGGTGAGCTCTTTCGCGTAATCATACCTGTCAAAATAACTCATTTTAGCGCCATTTTTAAATATTAATCAATAAAAAAATCAGTCATACGATTATTGTGAGATCAGATCAGATTTGTTAGCGAGTTGTAGGCCCAAGGCCCGGGAGAGAAATCACGGGCCCTGGTGCTACTTTTGACTCCGGATCCCCTTTATTCCCGATCACTTCCTTCTCTATCTTCTTCCCTCTCCCGGGCACTGTCTAGGCCTATCCATAAATTTAGCTAAATACTTCTTATTCAAGTTGTACACCATCGTATATCTAATTTCATGGATAACAAATAATTGCTAAGAATGTTGAACAGTTGAAATAAAGTGCTAAAATTATGTAGTCACAATTAGTTTAGATTCGTCGCTAATGGATACGTGAAAAGCCAGTTGGAAAATCAATAGGGTGTCTAATATGTGGAAATATACCATAGCTACAGTAAAAACAAAACTTAGATACAATTTATAACTTAATTAAACCGTAATATAGTTTTTCCTTAATGTAGTTAAGATCTTCTGAAAAACTCAGTGATATTGTTTTTACTTCTTTTTAGCAAGACGCGAATAATTGCTAACCATTTAAAAAAAATTTGAACTTAATATTTTGTAGTTGTAACTTTACCTCAAGTTACCTCCTCCTTTTTTTTAATCTAAAGTTAAATAACATCTTAGGTTGCAGTTAACATTTTATCAGATATTAATATTTTGCTAGCTTAAAATTCTATAATCTCGTTTTAGCAGATCTTCCATGAACGAGAATAAAATATGATTCTCCAGCAAATGAAAAATGCATTAGTAACAGCTGTATCAATTGAAAAAAATATATACACGATGATTTGTTTTTAGTGGAGAGCCATTAATAATAGCTTTCGTCGTTTCATGGCTCTCAAATAAAAAAAAAATTCACTATTTCAGTTCCAAATTTTATCTAAAAAGGTGTGTGGAGAATCAGGGTGGTGTTTCATATATCTGGAGACACTGGAAATATGTAGAAAGAGCAATACATCTTTATGACAATGTTTTATTTTCAACATATTATTACCGAAGGTGTTCAAATTGTTCACTCTGAACTTCAATACACAAGACATTTGAAATCTGCTGTCTACATAGACAAAGAACAATTGAGGATTTGAAAGCTAAGACTGGAATTGCAGCAAATTTCTGTTGAAACAATCAGAAGTGTTCAGAGAACTTGCCAGTTACGAGTAACGAAGTGTGTTCAAGTTCAGGGTGAACAATCTGCACACCTCTAATAGTATATTGAAAATGAAACTGTCATAAAGTTGTATTACTCTTTCTACATATTTCCAATATCCCCAGACATATGGATCACCCTGTATAATAGAAATATGTAAACTATGCTCACATTTAACTGACAGTAAAATATTATCAGCAAACCTAAGTTAAAATAGGGAATTTGAAGTATTAAGCAGTTCCTCAAAGTAATCACGTGTCCTCATCAAATATTCTTCTTCATTATCAATCACTAGTACAGTTCCCGCCGCTTCGCTGACGGTTAGACAAGCTAAACTACAAAAAAAGAACCCAGCCGTGAAAATTTTGAGGTTCACATTGTGTCAACATTTCTGAATCTGGTATCTCCCAAAACCTCCTCACCCCCATTCATACAACTTGGGGGCTAACCCCCTCCCCCATTACCCCCACCCCTCCCCATTACCCCACCCATCCCGATTACCCCCACCCCCACCCTTCTCCCATTGCTAAACTACAGAAAAGAACACAGTCATGAAAATCTTGAGCTTCACATTTCCGCCCGTAATACAATTTCTGAATTTTTTTACAATTTCTGAATTTTTTTCTCACAATTTCTGAAAGTGTGACGGACGGACAGACAGCTCTCTTATTATAGTATAGATTTAGAATTAAACAGACTGTAACTGTTTTAAACTCCATTGTTTTAACAATATTCTTTATTGTCATCAAATGTGCTCCTTTCTTACGAGTTTATAATGAGTACATATGGGGGGATTTCTTTAAACATTTGATAGTTTAAGTTTTTTTTTTTATTAAATTAAATAAAAACATGAAATTTTTACTGTATCTTCTCTACACATGGGGAATTTTATTTATTTTCTTATGCAGGAAGGAGGAGCCAAGGGCGAACGCCCGCAAAAGCGCACTCCCCCGCATAGAAGAAGAAGAGCCAAAATCAAGGTCCAGGGTTTTCGAGATGTCTGATCACTCTGCGTTTGAAAGATTGGAGGTCAAAGACAGGGGGAAAGATGAATTGAGGAAGATTGTTCCAGAGTTCACCGGTTGAGTAGGTTAAAGGTTCAAAATACCGATTAACCCTTGCGTTAGAGAGTTGGACAGATATGGAATGAGAATGTGTAGAAAGTCCGGTACTGCGTGCTCTTCTTAAAGGAGGAGGCATGCAGTTAGAGTGTTCAGAGGAGCAATGTCGGTTATAACAGCGATAGTAAAGAGAAAGTGAGCAACATTGCGACGAAGAGAGAAAGATTTAAAATAGTCAGGAAGAGGCGGGGAATTGATAAGACGAAAATCCTTTGATTCCTCCCGGTCAAGTACGGCTGTGTGGGTTGAGTCACCCCACACATGAGAAGCATACAACACCCCTATATACAGAGAGCAACTGAGCGGGGGTGAAGAAACCGCGGAGGCGGTACAGCACATCTAACCTCTTAGAAGCTGTTTTGGAAAGAGAGTATATGTGATCTTTCCAGGAAAGATCACGAGAAAAGGAAATGCCAAGAATGTTAAGAGAGGAAGGATTGAGCTGTGTGTTGTTGAAGGTAAGGGGACAGTCGTGTGAAAGTGTGTAACGAGTAGACAGATGGAGTAGACATTAGTACCCTACTGCAAAACATGCTCTCTGTATTGTCCTTTTAGCTCATTAACTCTTTGCACACTGACAACAAAATTTTGCTATTACTCTGGACAGAGTATCTATTGAAATTTGAGCAGTTTCTTGTTCAATTGATGTTTTAAATTCTTCAATTGTGTGTGGATTCTGTTTAAGCACCATTCTTTAAATAACATCACAAGTAAAAGTCACAGTGACTTAGATCTGGTGATGTTGGTGGCCATGATATTCCTTTATCATAAACGGCAGGAAATCTGTTAGATAAGACTATTCCATCGAAATTATCGTGTAAGTATCGTGTTGAGAGGACATCACATAGGGCCTGTTTTGCAATAGGGAACTAAGCCCTTATGTGTAGAGAAAGTACAGTAAAAATTTCATGCTTTTATTTCAGTTAATAAAAAAATAAAAGGCTTTTTAAGTATTAGATGTTTAAAAAAAAAATAACTTTTTATATGACAATGTATATTACTTTTTTCATAGTCCAAAATGTTTTCATGATCTTTGTGAACCCAAATGGATCTCTTGGAGACGATATGAACGCCAAGTCAAATTACACAATAAACATAGACGATAATTCTAGCCCCGTGACGGAGATGTCAATCTGTTTATGGATAAAGCCCTTCCGATTCCTGGAATTTTGTCATATACTTTCTCTTCTCTACAGTTCAAATGAACCCATGTTGGAACTCAAAAGTAAGGTTAACTGCACGCTTTTTGCGGTGATTTTGCTTATTATTGCTATTCTTTATTCTTTATTTTTTAATAAGTATAAACCATTGTTATAATTTCTCCTCAATTTTCAGTGACTTATGAACATGTTTCTATTGAAAGTTTTGAGGGAGGAGCCATTAAACTCAGAGCTTATGAATGGCAACATCTATGCATTCTGTACGGAAAAAATGTATCCATTCACTTTGATCAAAAAACTTATAAAATGACTCCTACAGTACTTCATCAACCTTTGGCTATGACGAACCAAGTCCAAGTTAGAGTTGGGGCTGAGAATTATATGGCACATTCGTTTTCTGGAATGGTGGCAGATGTGCGTCTGTATTGGAGGTCTATCAGTGCAAATGAAATTGCTCAAATTTCTAAATTCGCAGACACTACGATAGACTACAAAACACTTACCGGAACGGGTTTAGACACTTACTTCCCCAACAACGATTATTTGTACTGTCAAGAACAAAATGGAAATAAGCATTACAAAATGGATAAATCCTTCATTTTAAGAAATGAAACTACAAACTTCGTAACACAATTTTCCGACAAAGTCAGCTGTGGAAAAGCGAAAGATATCTGTGAAAAGTTTGGTGGACATATTCCATACTACGAAGACTCAGAGTGTCTAGAAACTCTCCATAGATTAATAAGAGAATACATCTATGTTACAGAAGTTCAAATAACTTCTTTCTGGATATTAAAATCAACCAATGGAAACAAGACTTGCATGAAGGCTGCGTTTAATGAGGAACTCCCATCGATACAAATATTAAATGCTACGTCACACGTAAAGGAAAATCTGAAAACAGTGTGCGTCTTAAATAAGAAACAAGTTTATTATGTTGAAATAAAAGATGAAACCTGGGAAGTAAATGCAGTCCCAAATACTGAGTATATATTTGAAGATTTTAAAAATGGTTTAAGAATCTACTGGTTAAACAATAAAGTGAAGATTATTGATCTGTACCATGGTGTACCTATTGGAAAAATCTTCTTACCAGAAGGTCCAAGTTATCTCATGGGTAGGAAAGAAATGATTATGGCAGTACCTCATGGACAAAAAATGGTTGTAATTTTTTCGGTTTGTTCCAATAGTCAGTTTACCTGTTCATCAGGGAATTGTATAGAGATGAAGAATGTTTGTGATTTTCAGGCAGACTGTCCTGATGGATCGGATGAAGAATTTTGCGAAGTTGGAATTCCACCACCTCAATCTTACGAAAAACGATTGGCGCCAACTATGAGCAAAACTGATAAAGTAAAAGTCTCCTTGAAACTCAGCTTGGGGCGGATGGTTGATATACAGATGGAAAAAATATAGTTACTTTAACTTTGAAAGTAACTGTAGAGTGGAAAGATCATAGACTTCAGTTCAAGAATTTGGTCAACAATTTTTCCAATTTTGTACATAATGATATTGTGAAGCAAATTTGGCATCCACGAATCATATTGAAAGAAGGTATTTCTGATCAGGATAATTTATTTCATTTGGACACTTTTCACGGAAGACTACTCGCTACAAATCTGGAACCAGGACGTCTGACAGTTGTTAGCGGTTATGGGGGTAAGTTGTTGTCGTTTTGTAATTAATCAAATGTGAAGAAACAAAAAAATAATATACATTACATTATATACTTCATTATCTTTTTAAAACATGATACTGCTATTTCTTGATTTTAGTTTTTAAGTATGATGGAGAAACTGTCCAGTTAACACACAAGAAGACTGAAACTGTAAGCATCATTTGCAGAATGGATTTATCTTTGTTCCCATTTGACACCCAGGTACGTATTTTAAGCTTAAACTTGTTTTTACTTTTCACCTTTTCATACTTATTAGTAGAAGTTTGAATAGTTAAGGACTCATCATTATATCGTATAAAAACAGCATTAAAGTGAAATTAAGACTAAGTTTTGATAGACAACACTGAAGCTTTTTTTTTTTACAGTTTTTCCAAGGGTTGTTTAAATGGAAATCTCAGTCCCTCGTTGTACATTACTGTAATCAGAAATAAAAATGCGCATTCTTTTAAACTAAAAAACTAATATTAGTTTTTTAATAATACTTTATATGAGAAATATTAAGCATAGAAATTTTTCAATTAAATAATATGCAAATTTTTTTTTTTTTCAATTTTTATTTTCAGATGAAGAAAACTTTCCACTAAAATTTTTTCAATAAACTATTTTTCTTTATTATAAAATTACATTTTTTATATAATGTAACTAAAATGCTTTGTAATTTTGAGCAAATAAAGAAAAAATTATACTCCAAAACATTTATTTCTCTCTGTACGGTAGTATTATTTTCTGTAGTACTAAAATTTAAATTTGAAAGTTTCTTGGCAAAGGCAACCAGAATAATTTCCATAACGGCTATAGTGGCGCTCATAAGTAATCGTACAGAGAAATATTTAAGTTATATTCGTCCTTACCTTTTGTACTATGTATAGGATAGTTCAACTCCAATATATAATGTAAAACATCAAAGTTTTGGATGTTTTTCTACAAGGTTTCGGCTTCTCTCTATAGAAGTTTTAGCTCCTTCTTCTAAAGAAAATTGTTGCAATTCATTCATATTCGAAGGGTTTTTCTTGCGAATACTTTTTTCAAATCAAACCATAAATTCTCGATTAAATTGAGTTCTGGGTTTTGACTGGGCCACTAGAGAAGTTTGGAATTCTTTTGTTGAAGCTATTTCATGGTGCTCTTACTTTTAAATTTTGGATCATTATCTTGTTGCAGTACCCACTTGCAACCCATTCGCATCTCCCGAACTGAAGGCAATACATTTTCTTCTAAAAAGTTCCTGATATTTCTTCGAATTCATGATTCCATTAATAACATGAAGTTTTCCTGGACCAGAAGCACTAAAACATCCCCAAAGAAGTAAACCACCATGTTTGTTTAACCGTAGGGAGGATGGTTTTTCTTCGAATGCAGCATTTGGTTTTCGCCAAACATACCTTTGCTCGTTATTCCCAAATAATTCAATTTTGGTCTCGTCTGTCCAGAGAACTTTCTTCCAGAATGCAAATCTGTTATTTAGGTGATCTTAAGCATACTTTAAAAGGAGCCTCTTTGTGCGCTTTTCGTAGTAGAGGTTGTCTTCGTGCCTCTTCCATGCAGATCATTCTTTCTTAATGTACGATATACAGTAGGACGGAAATCGATCTTAGACAGTCTGTTTGGCAAATATCACCTGCAGTCACTCGTGGATTCGCAGCAACCATTCTTTCAATCTGTCTAGCTGTACGTTTTGAAATCATGCAAGTTGTCCACACCTTGGTAGAATTCTGATTGCTCCAATGACTTTCCACTTCATTATAACTGCAGCAACCGTTGTAAATAGAGTTCAGAGTTCTTCTCCTATCTTCCTATAACTCCTTCCAGACTCGTGTGCAGCAATAACAGATCTCTTAAGATCTGTAGACAGCTCTTTACCACGACGACCCATTGCTTATTAATGGCTTGTACAGTCATCCGTCTTCCATGAAGATTCAAAGAAAAGATCTAGAATTCAGAACTGCCAACAGTCTCTAATCAATGAACAGCCAACTACTGATAAATTTTTAATTATTCGAGCCTAAGGTGGACACACAAAGTATTGCATAATTTGCTAAATAAATGTACGAAAACTTTCACATTTTAAAATATTTTTACTTTCCTCAAATTCTTTGATGCTTTACATTACATGTTGGAGTTGAACTAATTTTTGTTAAATTTTCCAAACGGTAAACTTTTTATAACTATCCAATGTATAGTACAAAAGATAAGGACGAATATAAGTGAAATATTTCTCTGTACGAATACTTATGAGTGCCACTGTAGTGGTAATAAAAACTAAAAAAAATAGAACTGAAAATGAAATTAAGAAATAGACAAATAGACGTACTGAAACAAATAACAAAAAAATAAAAACAAAACTGGGACTAGAAAAAATATATTAATAATAATAATGAAAATACCAGTATTGATATTAAGTGGAGCTAGCTACACAGACAGACATTTTCATAACGTGAAGCCTATATCCTAGATTTAGGAAACAAAGCCAGACTCATTAATAGCAAATTTAGGGTTCTGGCAGAACCCTAAATTTGTTGTACAACAGGTCTTTTACACTCCTACATACTGTAAATTACCCTCGAGATGCTCAGCTTCGCAAATGTTTGCTACCTGCAATGTCCTGAGCTTCCCGGAGGTAACAAAACGTGTTCAATACAGTCTAATGCAAAAAATTAAAAAATCAACCAATCCGATTATCCAAGAGTCCTGCCGTTTGTCTTCTAAGTTATGGAATTCATGGTACGAAAACGTCTGTCTGTAGCTTCACTTAACTTCGACATTACTGTATTATTTCTAATTAATTGTATATATTTCTATCCTAGTATGTGAACTGTTATTAGTATTAATATGTGTCATATGGACTATAATCTGCCAAACCTTTTCATTTTATTTTCATAATAGCTTGGATAAGTGGACTGTCTGATTTTGAAATGTTTGTATTAGGCCGGATTGGGTATGCCTTGTTACCTCTGGGAGTTGTTGTTGTGGGTTAGCCGATCAGCCGACCCTGATCGAGCAAGCTGGCGGCACGCAGGTAACCGATCACCCTCTCTGGAGTGGACCAGTAGTTCAGCGCACTAGTGATGTTGTGTTGTGTTGTGTGTTCTATGTTGTGCTAGAGCGTGTTCAATTTTTGTGGTGTGTCCTGGCACAGGTGGCAGGTGTCGTCTGTGGAGTTGTCTAGTCTGTGTTTATATGTCTAAGTTGGGGTGATGTCCACATCGGAATCGTGCTAAGTTAACTCGATCCGATCTGCTCAGGCTGGTCTCTGACCTGTTAATGGGTGGTGGCTTCGCACCTAGGACCGCATTCGCACCGAGTCGTGTCAGTGCTTTGTGGGTTAGGTGGGTGTGTGTGTGTGTGTGTGTGTGTTTTCTGTACTGTGTGATGTCTGTGGGGCGTGGTATGGAATGGAGTATTTGGTTATAAACTTGTCTTTCTGGTGTTACCTTAATGGTGCGAGGTGTTGGTGCATGATTGTAAATGTAGTGGCAAGGGTGTTGTGGGTTAGTTGTCGCTACTGCCATGAATTGTGTTTCCTTCATGTTTAAATGTTCTCTAATTTTCAGTATTTTTGTTTCTGTGTGCAAGTGTTCTATTGGTGTTGTTTGAGTACATCCTGTAATGATACGAAGTGCGTTGTTTTGTATTGTCTGTAAGGTGTTCATGTGTGTGTGAGATAATGGGTGCCCAGCATGGGCTAGCATAGTCCACAACTGAGCGAATATACAGTATTGTTTGTATATAAGTGATGTTTCCTGCTGGTGTCCAAAGTTTGTGCCTGTTAAGTCTTGATGTATATTTGTTTTTAATGTCTTGAATGTGGTTTGCAAAAGATAATGATGTGTTGTATGCGATCCCAAGTATTTTGGTCCCTTAAGTGTGTGGAATGTTGGTGGTGTTTAGTGTAAGCTGTGGAGTTATCTGGTGTTCTTTTGTGTTGCTTGTTAGTAAGGTGATGGTTGATTTTGTGGGCGCTACTTTGAGTCTATTGTGTGTGAGCCAGTCTTGTATACTGTTTATGTATGTTTGTAGGTTATTTGTAGCGGTGTCGATAATGTTGTGGGTGGATGTTAGTGATGTCATCTGCATATAATGATAAGGTAAGCTTGTTATCTATGAGTGTTGGAATGTCATGCATGTATAAGTTGAAGAGTGTTGGTGAGAGAACATAGCCTTGAGGGACCCCGTTCGGAAAAAGCTTGTTTTTGGATGACTTGCCATTAAATGTGACATGTGAGTATCTTCCTGAAAGATAGTTGCTCAGCCACCTTTTGGTGTTATTGTGCATGTTTGTGTTGAGTATTTTGTTTATGAGAGGGAAGCGTGGGATAGCATCAAATGCTTTACTAATGTCTATTGTTGCTAATAGCGTACGTTGAGCTGGTCGTCTCGAGTTGATGCCATCCATGATGTGCTGCGTGAGGTTAGTGAGTAATGTCGTGGTTGAGTGGTGAGGTCTGAATCCATGTTGAGTAGGCGATAGTGGTGTGTGTGGGTTGGTGATGTATAAGATTAGTCTTTCTGTTACTTTGGAAGGTGTGCATAGTAAAGTAATGGGTCTATAGGAAGCTGGTTCTGATGGATTTTTGTTTGGTTTGAGTAGTGTAATAAGTTTACCTTGTTTCCATATGTCAGGAATAATACAGTGTTGGTATGAATATGTGCTGATGTTTGTGAGAGCTAGTATTCCTTTTGGGCCCAAGTGTTTAAGGTGTATGTTGGATATGTTGTCTGGTCCAGTAGCCTTCGATTTCTTAATGTTTTTGATGATCTTGGTGGTCTGGTCTGTAATGAAGGGTGTAATGGTCGTGTCGAGTCTGGGAGTCTCGAGACTGTTTGGCGAACATTTGCGAAGTTTAACATCTTGGAGATAACTTCTGTAGCAGTCTAAAATATCTGTTATAAAGAAAATTTAGTGTTCTGCCAGAGCTCTTTTTATATAATTAGCTCACAGTTGCTGCTCAATATTTTGTGCAAAAAGTACCAAAAAAGGTCTTTAGCATCGTTTGTACAGAATCTGAGGTTTTTATAATCATGTTTGCTGTAGCACAGAAATTTTGTTTTTGCGTTTTTATGTCTGAGTCATCATTCAAGGAGCTGGTGATAATTCGACCCAGATATTTAAATTCTTGTACGTGTTTTATTGGCTCGCCTTTCATTTTGAAAATATTATTATCTGTTTCACTTCAGCTATTGGGGTAAAAACGCATAACCTTAGTTTTTGTAACATTAAAATTCTGCGAATAAATTCGCAAATATTTAAAAGATGATCAGACCTTTAAATGAAGGGCTTATTAATACCATATCATCAGCATAGACGAAGTTATTTATTCTCATGTTATCTATGCACTATCCCACTCATGTCTCATTAAGAGAAGTAATTAAGCCATCAATATACGCATTAAACATTAGAGGAGAGAGCAAGCAGCCTTGTCAAACTTCGCATGAAGAACAATAAGAGTTTGGTGTGTGTACCAAAATTTCAGTTTATTTAAAAAACACAGTTTTGTGATTCACTGGTTTGTTTTTACCAAGAAACGACTGTAAAAGTTGAATTACTGTCAGTGTATTTAATGCAATACTCTTATTGGTTTTTTTTTTATGTTTAAAGTTTTTTTTATTTTATAATTATCTTTAGACTTGTAACTTAACGCTGGCATTGGAAGGCAAAATTCGTAAAGACGTTGAATGGGACCAAAATCCAAAGATTAGCATCAAAGAGAGAGTGAAAAATTTACTCCTTTACTCAAATGTGAAGTTTTATTTTCATGTTCCTCAAAAACGTAATCATACCGTAAGTATGTTAGATATCACATTTGTTTGGCATCACGTTGTTAGACATCACATTTGTTTGGCATCACGTTGTTAGACATCACATTTCGTTTGGCATCACGTTGTTAGACATCACATTGTTTGGCATCACGTTGTTAGACATCACATTGTTTGGCATCACGTTGTTAGACATCACATTTACTTTTCGTTTTAAAAGTACTTCTAGTCTATACATTTACAGAAAAAATGTGATAAAATATGAATTCTTGAACTGAATGAGTTAATGTGGAAATTAAGTGTAAATGACATGAGTAGCAGAAAATGTGAAGCGTAAAATCACTAAAATGTAAGGTTTTTGTTATAGATGCTGTTTTACTCTACACCCATTCTACTTTTACTTTATAAAAATCGTTTGTCGTTAGCCATACAAATTATTAAAGTATTGTTGAGTGCTAAAGGGCTAAAATTTCATGCAAATAAAATTACATTTTTTCTTCAACAGTTGAGAGTGATTCTATCTATGAAGCGTAAAAATGGCGCATATATATTCAACACTTTCTTACCCTGCTTTATTCTGGAATCCATTGGGCTCTTGACCCTTCTTATGCCGTATGACGACTATCAAGACAGGGTGACAGTTACACTTTCGTGCTTAATTGTTATGGCAGCTCTCTTTACTCAGGTAAAGCAAAACGTATTAAATTATATAGAAAAGTCCATACATAATTAATAGGATGAAGACACACCCATTAAATTCCAAATATTTTCAAATGAGAGAAGCAAATTATAATTTATCTTTTGGGAAAAAGACGTAAGCATCAATCTTTCAAGAGTCACACTTAAAATATTGTCGGAAGATTGTACAGGGTCATTCAAAAAAGACGCAACAGTTTAAATTGCTTATATTTCGTAATATTGTTAACGTACAGGAATGATTTTTGTATTAGTTTACAGCGTACACCTGGGAGTTTTGTTACCGCTTAGGCCTAGTAGCGTAAGGCGCTAGGCGAACGACTCTTGTCGCCTAAGGTGTAGTAGCGCGTCATTAGTCAGTGTTTAGGAAGATGTACACTTTACAACAACGTGTGTTTATAGTGAAAACGTTTTATGCTACCGGCAGTGCAGTTCAAGTTTAACGTAATTTTTGCAAGAAATTCAACTGCAGGAAAGGTCCGAACAGATCTACGATATATAGGCTAGTTCAAAAGTTTGAAAATACGGCTACTGCAACCGACAATAAGAAGGCGTTGTGAGTAGGAAGAGAACCGCAAGATCAGTGAATAACGTTAATTAAACGTGCAAAGGAGGCAGTTACGCGAAGTCCTCAGAAATCTGTTAACCGTCTCTCTCAACAATTGGAAATATCCCGTTCATCGACCAACAGGATATTAAAGAAAGATCTGGGCATGTTTCCGTATAAACTTCAAATGCATCAGACGCTCACTGAGCGAGCGAAAGCCGTTAGAAATGATTTTTGTGGTTCATTTCTGCAATTCTTGGAAAGAAACCCCGCGGTTCTAAAAAATGTTTTTCATTAAATAAAAACTCCCAATTGTACGCTGTAAACTATTACAAAAATCACTCCTGTATGTTAACCATATTACGAAACATAAGCAATTTAACCTCTTTTGGACCACTGGGTCGAATATGTACCGTTTCCAATACACGCACTCATAACTTAACCCTACAAAAACTTCGGTCGTTAAGAGGTTAAACTGTTGCGTCTATTTTGAATGGCGTACATCAGTGAATTATTTGCTTAATTAAGAGAGCAATTAACTGATTGTAACCATAGTGTATGGAAATCTTTACAGTGTTATCAAGAGGACACAAGATTACGATACAAACATTTATTACATACTTTAACTAACCTTAGATATTCAGTGTATTATGGAAATATGCGCACTTAATACAGGAGACTAACATTCTTCCATATTTTATGGTATTACCATTATGCATTTGAAGAATGGCTTAGGAAAGCAAGAGTAAAATACTTTGAACTTCTAAATCATCCCCCATAAAAATAGCTACTATTTAAATCTTTTTTAAATTGGAACACCAGATGTGCTTCTTTAGGGTCAGCATTCGTTATACACTCCCGCTTTATTATTTCCATATTGTAAAAAGCAAAACAACAATAATGTTAAAAAATTAAGATATCGGTTAAGTAATTTGAAGTTCGTATTTGCCAGCTTAAAGGTTCTTTATGATTCTGCATAGCTAACTGTTAATGTAACATTCTCCATAGCAATAATGAAACTCCATAGCAATTATGAATAACTGATTAAGCAGTTCACTAAATACACTCGACCTTTTAATATTGTCATCTTCACACGTCTCCCGTTCGAACTATTTTCTGCTTTTGATAAAATGGCTATGAAAATTATATACAATATACAGGGTGTCCCATAAGTCCGGCATCATAGGAAAAATAATAAAAAAAGGCAAAACAAAAGCTTTTATTTACAGAACGTGCTCAATATGTCTACCATTGTTTTCAATACACAAATTCAGACGTGATACCCCCAGTCAGCAAGCACACGGTGAATGATGTCAGGAGTAATGGTGTTACAAGCCCCAATAATGCGCTGCCGCAAATGTTCAACACTCCTAATTTTCTCTGCGTATACTAGCACTTTCAAGTGGCCCCAGAAATAAAATCTAGTGGCCTGAGATCCGGGCTTCTAACTGGCCATTCCACAGGCCCTCGACGTCCTATCCAATGACCAGGGAATTGTTGGTACAGGTATTCCCTTACTTGGGTGCTGTAATGTGCAGGAGCGCCGTCTTGCTGGAACCATGTTGGGAAATTTCCTTCTTCGTTCAAGACACTGGGAAATGCTTCTTCCTTGAGCATACGTAGGTAGGTGCCTCCAGTGACATGTCCATGAAAAAGAGGAGGCCTATGATGCGATCCTTCCAAATGCCACACCATACCATCACCGAGATGCACCTTGTTCCTTTGAAGAGGTATACCAGTGAGGGTTGTTTTGAGACCAGTAGCGGGTGTTCTGTCGATTTACCTCACCATTTCCATAAAAAACAGCCTCGTCACTGAACAGAATGGTGGACGGGAAATTGGCATCCCGAGCATATTGGTCCGTAGCCCATTCACAAAATTCCATCCGCCGGTCGGGATCATCTTCGCTTAATTTCTGTAGGATCTGAAGTTTATATGGATGCCATTTGTGAGCCTGAAGAATGCGATGGATGCTACTTTTCGACACTCCTGTTTCGGCGGACAATCGCCGAAGAGTCTTACTGGGACTTCTGTTAAAATGAGCCAGGATAGCAGTCGCTGTATCATCGTCAGTGGACCTCCTTGAAGGTCCACTGCGTGGTTTATCTTCTATGGATTCTGTTTCCTTAAACTTTGTAACAAGTCTGCTAACACAACTCTGTGTTATTGGCTCGGGTCTGGATGCAGTCTGTTAAATTTGACTCCGATTTCCTATGAGTAGAATTATTTGGATTCGTTCTTCCTTGCTCACAGACATTATGGCCTGTAAAAAGAGAAAAATATGAATTATGGTTTGTAGAAATAGAAAAATATGAACTTCTCCTATGATGCCGGACTTATGGGACACCTGTATATATTCCTGTTCACTTTAATGTATATTTATTTTTACAGGTTAGTTCGTCCCTACCGGTATCAGCTGATCCTAAATTAATTGATACCTGGATGTTCATGCACGTTTGTCTTCTATTTCTGGTGTTCTTAATCCACGTTCTGGTCAATTTTCTTTATCGTAAAACTAATAAAAGTGATGAAAAAGATACTGGGGACATCCCGAATAACGACTACAGCATGTCATCGAACTTGTTCAGATTGAACACGAGCATTAAGGTATAAACTCTTAAACCACTTTCACGTGCATGCTAATTCCTCCTGAACCTGAAAAGAAATTCTCTTCCTAGAGGAGTCTTTCGCCTAACTCTCGGGGAGCAGCCAGGAAGGCTGTCTTCCGGGGGGGAACCTCCACCGAAACAACTCATTATCTTCCTGTTTGGGCCACTATTATCTGAACTGCATAACTCGAACTATTTTTAGTGCGCCTCGGTGGTATAATGGTTAGCGTTGCTGACTACGAATCCATCGGTCCCGGTGACGGCTGGCAGTGCGCACCAAAACCCAGCTGTTCATCCTTCCACAGATTTAAAAAAAAAATTGGTTGGTTCACTCATAGGAGTGAATAGGACAGGATCTTTTAATTTGTACTTCCTGTCATATTCACTCCTATGCCGATGATTCCACTTTTCACTTCTCCACCCGCTTCCCAAAGCGTCCCTCACAGCAGTCGCATCATGATTCGCGTGGGACGGCTATGGGACACCTGACCTCTGATCTTTCTGCTATATCTGATTGAGGCAGAGAAAACCTTGTCGCTTTCAATGCCTCAAAAACTCAGTTCCTCCATCTGCCTACTCGTCACAATCTTCCACACGACTATCCTCTTACCCTCAACAACACACAACTGAATCCTTCCTCTTCTCTTAACATTCTTGGCGTTTCCTTTTCTCGTGAACTTTCTTGGAAAGATCACGTATACTCTCTTTCTAAAACAGCTGCTAAGAGGTGAGGTGTGCTGTACCGGCTCCGCAGTTTCTTTACCCTCACTCAGTTGCTGTCTCTGTAGAGGGGTCTTGTTCGCCCCTGTATGGAGTATGCTTCTCATGTGTGGGATGGTTCAACCCACACAGCCGCACTTGACCGGGTGGAATCAAAGGCTTTTCGTTTCATCAATTCCCCGCCTCTTACTGATTGTTCTCTCTCTCTCTCTCTCCGCCGCAATGTTGCCTCACTCTCTCTTTACTATCGCTATCATAATGGACATTGCTCTTCTGAACTCTCTAACTGCATGCCTCCTCCTTTAAGGAGAGCATGCAGTACCAGACTTTCTACACTTTCTCATTCCTATTCTGTCCATCCATCTAATGCAAGGGTTAATCGGTATTTTCAGTCTTTCATCTACTCAACTGGTTAACTCTGGAACATTCTTCCTCAATCCATTTTTCTTCCTGTCTATGACCTCCCATCTTTCAAACGCAGAGTGTCTACGCATCTCGAAAACCCTGGACTTGGCCCCTCCTTCCTGCATAAGAAAATAAATAATAATAATAATGTAAGAGAAATATACTTACCTTTCCCCTAGTTGTCATAGCAACCATCAGGGTATGAAGGGGCGTGGGAAAAAAAATGCGGGAGTAGGGTTAGATCCAGGGGGGTTAGAGAAGAAAGCAGCTTCAGTATTGCAATACTGTAAATCTTCCTTTGCAACATTACACTGTTGGAAAGGAAAGAGACGACCCTCTAAACATTCGCAGTTTTCTTGTTCTCCATCTCAGTTATATGCGTTTAGCCTGATCATGCAAAAACTTTGAAAAAATATCAGTTTCAGTAGTATAGCCGCAAAAGGTTAGAGTGCAGGAATGTTCCAAAGGGGGGTAGGGTGTTGCAAAAGGGTGGGGTTGCAAAAGGGGTGGGGTTGCAAAAGGGTGGGGTTGCAAAAGGGTGGGGTTGCAAGGGGGTGGGGTATACAATAACTCAATGTTGCAAAGGGGGTGGGGGATGCTGCAGGTGCAACAAGGGGGTCATGAAACTTGGAGGCGGCGTTATCTCCCAAGAGAAAGACAGGAGAAGGAGAGAAAGGAGGAGAGGTGTTCGCCTGGCTCCTGCCAAGTGCATAATAACGCTTCAGCTGACCCGCCGTCCTCTTATAGACTCCTAATCAGCCAGTTGGCTTAGGAGCCAAGGGGGGAGGGGTACACCTGAAGGGGAGAGGGGAGCGATCTTCGGGGGGAGAAGGAAGAATGACATCCCCCCAAAGGGGTTGCCTTAGCCTAAGAGTGAAAGGATAAACGGAGGAGGACTTTGGGGGGACAAGGTGGGATGTCCTAACCCCCCAAAGAGAAACTAAGCTGTCTTAACCTAAGAAGGAAGGAGAGTGTTCTTTATTCGGCCGAAGTTCGCATCAAACTACCAGCTCCGAAGCCAAGCGGGTTTTATATAGATGATGGTTGAGTTGCCAGATACCATTTTTTATTTTAATTGTACAGGTATACATTATTAGGGTGAGTTGCTAGATACCATTTTAATTCGTTACCAAAGCATACAGACTTTCTCTTGAAAATCGAAATTGACAATAAGAAAATGATTATTAATTAAATAAATAGAATTTGCCTTCTACTGCCCAAAAAATAATATAATACGTACAATCGTCAAAATAATAGTTCAGACGAAATACACACACACACACACACACACACACACACAAATGAACAACTTTCTCCTTACCTTATATATAGAATCATATTGTCTTTAATTTTGTCATTCCTTATAGAAAATCATAATAACCGTGTCTATTTAATTGTCATTCCTTATATATATAAACGGATTTTCACCTTAAAGTGAATTGAAACAATATTAACATTAAAAAATTCACTAAACAATTGGCTTAGCAAAAGAAATCGTTCCATTAACATATTCTCAAATCTATATATACACACACACACACACCTCTGTATATATTATAACTCTTAGAATAATGTTTTCACATTGTGTTCAGACGAGGAGTGAGCGGTGCAGGTAACCAAGAGTTCGATCTAAAAGGTCCAGCCCGAGGCCTTTTAAAACCGCAAACTGGCGAGAAGGAATTTGGGTCAACTTGCTCGCTATCCAAGCGTTTGTCTTGTAAATAAAAAAAATGTTTTTATTAAATGCGTTGATTATTTCTCTTTACTTGCAAATTTGTATGGCACCATCTTCTTAGTTTATTGAAATGAATGAATAAAAAATGGAAAGGTACATTATTATTATTATTATTATTATTATTATTATACATTTTTCAAAATTAACACCCCACACACACATTTTTGTCAGAGAAAGTGAGGATCACGCGCGCGCGCACACAGATTTTTGTCAGAGAAAGTGAGGATCACGCACACGCGCACATATATATATATATATATATATATAGGGTGGTACAAATTACAGTAGTAATAATAATAAACTCCTTTCCGCCGAATTGCAAAGATTAAGCTTTTCACCCCGCATTAGACCTACAGATTAATGTAGAAACCGAATCAGAAATACATCTCGTCAGGGAATGATTGCTCTTTCAAATCATCTCGCTGATTTGTTCTTTTTTACAATGGTTAAGCTTTTCACTCCGGCCTTAGACCTACAGTTTAACGTGGAAGCCGAATCAGAAGTACATCTCGTCAGGGAATCATTGCTCACTTTCACATCATAATTTCAACATTTTAAATAACAGGATCATTTGATTATTGATCCGGATTTAAAATAACAGGATCATTTGATTACTGATCCGGGAATAGTATGGCTGCAAAATGTGATATGTACAAAAACAGTAGATTTTTCTCTTTAGTAATAATAATAATAATAACTAACTCCTCGCCGAATTGTAACAATGGTTAAGCTTTTCACTCCACCTTAGACCCACAGTTTAACGTGGAAACCGAATACTCTTCTTTTTTTAAAAATATAACTAAAGGAATGGATATATTTATAATTTCTTTATTATAAAATCCTCTCAATTACATTAGTGATTATTGATCCGGGAATAGTGGGGGGAAAACCAAGTATTGTCGCAAATATTGACATGGTAAAGACAGCAAGGGGTAATACGAGCATTAAATCTATTGGAGAAAATATAAAGATGCCATTAGTCGTCCAAAGCATTGACCCGTTATAGCGGTTACGATTGGTACACAAACTTATCATAGCTCCACCCAGCTACACTGACAACCAATCATTACGAACATCCGCTCTTGGTCTTTTGGGGCGGAGCTTGGTGATTGTGCATATAAAAGGAAATATTTTTCAGTTGGGAGTAACAGTAGCTATTTTCGCGCCAGTGAATAAACATTCCCTCTGCCAGTGAATAAGCATTCCCTCCGCCATGGATTGCGAACTTTACACTTTTCCGGATTTGTATCAAGCTGACACTGCAGCATTGACTGCAATTAATCTTTTTAATGCGATTGACCGTGATGGATTATTTCCAACGCAAACCGTTGATGATATTTGCAATGACGCTCCTTACAATCCGACGCAAGGGACTACCATAGAAATGTAAGTGTCTATAATTTTATTTTTATTTTTTATTCACAAACTGTCAGAAAGATGATTTCATATATATGGAGGGATGTAGTATCTCGTCAAATACTTCATTTAGATACTCACCATTATGATAAAACCGAAATTTTTATGGCAATCTTTTGCATGTTTTTTTTATAAATGTTATTCGAATTTACCTCTTAAATGAGCTTCTCTGAGCGAACCAAAGATATCTTCACATAATGGGGTCTGTCTTACAATATGTATACTCTATGTTTTTATTAAAAAAGAATCAATATGAACATTATTCTTTCTCCTTTAAGGTCCGATGAGGATTTAACGTGTTATACAATCTTTTGAAGAATCTCGTGTCATGAATAAGGAGGATATACTGAACAGTCAGCATAATGTCACACCGAAATAATGTGTTTTTCGATCTTTTTGGGGGAAGACAATATATTTTCATCAATTTATTAAATGAAAGAAATCAGTACAATAACCATCTTAAACTACAGAATATACAAACTAACGTTACAAATATACACACGAACAAAAACATTATACTATACAACGAGTACGCACAATTGGAAAACGGATTTTTATCTGTCTGCATACCAGTTCATCGTTTCGTCGTGTGAGACACGGGTCGAATAAATTTTAAAAATTTATAAATTCTTTATCACGTGACATATGCATGAGAAATGAGATGCAGTACATTCCACAAGTATTACTAAAATATCCTTGTATACGAAACGGGTTCCATACACTTCGGGAATATGTAACAGCGAGAAATTTTACAATAACAGGGTCAGGGTTGAGTACCGAGTGAATCAAAATAGAGGCGGTGTCTATTTTTAAAATAGACAGCAATCCAATGAATCCCTTCATTACCGATGACATCTGTGTTCACAATAAGACAACCGCATTCTCGCGTACTTGGCAAACTCAATGTTTCATTCTTCGCAAACACGCCGATAAATTTGGAACGTGTGACTCGTTCACTATTCATTACTCTCTGAAGTGTATTAGCATCCATTTTAAAAGTCAGTGATAACACTCCTAAATCTACTTCTATTAGGGCTTGCGATTTCGAGATATACTAGTACACTAATAGGCGCGTCTATAGGCTTGGTGAATTCCAACCTCACTGAGATGTTTCCGTTCTGTTGTGGGCTTAAATGCGTATTTACGCTAGCAGATAAGTCAGGTGTAATGTCAAACGGATAAAGGTTAAATTGATCAATGAATTCTTTCTGCATTACCCCATTACCAATCTCATCACAATCACCTGCAATATGGGTCAGATTACTATAGGCTCTCGCGCAAAGAGGTAACACAGCGTCTGATGAATAGTCCGTACCCATTGTTCCACCCAAAGCAGTGCCATTAACGTATATAGTTATATTTTTAAGTCCGAAATTCTCGAATTTAAAAGCACTCTTTTTATATTTTCCATTCACCGAAGCATGGTCCTGCATTCCGATTAATAACCTTTTAGGAACATTTCCCAGGGCAATGTTTTCTATCTGCTTCGACGCCAACCCTGCAGGCACCGTATATAGTTTGATTTGTACTCTGTTAATAGGGTATTTCACTGTAGCGTTTAGTAAATTTTTCTCAATTTCTAGTTGTTTTGGCGAACTTAATTTCACTCGCCGTACGCGGAGGTGTGTCCATAATGTGAACCACAACGGGCTTTGCTCCCTCTTCTTGATCAGCATCCAGATTTAAGCAGATCTCAGGACTCGTGCGGGTGAGCTTTATTTTCATATCCACCCCGTTGACAAGCAACTTCTGGAAAGTGAAATCTGTGTGCAGACGTCCAAAACACTCGTATATCTTCTTCTTAGATTTTTAAATTTGTCCTTTATACTACTTTCGTTTTTAGTTTGATAATATCCCTCGGCACTTAAAAAGGTAGCCTTCGCTTCTTTGGAAAAGTTGAGGACATTTTCCAGATAGGCTCGTAGATGATAGTATCCCGTGCCTGACGATATGTTGGTCTGATTTAAATATACGTCACACTGGTTGAATATGGATGCAGAAAGTTTGTTTCAGGGTATACAGCATATTTGTCATCGCAGTCCGTTCCATCAGAATGGGCTATACGTAGCTTAGCGTACATGTGCACACAGCTTGGATCAAAAAAGTAAGGGCCTGAGCTGGGTATCAAGAATTCTATAGGTGCACTCGGGGAACTAATTGTGTTTAAAGGGTTAATTGTAATAAAATCACTGTGCTCAATAGAAACTTGAGTTGGAGGCATCTCAAAAAGGGACAGCTCCGATTTACAGCATTGTAAACTACATGGGTGGATGAAGCGTGCCATGATGAGTTAGAAATAGTGCCTCCTCTCTCGACAAGTAGTAAACAAACTATGATTCATGAGATCAATGTCCTTAGCTTATATCAATCAAAAAAGTGGTCAACCATAGGTTTCATTCGCTTACAGCCCTTCTTTTTTGATATCCTTTTACGTTTAATACCACGTGCCCCCTTCCGGACAGCCCTCTTCTTCTTCCCGCCACCACGCATATTTCTCTTTGCATCTTTGATGATTTCGTCCTGTGTACGCTTTAAATGTTTTTTTAGAGCTCCTTTAGGTTTAGCCCTAGCCAATATGTCTTCTGCAGTGTTAAGACCTGATTGTAGCGCTTTCCTTCCGAGGTATCTGGCACCCCTCTTCAGCAAAGGAACAGCCGTACGTAGTATGGATGAAAAAATGGACCCAAGTCCACTACCGCGCTGGTATCTCACCCTCGATAGACGGTGAAAGGCTTTCTATCCATTATAACTCAGTGCGTCGAAAGTGTAGCTTCACTGTTAAGCTCCCGTTTAAGGTGATAATGATTTAATTGTATGCAACGATTGATTAAGGCAATGACTGATTGCTTTATAATGATAGGCTATTTGAGTAGATCCACCATACTATTGGAAGTGACCGAAATGGCAGCGAGGTCACCAGCTTTGGTTTACGCCCAAAGCAAATTAATATTTTGGTTATGAAAGACACCTTACTTTTGTATTTTGTTATGAAAATAAATCAGTTATTTTATTCACTGTGATATAACAAAGAATTGACAGTAATTAATGGGTAGTTTTACGTTATGCTTATGGCATAGGCTTAGCTAATAAAATGAAACGTTAATAGCTTAATTGACACGTAATAATGTACTCATTAATGGTATGTAAATGGCATGCGATATGGAACATTGAATGGGTCTAGTTAATGATATAAAGAATGCACGTGCGTTTGGTACATTGAATGGAAAAACATGACACTGATTAAGTAGGCTAAATGATTGCATGGATGCACATAGAATAATTGATGTGGCCTAATAATAATGAATTGAAATGCTTGACAAATACGCAAATATCATTTATATATAAGACCATTATTTGATGTTAAATGATTACGTCAAGAGAACATTTAGTTAACACATAAATATGTGACGAACATAATGACGGATGATACGCGGAATAACGGTATTGAAATGACACTTGTTTTGGATGACAGGCCTACTGCGTTCTTTCACGAGAGTTAATTGGAACGCTTAATTACACTTGGGGTATAGTCTATCGTTCGGCGGTAAGCTGATGTAGGCTTCACCAGAGTACTTAGAAAAGGATGCACTTATCTTACCGGGACGATGGAAACTCTGTTGAAGGAGGGTTGAAGAGGAACCTATTACCGTAGGCTCGAGTTGTCGTTGTCCGTTAAGCCTCTTGAGATGATGTATGTAGGCTTCGTTCGGAAGCCTGAGGTGATGTTACTTCTCGAGGTGCAGGCTGGCCTTATGAGGTGCATGTGTCGGCCTGGGATGCTGAATATATCTCGAGGAATGTAGAGAAACTTGAAGGCCGACCCGGCAAACCGCAGGCCCGAAGTGATTCCGGTTGTGCCTTGAAGGATTGCTTCTGCAGGTGGTCTGTAGATCTTACGTGAAGACAAATTGTAGGCCCTGAAGAAAGTAGCGGCCGTGGCCCCCGGCCAGGGGGCCGGAAAGCGGTTGGTGGACGTTCGATGGTGAGCGTACGGGTGAGTGAGTATAAGTGGAAGCTCCTTTTATACTGTAGGCCTGTGACGTAGACTTCACGCCAATTCTTAAGACGCTTTGTCCACGCGTCTTTTAGTTGTTAACGGTTTTCGTTCGCTCCCATTGGGAAGAAATAGACGCTCCATTGTTTGACTCTTGCCCACGTGTTTTTTCCAAGTTCTTTGATGATAGCGTGGAAGTAAAGGATCTGTCTATTTGTTGGTCTATTTCTTGTCGATCCGCTACATATATATTGATATATTGGTTATTAAATTAGTTGCGACATTCACATAATGGGGTCTGTCATATGTAATACTCAAACTCCTTCCTCTATGGTTGGGGATGTGGACAATGCGCAGCAGGCGTGCCTGGGTATCCCCAACAAACTGGTGCTCCACTATATTACTGTAAATATAGCACATGTCTGGGGACTGAGAGCTTTCAGCCATTTTCTCAATCTTCAATTGATACATTAATCTGGACAAGTCACGCTGTGCCTCGTGAAATGTGTCTTTTGATGGCTGCGCTATATCGTCCATTGGTTATAATTTTGAACACTTCGATCTTTAATACGTCTGTTAGTCTTTGATTTTAGGATTAGTGTATGTGCAGGGTTTCCTTTGTTTACGATTTCGTATACTAAATCATTCGTAAGGTTTGAGTTTCTTAAACTTACGTTTAAGTCTCACAACATCCTCGACCGAACCATAATGACCCGGTCCTAGTCTTACTTCTGTACTGTAATACCGTGCAACCTTAGTCCAAGCGATACGTATAGTTTCATCCATAGCTACCCCAGCTTTTTCACACTCGTCAATGTCTCTTAGAATCGTAAAAACGGTTTCTTTATATTCAATATTTAAAAAGAGGGTGTCCAGCTGAATTTCGCATATCCCCACCTCATACGAATCACGACCCAATTCAATGGGCCCGTGGAGTTCTGTTACAAAGTTGGCTAGTGTGTTGTTAGGGTGTACAGACAGGGACGAGGAGGACGGGAGTGTGACGTAGAAATGGTTAGGAGCCATGTTGCATACTATTTAAGCTTCATTATTGCATCATCTTTTATATAGGTGTTGAAGCTTTCTGGGTACCCTAGCCATTTCACCAGGTACATTTTTATCTTTCCTGAACTTTGCTTCCTAAAATTTTCTCAACTTTACACATTTTTTCCTAAATTAAATGCAACTTTCTGCAATTCCTCGCGGTAAAAGCCTCCTGAGATTTCTTCCCCATTCAAATCTTCAATGTAATACATCATTATCTCACCTTTAGGTCTCATAGCCTTAACTTTAAAAATCTCACGTGTCCATCCTTGCTCAAAACCCTTTGCGAATTTATTCCCCGAACGCGACAGCCTTACATAATCATTGATTTTGAAGCGCGCAGAGTGTGGTGGTGTTGGTGATCCATCTCTTCTCGGGAGCGGACCTCTTTCTAAAACTTCGTTAGGTGTTGTCCCAATCGTGCGATGGTGTGAGCTGTTGTAGGATGATGCCAATGATTCCAGAATGTCTAGAAATCTGTATGTGTTTTTATGTGTAAAATAGCGGTGCATGCGTTCCTTTATGGTACATTGAACTCTTTCAGCTAAAGAAGCCTTATGTATAGAATTGGTTGTGTAATAGCTGATATTAAACTCTGTCAACATGTTCTGAAAAGCACGGCCTATAAATTCCTTCCCCATATCCGTACAAAAATAGCCAGGAACCCTGTTTTCTTTTAACATTAGCGTTTTGGTGGCTTTAGCAACTGTTTCAGGTGATTTATTTTTCAGAGGAACTAGCCACAGATATCTAGAGAATACATCTATTATGAATAGAATGTAACGGTAACCATCGTTATACACAGAATATCTTTGCATGTCTGTTAAATCTGCTTGCCAAATAGAATCAATCGAGAAAGCCGTTGTCTTGGCTGTTTTAAACCTTTTTCTCACAGGCTTATGAAGCGTATAAGCGTCCTGCTCCCGCAAAAATCTTTCAACATCTTTTTTTCCTACTCCGTAAACACTTCTGTACAGTCTATCTACGCCGCCGTAGGAGGCTGGGTTAGAAATGTCATAATAGCGTTTACTTAATACGTTAGCCATTTGCGTATTTTAGAGGCACGTGGGTAGGGTTGACCGTTGTTTAGCCTCTTCTTTCTCCTCTTCAAAGGTGTTACCGCCGGGGGTGACGGCGTCTTCAATTGTGCCACATGCATTGCATGTTCCAAGTCTTTTAACCTGTTCAGATTTCCTATCAACGTTTTAGTGACGTTTATTTGTTGTAGTCTTGCTTTAATATGCTTCCATCCTGATGGTGATGGCCTATCCCACTTTCTCACCAGATCATGGACGATGTCTACGATATTCGACCCCTGTACCTTTGATCCTTCCACAATGATCTCGCCTGTATCGGTCCATTGTATGGCTGGGTCCTCATTCAATAGATTATAAAGACAAACCTTTATTCCTCAATGTATGTGGGAGGGTGCTTTTTAATACATGCTCGATATGTTGTGTGGCTGATCCCTTAATTTTTGGTTGGTCAGCTGTATCGTCGGGTACAGATCCTATGTCGCCATGTCCATCGTCCCCCGTGCTGTGCCTAATAACCACAGGAATCTGTCGGGTTCTTATAATTTTCGTACTCGAAGAAATTTCTGCAGAGCTTCTTGGTATAAGATTCTTTTCTCATCAGGTGTTTTTTCACTGTTTAATAGGGCTAGCAATTCCCTTTCCATTCTTTTAAGTTTGCTTTTACGGGGATCTAGATCCGTGTCTGGATTCCTTTGCAGTGAAGCGTACACCTCGTGTGGAATCACTACCACTTTCTTCATTATATTAATCTAGTCAGTAAAGGACCCAAAACTGAAAATAAGATGGGGAGAAATGACCCTCCTGTTTGTACAATAATTCGTTTTTTCTTCGCTAGTTTGACTTTTACGAGCGAGTGCACGTATTATGTTCTTGTAACGACGTAGGCGAGCCTTCTGAGATGGTTTCATTGATACATTGCAATTTATAACGTTAAGACAGATTTCACAGATGCATTTTAAAAAGTCGGAGTCGTTATTTTTAATAAACATCTGTTGCATTGCCCGGGGCAGTCGATGATAGATTTTTATTAATTCAAGGTATTTCTTTAGTCCCTGTCATTCTGGAATACAGGGCGTCCCAAAAAAATGTATACACACTTTAAATAATTATAAAGGCAGTGTTTATTAAAATACATTTCATTTTCAAAATGTAATAGAATCTACAGACATTATTTAATTGTTTTGTCAACGCCTGTTTTCAAACTGACGTCCGTTCTGGTCCAGGCACTGCTGATAACGCGAAGCAATGGAATCGCAAACATCACGAAACATTTCGTTTGGTATTTGTGTGCATTCTCGTTCAATGGCTGCTCTCAATTCAGCGACTGTTGCAGGTTTTATAGCGTAGACTTTGTCTTTTAAGTATCCCCATAAAAAAAGTCTAGTGGTGTGAGGTCTGGTGAACGCGGAGGGTATTCTACGAAACCCCTTCGTCCAATCCACATCCACATCGTGCCAAGTACCACTCGCAATACTCCACTCTTCGGTTCGGATCATCTTCATTAATAGCATGGACTAATCTTGGAATGTAACTTTTCCATTGACAGCGCTTCAAAATGCGTTGGACAGACGATTCTGAAATTCCTACCTCACGACTCGCTTGCCGCACAGATTTTCTTGGACTTTGGTGATACGTTTCCAGTACTCTTTCTTGCTTTGTGGGGCTTGTCGATGTCCGTGGTCTTCCGGAACGCTTCTTGTGGACATTCTGAACAGTTCCATCGGCTTCAAACTTATCTCTAATTCGAGTGATGGTAAGTCGCATTGGTGGATCTGTTTGAAACTCCCTCCTAAACTGTCTTTGCACTTCAACTGCGTTTTCACACTTCCAGTAGCATTTTAGAATGAATTTCCTTTGTTCAAAGCTTAGTCTGACTGCCATTATTAATTATAATGGGTTTAACTTGGAAAGAAAGAAACATCAATTGAGCTATCAGCTGTTAAAGTGTATACACTTTTTTGGGACGCCCTGTATACACCGTTTCAGGCTCGTTCGGAAATATATTCGTTCTTAGAAGCACCCTAAACGTGTTTCGCGGATGAAGGTCGCAAAGCACATATCCGTAACGCGTGCTTGTAGCTTCTTTATAATTTCCAAAAACTCCTTACGCTGATTCGGGAACATTTGATTGGCTAATACCCCAATTTGTGATACATCTCTACGTTGTGCGAATAAGACTAGATATTGTGTATTTAACGACACATCGCGCATGTATCTATTTTTGAAAAATAGATTCTGATTGATGAAGAACACGCTTATGTTAAGATGGTGGGAGAATACTGTAAATGTCTCGGCAAACGTTTTATCCATCTCCAACATGAGATCGTCAATTACAATGACTATGTTCATTTCCCTTTAACGAATTAACGTCATATACGCCTTTGTGGAACAAAATATCATCATGGTACTCGTTGAACACTGATTGATACGTCGAATAGCACCATATAACTTTATGCACAAATTTCGAGAACATCTCTCCCTTTTCTTTAATGATTTTAAGCATAAACACAGTTTTACCACATCCTGTAGGTCCAGATATAATACATGTGGATGGGCTCGTGAATCTGAATTTTTCTACAGAGTCCATTTCTAACACGTCACACTCCTAAGTGGATAATTTACAAAATATTACAAATTTTGAGTGCTGTTCCTTATATTTTGTTTTCTTCTCCCACAGAACCGTGAATGACGATGAGGTACAGCACCCCATCATCGACATTACGGATGACCCCGACGACAGTGTAGTTGTGATCACAGAATCCTCCCCTGCCGACGAACCCTCACCAGCGATACCGGTAGCACGTTCAAAGCGGAGGTATGATGAAGAGAACCCCACGTCAGGTATAAAGCGACCGAAATACGCGCCTGTTGTTAGCCAACCACCACCAGTAATAGATCCCCAACCCTCAACCTCTTACGCAACAAGCCCCACAGCAGCACCTCCCGCTAATATATCCCCTTATTCATCCGCCACAGTTGCCCCCCGTTCTGTTGAGGATGATATAACGTTTGAGTTGGTGCGCTCCGCAGCCCCCACCCCAGCCTTGACTAGAAATCGGTATAGAGTCAGGGTCGACCCTAGATCCATGTATAGCAATGGAATTGAGCGCGGGCTAAGCCGGTTGTACAGCGTATTGTAGAGTTTGCTCTTCAGAATCGCGACGAGTGTGAAGTCAGGACGAGTCTGTCCTTCGGATTTGGGTCAGATGACGGTGATGTAGATGATTATTGGGTAGTAGTGCCGTTTAGACGTTTGGCGGCTGAAGATGTAGAATATATATTAGGACGTATAATGCAAGCCGCCCAAAGTAGTATAGCCTTTAATATGGACACCTTCACGGTAAATATTGATCGTGTATTCCGTGTTGCGGGACATAGTGCCATACCGTATACTCTTAACTTCAATTCTCCGATTATTTACCGAAAGCATATAAACGTCGATCGTGGTTGCGGCTTTATAGCAGTAGTCTTAGCACGTATGTTTACTGTACAAAATACAGGCCACAAAAATTTGGTTGCCTACGGTCGTGGAGCGTGCTCGTAAACTATCTGTAGACTGTGAACTTGAATTTGACTGTAATATGGGTCCTGAAGAGCTGAGAAGGGTAGAACAGGAAATGAATGTCCGTATAGTTGTATTTGGGTTGGATGATCGTCGTCGGACTGTGTATGTTTTTAAAAGCTGTGTGAGAGATCGTACAAGACCCCTACTTATTTTAGGATTGTCAGGGACAACGTATCTCCCCATCCGTAATATAAGGTGGCTTTACGCGAGTTATGACAAAAGTCGAAAATATGGGAGACATCATGATTTGTGTAAGGGGGTGCCTCGAGTTTGCGGATGATATAGTGAAACATTGTAAAGAATGTCACATGGTATGTGAACAGTGTAAAAGCACCAAATGTGAAAGCCGTGTAGTTGAAGCTGAGAAGAGAGACTCTGATGTGTGTAGACGCACATTCTTCAATAATAACTGCTTTGAGCTCCATAAATCAACTGACACGTGCAGGAAAATGAGAATCTGTGAATGTGGTATGTTTCACACAATGGATAATTGGGGGAAATTTAAGCACAAGTGTGACGAAATTCACTGTCCTACATGCCAGGAGGAGTATAAGGCGGATGGAGTAAAGCATGTATGTTATATGAAAGATGCCAAGCCTAAAAATAACCCTTGTATAACTGTATACTACAATATAGAAACATATACGGACGCTGAAACCAAAGAGGTAATTCCACATTTACTTGTGAGCCAGACTATCTGCGATGAGTGTATGGGGATCGAATGTGACGAGTGCCCCAAATGCGGTAAACGGACAAACGTTTTTAAAACGAATGTCCACGATAGTCCTGTGAAACTATTTGTCCTATATTGTCAACTTAGCCGACAAGTTCAAAAAAATGACTGTGTATATTCTCGCCCATAACGGGGCAAAGTTTGACACGCAGTTCCTTTATAAGGAGTTGCTTGAGCACGAATCCTCTGAGATATTTACAGGTGATCCATTGAAAAGAGGCAACAAATTAATACATATGCAAATAAGAGGCAATGTACAATTTAAAGACACTTTATTATTCACACCTTGTAAATTAGCAAAGCTACCCAAGGTGATGGGGGTAGCAGCTGAAGTTTCCAAAGGATACTTCCCTTACACTTTCCTCACCAGCGAGACTTTAAACTACGTAGGCCCACCACCACCCAAACATTATTTTAACTATGATTGTATGAGTGTAGATGAACGTGAAGACTTTGATCGATACTACAACAGTTTTAATGAACGTAATCCTTATAATATAGTTGATGAATGTGAGCGTTATTGCGTGAATGATGTGCGCGTGCTTAGAGTATGCTTCCAGGCCTTTAGAAGGATGTACATAGGCCGTTTCAAATGCGATCCGCTGCAAGTCGCAACCACCATCGCGTCATTGTTTTACGGTGTTCAAAAATAACTTCATGCCTAAAGCCACCTTAGCCATTATTCACCGAAACAACCCCCGCAGTTACGGCCACAAGGCTATTTACTGGCTCATACACCAACAGCAACAAACAGGTATACATAAAGCACGCCCGCAACACGGGTGAAGTGCCCATTAAGATTAACGGTCGTGTTTTTTGGGTTGTTGTTGTTGTTGTGTTGTTGTTTAGCCGATCAGCCCACCCTGATCGAGCAAGCCGGCGGCACGCAGGTAACCGATCGCCCTCTCCGGAGTGGACCAGAGGTTCAGCGCACTAGTGATGTTGTGTTGTGTTCGTTGTTGTGCTAGAGCGGTACAGTCCGTCATAATGTGTTCAATTGTTTGTGGTGTGTCTTGGCACAGGTGGCAGGTGTCGTCTATGGAGTTGTCTAGTCTGTGTTTATATGTCCGTAAGTTTGGGTGATGTCCGCATCGGAATCGTGCTAAGTTAACTCGATCCGATCTGCTCAGGCTGATCTCTGACCTGTTAATGGGTGGCGGCTTCGCACCTAGGACCGCATTCGGACCGAGTCGTGTCAGTGCTTTGTGGGTTAGGTGTGTGTGTATGTGTTTTCTGTACTGTGTGATGTCTGTGGGGCGTGGTATGGAATGGAGTATTTCGTTATAATATCTCTCTGGTGTTACCTTAATGGTGCGAGGTGTTGGTGCATGATTGTACATGTAGTGGCAAGGGTGTTGTGGGTTAGTTGTCGCTGCTGCCATGAATTGTGTTCCCCTCATGTCTAAATGTTCCCTAACTTTTAGTATTTTTGTTTCTGTGTGCAGGTGTTCTATTGGTGTTGTTTGAGTGCATCCTGTAATGATACGAAGTGCGTTGTTTTGTATTGTTTGTAAGGTGTTTATGTGTGTGTTTGAGATAATGGGTGCCCAGCATGGGCTAGCATAGTCCATAACTGAGCGAATATATTGTTTGTATATGAGTGATGTTGTTTCCTGCTGGTGTCCAAAGTTTGTGGCTGTTAGTACCCTAAGCGTGTTAAGTCTTGACGTACATTTGGTTTTAATGTCCTGAATGTGGTTTGCAAAAGATAATGATGTGTTGTATGTGACACCAAGTATTTTGGTTCTGTGAGTGTGTGGAATGTTGATGTTGTTTAGTGTAAGCTGTGGAATTACCTGGTGCTCTTTTGTGTTGCTTGTAAGCAAGGTGATGGTTGATTTTGTGGGCGCTACTTTGAGTCTATTGTGTGTGAGCCAGTCTTGTATACTGTTTATGTATGTTTGTAGGTTATTTGTAGCGGTGTCGATGTTGTTGTGGGTGGATGTTAGAGTGATATCATCTGCATATGATGATAAGGTAAGCTTGTTATCTATGGGTGTTGGAATGTCATGCATGTATAAGTTGAAGTGTGTTGGTGAGAGAACAGAGCCTTGAGGGACCCCGTTCGGAAAAAGCTTGTTTTTGGATGACTTGCCATTAAATGTGACATGTGAGTATCTTCCTGAGAGATAGTTGCTCAGCCACCTTTTGGTGTTATTGTGCATGTTTTGTGTTGAGTATTTTGTTTATGAGAGGGAAGCGTGGGATAGCATCAAATGCTTTACTAATGTCTATTGTTGCTAATAGTGTACGTTGAGCTGGTCTTCTGGAGTTGATGCCATCCATGATGTGCTGCGTGAGGTTAGTGAGTAATGTCGTGGTTGAGTGGTGAGGTCTGAATCCATGTTGAGTAGGCGATAGTGGTATGTGTGGGTTGGTGATTTGTAAGATTAGTCTTTCTGTTACTTTGGAAGGTGTGCATAGTAAAGTAATGGGTCTATAGGAAGCTGGTTCTGTTGGATTTTTGTTTGGTTTGAGTAGTGAAATAATTTTACCTTGTTTCCATATGTCAGGAATAATACAGTGCTGGTGGCATGGATGCCCCCGTCCTGAGTGCGGAATCGCCGGATATCCACGGTAGATCTCCTGCCGACTGTCTTGCATGGACCCGCACCCGCGATCAACTTATAGGATCCCAGTTCACTCACAAAGTCTTGTGGGAGCATGAATATGATGCACGGATGGAGACAGATGAGGTGTACCGTGAGGAAATAAACACGATCAAGCGTTCAATGGTGCTGGATCCTCTCAAATGTGGTGATAGCTTGTTTGGAGGACGTACAAATCCATTCAGGTTATACTTTCCACCTACGGAGGGTGTGAAGCTCCATTACTACGATTTCTGTTCTTTATACCAATACGTGATGAAGAACAACCCGTACCCCGTGAGCGCTCCTGAGAAACTGGTGGGACCTAACCTGCCCTCCATCAATGAATTTTCAAGAAATTTGAATGATCGTTACTTTGGGCTCTCTTTCGTAGACGTACTCCACCCACGCAATTTATGGATGCCAATCTTACCCGTCGTTATCGACCACAAGCTCATGTTTTCCCTGTGCGTGAAGTGCGCGGAAGAGAATAACGGTAATTGTAACCATATACCCCACCAGCGTAAGATCAGAGGCGTATATACAAGTCCAGAGCTGGCCCTAGCCGTACGCCATGGGTACAGAATACTGAAGATACATGAGGTGTGGAGGTTTCAGAAGCTACCCAACCTTTTCACACCATATATAAACGCATTTTTGAAGGATAAGGTTGAGGCATCAGGGTATCAGCGAGTTGACACCGAAGATGAAAAGTCTGCCTATATTCAACGTTACCGCGACCGCGAAGGTATACAACTTGATCGTACCCAAATTGCAAAGAATCCTGGCAAGCGCTTTAGTGCAAAGTTGTCTAAACACTCTATGGGGAAAATTTGCACAGAATATCGGCAAAGGGAACATTCATTTGGCACAAAGTTATAGTGATGTCTGGGATTATGCCAATGCTCCCGATAAAGAGGTCATGGAGATCGTGAATGTAGGTAATACTTACATAATAAAGTACAACAACACTGAATTGGCCACAGATACCTCAAGGGTTACAAACATACCTGTGGCCAGCTTCACAACAGCCTACGCTCGCATAAAACTTTTGGGTCTATTGCATTCTCTTGGGTGGAGAGTATTGTATGCCGATACAGATAGCGTGATATTCACAGAGAGGGAGGGTGAATACATGCCTGCTATTGGGGTTCCTCGGCGAGCTCACTGATGAGATCAAGGATGAGTATGGGGACAACGCATACGCCGACTCTTTTGTCTCAACAGGACCTAAAACTTATGGGGTACGGGTGAGGGTGGATATGAAATATGTCGTGAAGGCAAAGGGTATTACGCTCAACCATGCGAATCGGTGGGTTGTTAACTTTGAATCGTTGAAGGATCTAGTGTGTTTGGAGGATGAGAGCGATCGGCTTCCCCAACTAACTGTAGGCACCCACAATTTTCGGGCGCAGAAGCTGGGGGGCGTGAAGGAACTTAGGGGAACGAAGGTGTGCCGTAACACCTATAGGAAACGTTACCAGTTACCTGGTACCTATGATACCGTACCCTTTGGATACCATAACCTTTGATGCATCTATTGTTAACTTAATTACACGTATTTGTAAATATGTATGTCTTGTATATAATCTTTGCTGCACCTATTGTTAACTTATTTATTACACGTATTTGTAAATATATATAGTGGACCTAGTTTTAACCGTTTAAGGTGATAATGATTTAATTGTATGCAATGATTAATTGGTGCAATGACTGATTGCTTATTAATGAAAGGCTGGGTTAATAATTTATATTGTTATACAGTATCACCGATTGGAATGAATGGTTATTTGATTAGGCCCACCATACTATTGGAAGTGACCGAAAAGGCAGCGAGGTCACCAGCTTGGTCTTCACCCAAGCAAATTAATATTAAGGTTATGAAAGACACCTTATGGTTTTTGTGTAGTTTAATTAAGAAAATATTTATATTAATTTTCACAGTGAAAATACAATGGAAAGACTGACTAGAAAGCTTAACAATTCGATAATGACCTTTGAAATGCGCTCGTTTATGTGAGGCTTAATGGTGTACAAAATGGGACACAACCTGAAATATGAGATGGTGAATACAAAAATAATGCATGCACGTAATAATATAACAAATAGGTTATGTAATACACCGATTAGGGAAGCTACAGATTATGCATAAATGATCTGTGAAAGAGGCCTATTGATGACACAGAAAGCGCGTACGTTTTGGTACACTGAATAGAATAAGTCTCGGTACTTTATTTTATTGTGAAAATAAAGCCGTTATTTATTCACTGTGGTATAACAAAGAACTAACGGTAATTAATTGATAGTTTACGTTACGCTTATAACATAGACCTAGCTAATAAGATGAAATGTTAATAGCTTAATTGACACGTATAAATAATACTCATCGATGGTATGTAAATGGCATGCAACATAGAACATTGAATGGGCCTAGTAAATGATATAAAGAATGCACGTGCGTTTGGTACATTTAATGGAAAACATGACACTCTGATTAAGTAGGCTAGATGATTGAATGGGCCTAGCAATGATATAAAGAATGCCCGTGCGTTTGGGATAGGCCTAAGGATAGTTGAGGGAAATACACACTGTATATGAATTAGGCCTGCAGTAGAGAACTTATTTATCGCACAAATACAATAGTGAACACAACAGCGGATGATGTGAATTACAGGTTCTGAAGGACACTTTAATTAGGAAAATGGTCTACTGCGTTATTAACGGGAGTCAATTGGAACGTTAATTACTCACTTTGGGAGAGTAGCCTGCTGTTCGGCGGTAGGCTAATGTAGGCTTCAAGAGTACTTAGAATATGATGTACTTAGCTTACCCGGACGATGTAACGCTGTGGAAGGAGTGTTGAGAAGGAAACTAATACCGTGAGTGTCGTTGATCGTCCTCTGGAAGCTGGTCGCTCACGCGTTGGTCGCGTCGTGGATTAGGCCTTTTTGCGAAGGAGATGTAGGCCCGGTTGTGGTTGTCTCTTGGAAGTTTGTTCCGTAGGTCAAGGTATGATGGGCCTAATGGAGTCTCGTAGACGACCGTTCTTCGTAAAGCGGTAAAAGCGGACCAGTTGTGGTGATTTGGGCTTGTAGCTTTCGCCGTCGAGTCACGCAGTGTGTCCACCTTGAGGATGCTTCTCGTAGCGTTGCAACCTTGCCGGTGCTCTCGAAGATGCTTGATAACCGGTTTATGCGGTAATGAAGAGACCAAGGGGAATTCCTGATGCCGTTGGGGTTTGCTGCGGCAGTATTGGTGGATCACTTCCAATGATGCTTCGTTTCTTGAATGTGGTGTTGAAGTGAGCCTTGGTCTTGAGCCGGTTAAAGCTGATGAGGGGTGACCACGTAGAGAGTAGTCGAACGAAATGGAAGCGCTAACGAAATGAGGAGTGAGAGTGGGTGCTCGCTTTTATACGTAGTTCCTGTGACGTAAAACTTCACACCAAATCTTAAGAAGACGCTTTGTGAGCGCGTCCTTTAGTTGATAAGGATTTGCGTTCGCGCCCTGGGGGAAGAAACAGACTCTCCATTGTTTGACTCCTTGCCCACGTGTGTTTTCCAAGTTCTTTGATGATAGCGTGGAAGTAAAGGATCTGTCTATTTGTTGGTCTATTTCTTGTCGATCCGCTACATATATATAACTTGAATATCTCGTTTATTAAATAAATCATGTTTCAATTAGCGTTTCACTTTCTCCTTTGTGTGTGTGTGTGTGTGTGTGTGTGTGTGTGTGTGTGTGTGTGCGTGTGCGTGCACGGGTGAAAGTTCTAAGCTCCGCCCACTGTAAGACCAGCAACGTGAGTCATGCTACTATGTGGGATTCCTTGCGTGGTCAGTTGACTGCAGTAAGCCCTTGAGCTCAGACGTGTATTCGCCCGCGTAGAAGAAAATGGCTACCTTTAATATTGCTTGTTCAACGTTTATGAAATGGTATTCAGCAAAGTGTCAAGATGTGGTGGATACCGTAAAACTTCCTATTCCCCCCTCCTTTGCCTCTTTTAAAACCACATTGGATCGTGCGAAGGAGCAAGATGTACAAATACTCTATGGTTATTCTGGTGAGACCGTTGTAGGCTTTCGTTGCACAGACGATGTATTGAAGTATGCTGTAGACCTAAGCTTTATAAAGTCTCATATATACCGTGAAGTAAAAGAAACAACGCGTGCAGAAGAGAAGCAGCAGATATGGATAATGAGTCTTGCGGATGAGTGGTGTGACAAGCGGTATTATGTCATGTTACACCATGTCGATTACTCATACCCTACGACTGAAAATGTGAATCTCGTCATCATGGAGAATCTTAAGTATTTTTACCACTATATTAATGTATATCATGATGAGGTCCGTAGTGAAGTTGTGGCTAGTGCCCTGCGTGAGTTTTTAGCAGACTTTAGAGACGAAAATCGTTTGCTAGGCAAAAAGGAAAAATATGGGCATATGTTCCTCTCAAATAGTGCGCCGGAGTGTGAAGATGTTTAGGAGATAAAACATTATAAAATGTGCCTAGTTCGTGAAAATTATCCTGAGGGGAAACGGTCTGGTGCGTATTCTGGCAGTGATAAAACGTTAAAACCGAAATTAATTCTTGTACCGGAAAAAAACACCTACCCAATATAATGGGGTACAACAATTCGATCAGCGCCGCACACGTTTCATTAGATTATGGTGCGACTCGCACCTCACGGATCATACGAGTTCGAACAAACCCATTCACGTATCATCAGGGTGAATCAACCGCCCATCGAACCGTTCCTGCCTACCTGCGTGCCTCACGCGGCTCATAGTTATCTCAGAGCTTGAACCGAGTGGACGTGCGCTCCTCAAATACGATGGAACTTCCTTTGAGCAGCATTCTCAACGCCTCGTACGATGTGTCCGTGGCGAAATCGTTGCGCGTGTTCAGGCGTAAATCCGGTGCCGTTAGCTATGTACTGGAAACGGAATGTAGACAAACAAACAAACGGAATGTTGTTTATTTAAGTGTCGAGGAGATGAATAGAATCTTCGTGATAGTTGAGAAGTGGAGTGAAGATCGTTATAAAATACCTGCTAACGTAGGTACAAGAGAGCAGATTAGTGACGCACCCTCATACGCCGTTGTATGTACGTTGTGTATAAATAACGATCGGCCATGCATTGATATACGGCTGATGTGGAAGAATGCTTCTGATAATAACGCTCTTGTTCCTACGCAAAACCGTTTCATCCTCGACAGAATGTTTGAAATCGTCGGATTCCGCAAGCTGAAACCTATATTAGACGCGCGTGTTACGGATATGCTTTATTTTGATACAGTACTTGAATACGGATACACCGCTCTGCTCGATGGGTTTACCGAGTGTAGAGCTGAACAAGGTGAGAATGGTCTAGAGCTGGACGTTTATTTAAAAAGTTTAGACTCTTTGAAATATCATGAACTTTGGTACAAAGCAATTGATCGGTACAAGACTGAGCTCACCTACACCGTTCACCCTGAAGAACTATTTCTTTATATAACGAGCAGTTGTCGTAACGACTTAGAAGATTTTTTCAATTGCCGCTATGTTGAGTGAAGATGAGTTCACAATTGAAAAGCTCGCGTTGGTAGAAATAAACCCTCGATTGGAAAGGCGTGTTTATAAACTTGTTTAATAATGTAGCTAACGATTAACTCTTTGTGCGTGCTTTTGATTGTATTCTAGACGTATTTAAAGATAACTTACCAACCGGTTGTAAAGTGGGAACAAAAATAGTACTGAACGATATGAAGGCCCTTCATATCGAGTACAGGTTTCCCTATACTTTAAGCGGTGAAATATTATTAAACCACGTATACTGCGTAATGCAGAGCAATAATGATGTAATTGTAGACTTGATTAAGTGCGAGTTTAGTATTTTGAAAAAAAAGTGAAATGTATTTATATATTTAACATATTTGTGTGTGTGTGTATATATATATTTCTGCTATATTGATGACTATACGATTTCTTATGTTGCGCGGTAGAAGATAAAGTGTATGTATTTATTTATTTAGTTGTGTGTATATATTTCTGCTATGTTGATGGTTATATTATTTCTTATTTTTTATTTTTGATCATTCCAATGTATATTTATTTTCTATATATCTCCATAATTGTGTGTGTGTGTATATATATATAGTTCCCCTGTACTTTTATATTGACGGATATATTTTTTGATTATATGCATATTCCTCGTTCATATTTCTTAAACTATTATTATTTTTAATTGATCATTCAAATGTATATTTATTTTCTATATATTTATAATAAACAGAATGATGTAATGTTTTATTTAATTCTTTTAGTTGTAAACAATTATATCAAGTGGCTGGTTACGTCTTCTAAACCTACTAGCGGAATTCTAAGCCAACTTTTAAGAATTAATTAAATAAATGGTACAATCTGGCAACTTAATAATGTATACCTGAACAATTAAAATGGTATCTGGCAACTCGCCCTAATAATGTATACCTGAACAATTAAAATAAAAAGTGGTATCTGACAACTCAACCCGAACAAGCCATTTACGCCTTCTAAGCCAACTGGCTGATTAGGAGTCTATAAGACAACGGCGGGTCGTCTGAAGCGTTATTATGCACTTGGCAGGAGCCAGGTGAACACCTCTCTTCCTTTCTCTCCTTCTCCTGTCTTTCTCTTGGTGGATAACGCCGCCTCCAAGTTTCATGACCCTTTGTTGCACCTGCAGCATCCCCCACCCCCTTCGCAACATTGAGTTGTTGCATACCCCCACCCCCCTTTGCAACTGGGTTGTTGCAAACCCCCACCCCCTTTGTAGCATTGATAATTATCTTTTGCAACATTGCAACATTCCTGCACTCTAACCTTTTGCGGCTATACTACTAGTTTAATTAACTAATTTGTGTATTACCCATACAACTTCTCATATTTCTTTTCCATTTGAAGCCGAATGTGGTGACACCATTCTATGATGTGAGGTCTCAAAAGGAATCGAAGCATGGAAAGAAACGTGTGTTGCCATGTTATGCAAAAGTGAACATTTGTGGATTGTCTCTCTGTATTCTATGTTACGCCATCTTCTTCATTATTTTCTTCCACCAAATCAAGTGATTTAACCACCTTTATGAGTCTAACCCACTTCAGCCAAACCCGGCTAGGCTACTTTAAGTTCTCCAAACAATTTAATCTTGCTTTTGCAAATAATGTCATATCAAAAGTAATTAAAATAAAGAAAAATTGTTAGGCTCCCACGCAAGGGATTTCTTTATATAAATAATGTATTCTAAAAGATAGTAGACCTTTAATTATATAAACTTAGATTTATGAAATAAATAATATCTATTTTGAAATGTATACTCGGTATTGCAAATGGGTATCTGAAGAAGCTGCTTGAATGTTTGAAATGTATAGCTATGGAACTCAAATACTTCATTTGTATAAGTTAATTTTTTGTTGTTTGTACCTAGACGTATATCCATTGTGGTTAAAAATATTGTGAAATTGTGACGCAATTTATTGTTTGTATTTATAGGTTATCCCCAAATCGGGCGAAAATAATTATTTTGTGTGTGTGTGTGTGTGTGTGTGTGTGTGTGTGTGTGTGCATTTATTCCACATAGGCTTCAGTCTTGTAAGTGTCTTTTATGCATTTATTAAGTTTATTTATTAGGGTAAGCTCAGACTAATAACATCTTTGGATCACCTGAAGATCAGGGCCCCCAGCCTTCGTTAGTTAGCCTTATAATGCTAACTAACGAAAATATCACGACTTAACCTAACCAATCGTCAAGGGCGGACAGTTGACCTAACGATTGGTTAGGTTAAGTCGTGAAACTAACGAAGGCTGGGGGCTCTGATCTTCAGGTGATCCACATCTTTCAAGATTAAGAAGTGGCCTGTGAGTGACCCTGTGACCCTGAGCCTAGCTTTAGACCTAGTCCTCTTGATGTATAATAAGCTTACCCTAGGTTCAGTCTCTAGGTTAGACGAGTGTAGGACAAAAGCCCCCTAGGACAAAAGCTCCCTAGGACATTGGCCTCCGAACAGTCCTGCTTTAGGATCTTTTCCGTTTGGGGGCTAGCAGCGAATTTTAATGAAAATCGGTAGACTAATGTAGTTTTGGTCACTGATTTCAAAAATAGCTTTCTTTTTTTGGAGAAATGAAAAACAAACATGTTAGAGCACTTTAAATAATGTGCTTTTAACGAAAATATCATAACTTAACCTAACCAATCGTCAAGGGCGTACAGTTGACCTAACCGGGCATTCAATTGACTTAACTGGGCATTAATTCTTGATTTTTTCTGCTACTTTTACAGATCTGCCGGGATCCTTCAAAAGACGTATTCTTCATAAAGTTGCACTTTTTATCGTTTGACCGACGCTTTTGGCAACGAAAGAACTGGGTATTTTTATCAAAGGAACACACTTTCCCACACTTAGAGCACTTTTTCATAAACAGTAGCAGTTTGTGACTCTGGCTAAATTTAATACAATCCTCTGTAACTAGTTTAAGCTAGTTAAAACACACATTATTTAAAGTGCTCTAACATGTTTGTTTTTCATTTCTCCCAAAAAAAGTTATTTTTGAAATCAGTGACCAAAACCACATTTGTATACCGATTTCCATTAAAATTCGCTGCTAGCCCCCAAACGGAAAAGACCCATAGTTAGTTATGAATATGCAATATATATATATGTGTGTGTGTATGTATGGTTAACTGACAGACGTGTAGATTCAAACTAAGAGCCCATAACCTTAACACCACGGTGGCTGAAGTGGAACTGATGCTTCAGATTAGATGCGACACCTGACTTGCCCTACCCAGCAATTTGTCCAGGGGCTTTTGTCCTAGGGGGATTTTGTCCGGACCCGAGGTTAGACAGCCTGTACTTGAAACAAGACACTCACAAGTTAGAAAGGGTTCAGGCTAGAGCAACCGAAATGATTCTAGAAATGAGAAGCAAAACATGAGTCACATATTTATTTATTTGAAAAGCATAGGCTTAGGAAGAGAACTAATTCATGTATTTAAAATAAGTAGTTTTGATAATGTAAATTACAAAAAGTTATTGAAATTATTTAATAGACATAAATAATCAATGACAAAAATTAATGGTTATAAAATAAAATCGAGAACAATGATATGAATTACTTTTCGATCTTTTCCTTTATAGCCCCCCCCCCCCCCCAAATTTCTTCTTTACAGTTAGTAACAATTTTGAAGGTTAATTGAATGCCCAGTTAGGTCAACTTTACGCCTTTGACGGTTGGTTAGGTGAAGTCGTGATATTTTCGTTAGTTTTAACAAAAATATCACGACTTAACCTAACCTAAAAATTGAGACAATTCAGACATTTTTAATGATTGGAAAACCATCTTCAAGGCCAAGACAATGGAAGAGATGCTAATGACCTTAAGAGGATAAGATGGTGGAAATTGTGGAAAGACGTCTTCCAAAAATGTAACAGAGGAAAGGGAAACAGGTTCGAGAGACAAAAGAGGTCAATGTTCCGAAAGAGTACGAGAGTGACTGCAAAATTAAGAAACTGCAAAGATAACAGCAGAAAAATATTACATGATAATCTGCAGAGTATAGATTGAGTCATACAGGACCTAATTGAGAAGCATACAGAAAAAGATGACAACGACGCTATAGAAGCGATAAAGGTTAACTCAAAGTACTTCTATAATTTTGCCAAAAGGAAGTCGAAAAATCACACGGCTATCGGACCTTTGAAAAATGAAGACAAGGTTTCATCTGATGATCTAACAGAAGTATCTGAAATATTAAGAACTCGGTACGAAATCATCTTTCAGTATCCAAAAACTGACAAACTGATATGCGATAGAAACGCGTTCTTTGAAGAACTACAAGGGGACAGTATAACGGACTTCGACTTTACGACAGATATTACACAAGCAAGAGGGACACTAAAAGCACACTCGGCAGTAGGACCGGACAAATGGAATGCCACACTGATAAAAAACTACAAAAATGCAGTAGCTGAGACCCCTAGACTGGATATGGAGACGATCACTAAACGCGGGAGAAATACCGGGCATTCTGAAGAGAGCGAGCATAGTCCCAATATATAAAGATCATCATCGATCCGAGGCCAAACACTATAGGCCAGTGTCGCTTACATCTCCTCTCACTAAAATATTTGAAAGAATAGTTAAAGAAAAATGTGACTTTTTGGAAACTCGGAAAAAGTTAAATGATAATCAAAATGGATTCCGGTCAGGCAGATCATTCCTATCACAACTAATGGAACACTACAACAACATTATTGATGCACTTGGAAGTAATGAAAAGTATGATGTAATATGCATAGACTTTGCCAAGGCGTTCAACAAGTGTGACCATGGAATCATAATACATAAACTGAAATATATGGGAATAACAGGAAAAGTAGGGAAATTGATATATAATTTCCTTAATGAGCGGCGGCAAGTCGTTACAGTTCAAGGAATATCTTGATCAGAATCAGAGGTCCTCAGCTCAGTACCACAAGGAACAGTATTAGCTCCATTACTAACTGACATAAATGAAGACGTTACCAGAGACAGCACAGTGACATCCTTTGCCGATGACACAAAGATTAATAGAAAAATAAGAAACCCAGAGGATATAGGATCTCTACGAACAGACATGAACAGGATTTTTACAATTGGTCGGAAGACAACAATATGAAATTTAACACTGAGAAATTTCAACTGTTATACGAAATTTGAAACCCAAAATAAGATAGCAGTAAATAGAGCAAAAGGAATAACTGGACAGATACTGAGAACCTTTAAACGAAGGGATAGTAATATAATGATTCCTCTATTGAAAACACTGATCATACCCAAGTTGGAATACTGCTTAGTCCTAACATGCCCATATAAAAAAGAGAACACTAGACAACTATCTAGAAGGAATTCAGAGAAGCTTCACAGCCAAGATCAATGGGTGCAAAGAACTAAACTACTGGGAAAGGTTACGCGAATTAAACCTATATTCACTGGAAAGGAGGAGATATATACACCATTATTTACACTTGGAAAATAATGGAGAAACTAGTCCCTAATCTTACTCTGAACCCTGTAACTCCCCAAACAACAGTGGAAAGTAGAAAAGGAAGACTGTGTCGTGTTCCCAAATTAAAGGCGAGACAGGGAACATCCTTAACCCTGGAAGAAAATAGTTTTGTTGTGAGGACCAAAACTGTTTAATCAGCTGCCCAAAGACCTAAGGAACACGAGTGGGGTTACAGTGGACATCTTCAAGACGACGACGCGACGCCTGGCTCAGAACAATCCCCGATGAGCCGGGGTACCTGGCTCTGTGAGGTGGAGAGTACAAGAAACCAACTCACTACTTCACTAGGCCAACTCGAGAGGAGGGACGACAAGCTTGACCTTCGTGAAATGAAGAATCATCGCGCGAAACAGTTGAAAGGTGTGTATATATATATATATATATATATATATATATATATATATATATGCCCCAAAAATTATCGGCCAGTGGCGCTCACCTCACACCTTATAAAATGTTTTGAACGCATAATTAGAGCCAAAACTACCTACTACCTACAAGAAAAAGACTTATACAACCCAAATCAACATGGCTTCAGGGCGGGTAGATCATGCCTGTCACAGCTACTAGACCACCAGGAGAAAATATTAGGAACATTGTGTCGAGGACAAAACATTGATGTAATATATACTGATTTTGCTAAAGCCTTCGCTAAATGTGACCATGGAATCATAGCACACAAACTTAAGGATACAGGAATTACTGGAAAGCTAGGAAGGTGGATATTTAATTTCTTGACGCAAAGAACGCAAAGAGTGGTGGTAAACGGAGTTAAATCGGAAGTCTCGGAAGTCGTGGGCTCTGTCCCACAAGGGACAGTATTAGCTCCCTTGCTGTTCATAATAATGATTGCAGATATTGATGCAGATATTAAGGACAGTATTGTATCATGCTTCGCAGATGACACAAAGATATGTAAGGAAATATTGAACGAAGATGACGTAAGAAAACTACAAAACGACATTGAAACATTATTCCAGTGGGCAGAAGACAACAATATGAAGTTCAACGAAGAAAAATTCCAACTTCTAAGATATGGTAATAACAAGGAGCTAGAGAAAAAAGGGTACAAAACTCCGCAAGCCAAAGAGATAACACCAAATCCACAAGTCAGGGATCTTGGAGTAATAATGTCGTCGGATGCAGAATTCAGAGTGCACTATAAAATCAAAATCACAACGGCTAGAAAAATAATGGGAATCATCTGGGGGAGCTTCCGCAGCAGAAAAGCAAACATCATGCTCAAATTATGGAAGAGTCTAGTCCTACCAATAATTGAGTATTGCTCAGTACTCACAAGCCCACACAGAAAGAGACATTGCGAGCATTGAAGCTATACAAAGGACTTTTACGTCTAAGATAGAGGAAACGGAAGGTGAAGACTACTGGTCTCGACTACAATCCCTGGAACTCTACTCTCTTGAAAGAAGGCGAGAGCGGTACACAATAATATACATATGGAACATACTTGAGGGCTCTGTCCCTAACCTCAGAAATGAAATAGAAACAAACTGGAATGAGAGAAGAGGCAGATTTTGTACGGTCCCAGCTGCGGTGGGACAAGGAGCCATGAAAACGAGGATGGAAAATACCCTCAGAATACGGGGCCCAAAGCTTTTCAATGTCCTTCCAAAAGAAGTGAGGAATCTTCAGCACACCAACCTGAATAACTTCAAGAACCAGCTGGACAGATTCTTGTGCAAAGTCCCTGACCAGCCATGCGTGGCTGGCTACGAGGGCAGGAGGCGATCAGAGAGCAATTCCCTCCTTCACCAAGTCCCGCAAATGAGGCGGGATGCTGCAAAGGGGTCGACCGCAGGTCGATCCTGAACCGTCGTTCAAACTCAACAAAAGTAAACAAAAGTAAGTAAATATATATATGATCACCTGAAGATCAGGGACCCCAGCCTCAATTACCAAATGATATCTTCGTTGAAACTAACAAAAATATCACGACTTAACCTAACCAATCGTCAAGGGCGCACAGTTGACCTAACTGGGCATTCATTTTAAATTATATTTGGTGCTGTAAAGCAAAAAACAAGAATACATGGGGGCCCTGATCTTCAGATGATCATAAATATATACTGTATATATATATATATATATAAATTGACGATTTTTTAGGTTGTCGTAATATTTTCGTTAGTTTTAACGTTTTATTTGATTGGGTATATGCGGACAAAGTTGGGAACGCAAACTACACTAGAATAATGTAGGGGGAACGTAAACTACACTTGCTCCGATATTTGAAAAATAAATTTTCAAAAATCGATAACTTTGCAACATTCACCACAAAAAAAATCTTGATGTCATATGGAATTTCAGTTATTTCATGGTTACCAGGACATGTTATTAACTCAAAACTCAAAATCGATTTTGGCTGGCTTAGGAACGTTTATATACGTCTTTATACGTACGATTAATTTGTGCAACTTTAATTCTTTGCCCATAAACTGGAAATAAAATACAACTGAAGCCTTCCAAGATGCAATTCATTTTGATTCCAAATCAATCATCATCAATTTTGAGCTGACACACACAATATATATATATATATATATAGTGTGTGTGTGTGTGTGTGTGGGGCATAGGCGTGCACACTGGGTGCGCAGGTACGCAGTGCGTAGCCAATTTTTTTAAGTTTAAAAATTTAAATTTTTTTAATTAATTAATTAAATATTGGTAAAATGCTATTATAAATACGAATAAATTTTATAATTTATTCAGTATACTTAAGCAATACAAGGTTAAAATTAAGTGAAACTTCCTTGTTTTCTCATGTGCTTTCTTACAAGGTACGCTCTGAGCATAGAATGTACTTGCATAGGAATATGATCCTTAAGTGCTCGGCGGGGCTTAACAAATACTGCCTTACTATTGGCCGAAAAATGTCCTGGGATACGCTGGAGTGTTTCAGACAACGTTGTCAACTTGGGCTACTTTTTAGAGTCCCCTGCTAAAAAATAAAATTTTCTGCTATCTGCTACTTTTTGGGCTACTTGTAACGTACGTCGTCATAAATTACGCGCAAGACAAGTTTCAGACTTGTCCTCTGCGGAGTATAAAAATTTGTGCGAACTGTGCGTAATTTGTGTTTCAAGTGATATAAATTTGTGTGTAATATCTTAAAATGAGTAAGTGGGCCCGTGGGGTCAGTACGAAAATTTTTTTTAAAAAGAATGGCTACACTATCAGGAATTTTCAAAGTGGCTTCAAGAAGTAGTGGAAGACAATACCAAAGCATCTTGCAAAGTTTGTCATGTATAGTATAGGTGAGAGCCCATAAAGCGGACCTATATATATATATATACACACACACACACACACACACAGTGTATATATATAATCTGCTACTATTTTTCATAATTCGCTATTTTTTATTAATTTTACTGCTACTTTATAAAATAAGAGTTGGCAACACTGGTTTCAGAAACTCAACGTAGTTTTACATAGTGGGTGACGGAAAGTGGTTGTGTGTCATTCAAATCATTTGAAATTTTGCATTTAGTTTAAGGTAAATTAGTACCATTTTAGGTGCAGTCATGAATGAACAAGAAAGTGAATGTTTAATTTGTAAAATTAACGAAACAACATTTTCATCCAAATCGTATGAAGACAAACTTACATTCAAGAATGCAGATAGGCCTACTCCTGATTTACCAAATTTATGCAAATCAAAGCCAAATTCACCAGAAGATTTCACCCTTCATCTTACAGTAAAGTGATCTGGTTGGCAGGTTGCGAGGAAAAAAATGTTTTATTTTGCTGGCCTTGTCTGCTTTTTGCTATTGATAAAAGTGTATGGAGTAAAACTGGATATAAAGATTTGGAAAATCTACCTCACGCAATGAAAAAGCATGAAAGCTCGTGAGGACGTATAAAAGCAACTCTGTCTTTCGCTAGTTTTGTCCACCGTCGTATTGATACAATGCAAGATGAGCAAAAAGCACGAGCAATTTCTCAACACAATGAAACCGTCAAGCATAACCGAGAAGTAATGAAACGACTCATCAATGCAACTTGTATTTTAGGTAAGTAAGGGCTACCGTTTAGAGCACACGACTAGGCGGAAAAGTCTCCTGATCAGGGTAATTACGGAGAATATCCAAAATCATTAAGCTCGTATGACGAATGTTTGAAATTTCATTGAAAAACCTGTCTGTGTTTAGTGGTTTGTCTAACCGCACTCAAAATGATTTAATTGATGTTGTAGGGATAACTATGATGAAGGAAATTAAGAGAGAATTAGCCTCTACTAAATTTGTAGCAATAATGGTCGACGAAACATCGGATATTGCATTGAGAGAACAGTTATCATTTGTACCGGATACGTTTTCAAAGGAAATGTGTATGAACGTTTCATTACTTTCAAGGACGTCAGTAACAACAGAACAGCGGCAGCTTTGGAGACAATGGTTCTTGAGTTTTTGAATAATTTTAATTGCGAGGCGAAATTAGTCGCCCAAACATATGATGGGGCAGCAGCAGTTGTTGCATCTGATCTAAATGGTCTCCAGGCTAAAGTAAGAGAACATGTCCCACGGGCGTTATTTGTTCACTGCTACGCTCATAATTTAAATTTAGTTTTGTTTCACAGTTTCTCAAAAGTAAGTGCAAGAAGTTTTTCGGAACACTTGATGAAGTAGTTTCGTTTTTTTCACAAATCCACTAAAAGAACCGATGGTTTGAATGAAATCGTGCATCACCGCATGCCAAAGATGGCGCCAACTAGGTGGACATATCATTCTCATTTAGTGAACGTAGTTAAAGAACGTAAAGCTAATTTTTTTGAACTATTTGAGCAAATTACGAATGACACTGAAAAGTGGGATAAGCGTTCAATCTTTGTGGCTGAAACAATCAAACAGCATCTCTGCGCATTTGAGTTTTCATTCATGTTGGAAATCTTTGGAAGCATATTTTCACAAACGAACGTACTGTACAGTACTCTGCAAAATAAATACTATGACATCGCTTACTGCACTGGAAGAGTGAATGAAACTTTAGATGTAATTCAGAAAATGCGGAGTGGCTTTGATGATTGTGTGGCAAAGACGAAATATCGCGTGCCATTGACTGCTGATGCAGAACCAAAACGAATAAGGCTAGCACAGACTGATCAGCCAGATTTGGAAATGAAAAACCTTTATTTAGAAATCATAGATACGGTTTGCATGCAACTTACTGCTCGGTTTGGAAATCTGTCACAGTTGAAATTTTTGGAACTTCTGAATCCCGAAAATTTTCTAAAATTTAGCCAAGCATTCCCTGATGTTAAAACCTTTGCGAAATTACACAGTGGCTCTTTTGATTTTATAAGACTGAAAAATGAACTAAGTGTCCTATACTCGTCTGAAGAATTTCAAGGAAAATATCCCTGCCATATTGCAAAATTCTTGAGTCTGAACAACTTGAGTGAAAGCATGCCTGAACTTCAAAAAATCGTAGAGCTAGTACTAACCATTCTCTCTACAACCATCAGTAGAAAGATCATTTTCGACTTTCAGGAGAATTAAAACGTATCTAAGAAGTACAATGGGCGAAGAAAGGCTTTCATACTTAGCCCTTATGAGCATCGAAAATGAGTTATTAGTCCAAATGAAATCTGACCCATCATTGTACGATTCAGTAATAGATGAATATTCCACTAAGAATCGTAGGGTCTATCTGATATATTGATAAAAATCGCGCTGTCGCATATAAATAGTTAAATATATATTGTATTCAGTGTCCACCTCATCCAGATTTGGTAAGTACCGTTACTACCGAACCAAGGTCATAATTTATTATAGTTTATATCATCGTTACTTCTTGAAAATGCTTGCATAATAAAATTTTATATATACTGTATATATATATATATATATTGGCAGCAGCGTACCCGAACGCTAGCTTCACCGCACGCGCCTGGACTGTGTGCCCCCCCTTTAAGAAATGCTGGGTACGCCCCTGTCCCGAGGTTCCAAGAAATTTAAAAATGAATAGGCCTCTGAAAAAATGTATACTTTTCTCTTAAGTATAGTAGATATTGCAGATTTTCAAACAATGTCCAAATTATATGTAAAATATCATATGTAGGCTAAAGTCATGTTTAACCAAATAACGTTGTACACTTTTAAACTATTTAGTGAAGTTTAGGGATCACCTGAAGATCAGGGCCGCCAGCCTTCGTTAGTTAGCCTTATAAGGCTAACTAACGAAAATATCACGACTTAACCTAACCAATCGTTAGGCCAACTGTACGCCCTTGACGATTGGTTAGGTTAAGTCGTGATATTTTCGTTAGTTAGCCTTATAAGGCTAACTAACGAAGGCTGGGGGCCCTGATCTTCAGGTGATCCAAGTTTAGTATGCAGTAATTATTTACCAAAACTACAACTTGAAACAGTTTTGCATTTAACCTCTTAACGCCTGAAGTTTTTGTAGGGTTAAGTTATGACTGCAGTGGCGGCTCGTGACTTAAAACAGTTGTGTGCTACAACAAAATTATATATATATATATATATATATATATATATATATATATATATATATATATATATATAAACAACTGATAAATTATAAAATAGAACCAATTCATCGTGAATTATAGTAAATGTTCTGCGCAACTAACGATAGATAGATATAGTACTGTACTTACTTATTTACAAAAAATGAAATTCATGCGACGTCATGGTAGGCCCGACTTAACTGTTCCAATATTCACTACCGTCTACCGAGAACACTAAGATCCAACACATTGTTTATATGTTTCTTGTTTTCATTATGTTTTCTAATCAGTGCTTTAAGATGGCCAAGATCTTTCACTCCCGTGTTACTGAATGAATCACTGTTACCAAAAAGAAGGCATGGAAAGCAGAAAAGAGCATCCCGAACATCACAACCACAAATCCAACTATAATCATCATAAATCTTTGTGAAATTGTCTTAAATATTCTCGATTGTCGCTTCCCTTGGCTTTCTGACTTAAATTTAAATCGGGAGTTGGCCTACCTAACTGTTTTATTTGAGCTTTTCCATTTAATATTCTAGATGAAAAAGGTACTTTTAATAAATTGTCCACCGAATTCACATTTGTATAAAAATTAATAATTTATATACAACACTTTAGTAAACAAAAACACACACGCATAAAAAGTTTAAAAAATCAAACGCGACCGTCCATCACATTGACAAGTGCTGCAGCGACTGGTAGCACATTCACGCCTTATCCGAAACTGGACCGAAAGACACGTCTGCGCATGCGTTTTGTCTGATTTCACTCGATTTGGGTGCTATACTGATGACAGCACATAAGTACAAAAATAGAAATGCAGGGGAATGTGGAGTTAATTCGTTTTTTCGTAAATCGGAAAACAATTTAGATCAAATTGGAAATTACAGAAGATATTATAAGTAATTTTATTGATTTATTATTTAGCTATTTACGTATTTTAAAAACTGATATGCTGTAGCACGTAAGCACATCATGAGCGGCCGCCACTGGTTATGAGTGCGTATATGGGAAACGGTACAGATTCGATCCAGTGGTCCAAAAGAGGTTAAATCACGTGATGTAAGTTAACCAATCAGAGCAGAAAAGGAGAAGACTGTAGACACTAGACACCAATAGACCAGGGACGTACTCCGTGGAGGACGTTAGGCAGGAGACAGGAAATGCTGTAACTCCTGTTTCTTCTGTCACTCTCCTCTTTAGCCGATCTTTTTCCGTGTCTCATCTACCCTTTGAGCAGTCCAGCATGCTCTCAGAAACACACTTCTCCCCCTATTCTTCACCACACATAAATGGTATTGTGAGCCTCGAAGACCTTGATTTCGGCTCTCTCCTTCTTATATAGCGGGGTCATTTTTGCGGGCGCTCTCCCTTGGCCCCTCCTTCCTCCTTCCTGCATAAAAAAAATACTCCATGTTATCATACTCTTGTAATATAGGCTTTACTGATAGGTGGTCCTACAACTATTACAAAAGCGTGTAGCCAAATGTTCAAGAGTCATCACTGCAGAGCGAATACCTCTCTCTCTCTCTCTCTCTCACAATGAAGCATTATACATTCAAGTTTAGTATGATACTTTTTTAACAGAGGGTTTTTGAAACACACAAAAAATATTTAATAATTCATTAAATTTCTTATTTCATTAAAAAACAGGAAAATAGCTTAATAATATTTTAGATTAAGAAATACAGTTAAATTTACAGTACGACATATATATTATGCTCTTATTTAAGCGACATTGGGTGAATGGGGGTACCATCTTCCGTGTTCAGATTCTACATTTCTTTGAAATCACAATCTACTGAATTGTCATTGGACAAATATTCTAAGTATGGGCAGAAATAACAACGCTGTACTCGACTGGCGTCTATCTTTATTTGTATTTTTATTTCATTCCGGTAAATGTAAATTTGATCGCTCTTGGGAGAGACTACAGTATCTCTTAGTTTACCGGTGACTCTGGAAATTGATTAGTCTAACTTATCTTCAGAGCAAATTTAGGCCTATTTAAAATCGATATAACATAGTCAATATTCATTTTATCGTAACTTCAGGGAGAAGTGGGGTGTCCTAGCTATCGTATTTTGTATTTTGTTGGTATATTGACATATTCTGTTAGTACACGGCGGCGGCGGCGGCGGGCGGGGCCCAGAGCTGGGCACTTGCGGCATATTTTGCGGTACTGCGGTACTACCGCAAACCGCAAACCGGAACCGCATAACGCAGTACCGCAAAGGATCGCTGAAAGTACCGCAGTACCGCTACCGCATTCAAATTTCCGCGTACCGGTTTGGTGCCGGTTTGGTAGTGCGGTAGTACCGCAGTACCGCAGTACCGCAAAATATGCCGCAAGTGCCCAGCTCACTACACGCGTATTTGCAACAGGAAGAAAAGTATAAACAATGACTATGGAGAATAAACAGATTTACAGAGAATACAAATATACAAAAACAACAGATTGGAGGTTTCTGAACGTGACATATCTGTCGAATATGAAGCATCAACCAATATGTCGCCGAAATAAGATAATGATTGGGTTTGTTTAACCTCCTTCGCAACATCTAAGGTCATATGACGGAGGGACCTACAGCTTTACGTGGGTCCGAACCACGGGTCGCTACATAATCTGGACACGGAGGACGGTCTCCCACCAACTACTACTACCCAGACCCAATGTCGCTTAACTTCGCTGATCAACGGGAAGCGGTGTTACGACATCGGCCACGACGTTTTTTAAATTTTGTCGTTTAGCCACTTCTTCCCAGGAAGGCCTCATAATTATGTGATCGACCAGCGTTGAGTTTCATGGATGTATTTTGTCGCGTGGTTCGCGTAATGTTTGGATACAAATATTTAGATATGTCTTTTATTAGATAAGTTTTCGTTAGAACAACAGTAAAAAAATGTATTCCGATATTGGTAATACATTTTGCGGCTCTTCAAGGTTTGCTGGTAATCTTCTTATGTTCAGAACCAATATCATAAATTTATTATTAAAATTTGGATGATTTTGAACTTCAGTCAATAAAGCCAGAATAATCGCTCTCAGGAACAAATATGTGACAAAATACAAAATTTATACAGTTTCATTACATAGCATTTTTTCATGTTCTTTTTAGCTATTTCGAAAAAATAGATATGAGTAAAATAATAGCTAACTTACTACAATATATTGAAACTAAATGTAGGTCCATAGTTTTTAAATGTTTTTTTTTTTATTATTTCCATGAAAAAAACTAAAGTCCTAAGCCCAACTAGACCTAATTATGCGTTGTTTTAATTACTTCTGAAGTGATATTACTTGAAAAAAAGGCTAAGTTGTTAGGAGAACTTAAATAGCTTAGCCTAGTTTGGTTGAAGTAGGCTGACCTGACGCTTAAATCAATTGTATTTGGTGTAAGAAAATTAAGAGGAAAGTCACGTAACTCAAAATACAAAGCAACAGTCCATATACGTTTGCTTTTTCGTAATACGACATGGTGCCTTTGATTTTCCTCTCGAGTTTTAATTCCTTTTCAGAGCTCCAAATATCATTTGCTGTCACCACATTCGGCTTTAAGTAGAAAAAAAGGATTACATGAAATGTTAATTATTAATTAATGAAGGTAGTTAATAAAACTAAAATAATCTCTAAGATTTTTGCATGATGCAATTTAATTTCTAATCCAAGTAATGAGTTTACGCCTTCAGGTAATTCATATACACAACCTTTCAGATGTTCCGTGCAATGATTCCTCATTTCACGGAGGTCAGACTTGTTGCCCCTGTATTTGTTAAACTCTTATATAACGTTGCATAAGACCATAAGTGTCAATGTAAACGCTTAATTCAAAGTCAAAAGTACAAGCGGAGAACCCGCCCGCCCTTACGAATAGCAAAAATATCCCTGCCTACGGGTGGGATATTTTTGGTGGTTCCTGCGGAAGGCTGTTATTACCCTTGGGTAATACGTAGTGACTGTAGGCTACAGTCAAAAATAATATATATATTTTTAGCTTTTTTTAATGAAAATATCACGACTTTATATATATATATATATTCACATTAAAATTAACCAATTGGTTAGGTCAACTGAATGCCCGGTTAAGTCAACTGAATGCTCGGTTAGGTTAATTGAATGCCGGTTAGATCAACTGTACGCCCTTGACGATTGGTTAGGTTAAGTCGTGGTATTAACCTAACCGGGCATTCAAGAATTTTCCTGTAGGTTTCGATTAATTTTAAGCATATATATATAAGCACACCGGACAAAAAATTAGTCACCCCTAATAGCACCGATAGTAGGAAGTGCAAGGTCACACAGAGGGCGCTGATGTAGCATTGGTAAGTGACAAGTAGCGGTGACGTAGCACACAGGATCAGATCTGTTTCGTGAGGTGGTGAAGAACAAAGTGTGTGTTGGATATAGTCTGCAAAATGGGTCGTGAGGCAGACGTTACTCAGTGGCAAAAAGGAGCCATCGTGTTTGGCAGAGCCCACGGACACAAAATGTCTGAAGTAGCCCAATTTGTTGGTGTGTCAACGCGTACTGTCCAGCGAGTTTACAAAGAGTGGTGTAGTTCGCAATCAACTGAAAATCGACGGCGTAACTGTGGCCGGAAAATAATTCTCGACAATAGTGACCGCCGCCATGTTTCTCGTCTAGTAACTGCAAATCGTTTTCAAACCAGAGAACAATTGCTCCAAGAAACCAATGAGGTTCTCCAGCGACCAATTTCCGAACGGACATTGCGACGAGAACTGCATGCGATGGACATCTGGAGCAGGGTACCACGGAAGAGGCCGCTGTTAACAGCAAGTCACAAATTGGCACGTTATAAATGGGCTCAGAGGCACAAAAACTGGACTGCGGCAGATTGGAAACGTGTAATTTGGTCCGATGAGTCCCGTTTTTGTTTGTTCTCCAATGATGGGAGGCGACGAGTACATCGCAGGTCCAATGAAGCCTTTAATCCTGAATGCGTCGAAGGTGTTGTTCAGGCTGGAAACAGAAAGTGAAGCGCAGGAATAGACACCCACGGACTCTGGTGGAACTTCGGGACCGGCTGATGAACGAGTGGCAGCAAATCGATGTTCAGTACATGCACAACCTCGTAGAGTCTCTGCCTCGCCGGATTCGTGCGGTTATCAAGGCCAGAGGCGCCGTCACGTTATTAGGTACATTCTGAGAGGGGTGACTAATTTTTTGTCCGGTAAAGAACGTAAAGAACGACGCTTGTATAGAAGACATTCCGCGCAAGATGAGGAGGGAGAACGAACAAATGAAAAAATGAGGTAACCACCCGGGAATCGAACCCGGGATCTTCCGATTGCCGGTCAGATATGATAACCATTACACCATGGGCCTCACTCGATCAGAAGTCGTAATTCTCCTACATACCTCATTTTTTCATTTGTTCGTTCTCCCTCCTCATCTTGCGCGGAATGTCTTGTATACAAGCGTCGTTCTTTACGTTAATTATACTGCGTGTTCTTTGCAGTTGAAAATGTATATATGTGCGGCATGCGGGAGGTGCCCCCCTCGGGGCATTGGTTTCTGCGCGTATGTAGGAGAATTACGACTTCTGATCGAGTGAGGCCCATGGTGTAATGGTTATCATATCTGACCGGCAATCGGAAGATCCCGGGTTCGATTCCCGGGTGGTTACCTCATTTTTTCATTTGTTCGTTCTCCCTCCTCATCTTGCGCGGAATGTCTTCTATACAAGCGTCGTTCTTTACGTTAATTATACTGCGTGTTCTTTGCAGTTGAAAATGTGTGTATATATATATATATATATATATATATATATATATATATCGAGAGAGAGAGATTTTTAAAAATTCGAATTTTTTGTCTAATTAATTAAAAAAAAATTAGAATTTTGTTTGCTGAATCGTAGATGCAGAGAATGAAAAGCACACACTAGAGCTCCGCCCATTTTATGACGTGTCTATGATGTCACTATCTTTCAACCAATCCTGAATACAGGGACGGACGGGATTCCCTTTTTCTAGTATAGATTTATGAAATTATTACCACAAAGAATCACTGCCAATAATAGATAGATTACTGACATTTTTACGCAAAACTGAACAAATATTTTGTACAATAACTCTATGAAATATTTGTATGGTCATTAATTTGGGTCTAAAGAGTTAAAAAGTAAATTATAACCACAAATGTCATTTTCCAGAAAGCATAAAAACATCAGTAGTCGACCTACAGTATATGCATTTATTTGAGAATTTGTAAATAAGCTAAGTTACGCAGTTTGTCTGACAGAGGGCGCAAACGGGAATCAAAGCCCTTTAGGAGGTTCGGTGCCAGTGTCTCAGCGAATTTGGTGCAGTGTAAATTCCGATTTGTAAGGGACAAAGGGTTAGGAAAAAATCAATGTGGGGACGAAAATGGCTAGGAATTTGTACCCAAATTTTCTTCATTCTTTTCTTTCTTCTGAAGATGTCTGATGGGATGTCGCAGTCGTTCTTTAGGGTGTCCTCAGTATCTTTTTCATGACCTTTATAAGTTTATGATGATAAAAATAACCAGAACGTGGATTAAGAACACCAAAACAGAAGACACACGTGAGTGAGCATCCAGACGTCAATTAATTTAGGATCAGCTGTTGTCGGTAGAGAGGAACTAACCTGTAGAGGAAGAAATGTAAATGAAAGGAGATGAGCGTCTATGATTTTGAGAGTCACTTTATATCTTTTAAGGAGAGCTTACAGTACCACACTTTCGACACGTTCTCATCCCTTTTCTGTTTAACTCTCTAATGCAAAGGTTAATCGGTATTCTCAAAACATTAAGGATATTAACGTAATAGAAGTCCCTGATTTTCGTAGGGCCAATTTTGATAGTTTTGCGGATAGGATGAGAGTAGTGGACTGGGATAACATATTTATGGGTAATGACGCAAATTTTCATTGGGAGGCGTTTAAAGAAAGTTTTTTTGAATATCGAAAGGGAGTTTATTCCTCGTAGGCCCAAGTGTGCTAGAAATCATAGTAGACCCAAGTGGTGGACTAGGGAAATAGGCGAGTTCCTAAACGAGCGTAACAGAGCGTATAGACTTAATAAGCGCAATGGCACGGTATCTAACTTTAATAGATAATCGAGCTTAGACGTCAGGTTAAAAGATGTTAGGAATGCTGAGCGTAATTTAGAGATAATTATAGCTGCGGATAGTAAACATAATCCATAAAAGTTTTTTGACTACGTGAATAATCGTAAGCCGATAAAAGATAATATAGGCCCTCTAGTGGACGCTAACGGCTATTTGGCTTCCGACGCTCAGGCGATGGCGAGTATTTTTAATAATTTTTTGCGACAGTTTTTACCATAGAAGACGTAAATAATGTCCAAGATGTGGACGATATCGTTCCATTTAGTAACGAGACTATTTTGAATGAAATAACTATTTACGAAGGTGAGATTGCGCATTATATCGATAAGCTAAAAGTTAGTAAGGCTCCAGGCCCTGACACGCTTTATCCTAGACATCTGAAAGATTTGAAAGACGTTATCGTAGGCCCCTTAACGAAGATTTTTAATCAGTGACTGGAAGCGGGGATTATTCCTGAAGACTTCAAATTAGCTAACGTTACGCCCATTTTTAAAAAAGGTGACTGCACAGTAGCTAGTAATTATAGGCCTATTAACTTAACGTTAATTGTCGGTAAACTTTTGGAATCCGTAGTTAGGGATCGTATCATCGATCACTTAGAAAGTTGCGATTTGATTAATAGTAGTCAGCATGGGTTTCGACGCCAAAGATCTTGTTTAACTAATTTGTTAGATTTTTATAACGAAATAGTGCGCGAATACGATAGGCATAGAGCGGCTGACGTTATTTATTTAGACTTTAAAAAAGCGTTGGATACAGTTCTGCAGAGAAGATTAATTGTGAAAATTAAAGCGCACGGTATACGCGGTCAGGTAGCTAACTGGTTAGAGGAATGGCTTCGCGCTAGGAAACAGAGGGTCGTTGTTAATGGTAGTGAATCGGGGTGGTTGGATGTAGGTAGCGGTGTTCCTCAGGATTCAGTGTTAGGCCCATTGCTATTCGTAATCTACATTAACGACATAGATGTAGGCTTGACCAGTAACGTATCAAAATTCGCGGACGATACTAAAATAGGCGGTAAAGTTGTTAACGTGGACGATAGAAATAGGCTCCAAGACAATGTAAATAGGATTATGGAATGGACAGATAAGTAGCAGATGCAATTTAACGTAGACAAATGTAAAGTTTTGCATATAGGTTCTCGTAACAACAATTACACGTACACGATGGATGATAGACAGTTAGCGAGCGTTGACGAGGAAGTAGATTTAGGCGAACGTGTATCTAAGGATTTAAAAGTTAGGAAATAGTGCTTGGAGTCTTGCGCAAAAGCTAATAGGATGTTAGGCTTCATAGCGCGTAATTTCGAATTTAAATCGAAGAATATTATATTGCCCCTTTACAAGTCCCTAGTCAGGCCTCATTTAGAATATGCCGTTCAGTTTTGGTGCCCGTATTTGCGTGAGGATATTGATAGGTCGGAAAGGGTTCAGCGTCGCGCCACAAAACTAATTCCGTCATTGCGCAACAAGTCTTACGAAGATAGGATTAAAGAGTTAGATTTGCATTCTCTCGAAACAAGGAGATTAAGGGGGGAGCTTATTGAAGTTTTCAAAATCGTTAATAAAATCGATAACGTAAATTTTGACAAACTGTTCACTTTTCAATAATAGCAACACTCGTAATAACGGATTTAAGTTGCGTGACAAACGTTTCATTACTAATATCGCTAAAAACGTTTTTACGTTTAAAGTAATTGATAAATGGAATAATCTTCCCGCGTCCGTCGTGAACTCTACCAGCGTTAATATGTTTAAGAACCGTTTAGATAGGCATTTTAAAAATATTAACGTTGTTTAAAATAAAAAATAATTAGCAACAGGAACTCTGGGGGTAATGGTCGAGGATGAGCCTGTTGACGATTAATGCCAACGTGTGATATGCCAGCAAAAAAAAAAAAAATTTAGATTAACACGAACTTCGATGTAGCTCGTAGCGTAAACTAACCCACTTTTTGTTATACTCTTTATGCTTTTTTTTCTTATCCTCTCCTTACTTGTATGTCTGTAGTTTGCATGGTATGATAGTGTTTGAGTTAAGACTGTGTTTGCATGGTTTGTAAGCGTTCTTATTTTACTTCTTTTCATCTTTCACCCCTTTCCTATTCTCTTCGACTATTTTTCCGACTTGTCGGCAGTGGCCGGCGGATGATGATGGTGAGACTTTCTTTCTCTTTTTCTGAATGAATTTTAACCCACGAATGATAGGTTTTGCTACTTACTTAACCCCCTTATTCTCTTCTTTTAACCCCTTACTCTCTTCTCTCTCTCTGGCTAACCTTAGAGTGGATCTTAGGGTCTTTGTTAGCCTTAACTTCTGTAGATCTGTAGATCTTTCATCTACTCAATAGGTCAACTCTGGAACAACCTTCCTCAATCCATCTTTCCTCTTGTCTGTGACCTCCAATCTTTCAAACGCAGTGTGTCCAGGCATCTTGAAAACTATGGACCTTGATTTTGGCTCTCTTCTTCTCCTTTTATGGATGGGGGGGGGCGGGGCGAGGCGTTTCAGCGGGCGTTCTCCCTTGGCTCCACCTTCTTGCTTAAATTAAAACAAGAATTATCCAGTGATGCCACTTTTGAAAGGTGAAATGTTATCAGTCGCGGATACAGGGGGGGGGAGGGAGCCGCGGGGGCTTAACTCCTCTAGCTTTAACTTGAATGACATCTCGTATTCTAACTAATAATTTAAAATATTATTGTATAATACTATATAATAAATTAATAATATCGGACTGGCAATATTTACTGTACATGACACCGGCAGGATAACTCCTAAATCCCCGCCCCCAACCCCTTTATCCGCGCTTGGTTATGTTTTAACTGTTCAAGCCGCTATAGTCATAAATATTATGGAAAGTCTTGGAGAACATTTTACTATGACGTACTTAGATACATATACACGAATCGTAAAAGAAATTTTGCAAATTGATGAACATAAACAGTGAACTTTTTAATTAAGAATTGTTGGGGACTATTTTTAACTTTTATTTTTCTAAGAATGTCAAGTAGGATTTAGACACCATTTTATGGGTGATGATTCAAAAATTTTACTGTACACAGTGTAATAGCGTGTAGTAGTGTACTCTTAAAATGCATTATGATAATGCATTAAATATCTAAGGTTAGTTAAAGTATGTAATAAATGTTTGTATCGAAATCTTGTGTCCTCTTGATAACACTGTAAAGGCTTCCATACACTATGGTTACAATCAGTTTCAGTTAATCTCTTTCTTAATTAAGCAAATAATTCACTGATGTACGCAACTACAATCTTCCGACAATATTTTAAGTGTGACTCTTGAAAGATTGATGTTTACGTCTTTTTCCCAAAAGATAAATTATGATTTGTTTCTCTCACTTCTGAAAATATTTGAAATTTAATGGAGGTGTCGTCATCCTATTATGTATGGACTTTTCTATATAATTTAACACGTTTTGCTTTACCTGAGTAAAGAGAGCTGCCATAACAATTAAGCACGAAAGTGTAACTGTCACCCTGTCCTGATAGTCGTCATACGGCATAAGAAGGGTCAAGAGCCCAATGGATTCCAGAATAAAGCAGGGTAAGAAAGTGTTGAATATATATGCGCCATTTTTACGCTTCATAGATAGAATCACTCTCAACTGTTGAAGAAAAAATGTAATTTTATTTGCATGAAATTTTAGCCCTTTATCACTCAACAATAATAATAATAATTTGTATGGCTAAAGACAAACGATTTTATTCAGTGTTAGAAAAGATACTTTGGCATTCAAGTTCTACCGAATGTAAAATTAAAATGACCACAAATTTTTACATAAAAGTTGAAGATTTTCTGCCACTTGTGTCATTTAAACCTTTACTTCCACGTTAACTCATTCATTTCATATTTGCTCTCATTCATATTCTATCACGCAGTTTTTTTGAAAATTTATGTAGTAGAACACTTTTTTAAACGAAGAGAGAACAGGATGTCTGGCTCTCCTAGGAACAAGTGGCTAAGCGAAAAAAATAAAAAACGCCAGAAAGCGCAATTAAAATCGTACCATTTTGAAAGCGCCAAAACTTTTTAAGTTTTTAAGATATTTCTTCAAAAAGTTCCAAAGTTCAAAAAGCTCAAAAAATATCTCGTCAAAATATCTTCAAAAAGTTAAAAAGTTATGGCGCTTTCAAATTGGTACAACTTTAACTGCGTTTTCTGGAGTTTTTTTACTTTTGTCGCTTAGCCACTTCTTCCTAGAAGGGCTTCATACGTTACAAAAAATAGTTTTCACTTTACTGAAGTGCTACAGAAATGTTTAAGTTTGGGGAGCAATTATTAACTTTAATTTAGATAAGACCGGCGCTGAAGATTAGTAACAAAAGAAAAACTATCCTTTTAGTGAATATCTTCACTAATGATCTTTATCCAAAATTTTTAATTTCTTATACTAACTTGTCAGAAACTTCGGCCATTATCACGATAATGCACAAAAAATGGTAGTTTCAGAACATAACGACATATACAAACAATGTGAGTACATGCGTACGTGTGTTGCTGTTCCTGCAACACACTCCCACCCTTCTGCAGCCTACCCTCAATTACCAACATCAGTGGCTCCGTGCTGACATATGGTAATGAGCGTTCAAAATAGTGCATCATTATTCGCAGAAAGAAAATGCTCATGAGGTTAATGTTAAATGGGTCAAGAAATAGACATAACCGTGTAGTTTGGAAGTTAAGGAACCTTCATAAGATGAGCGAAACAGCGCCATCAACAGCTAGGATCATACTTTGGTGCGATTTGTCTTGAGGTATCATCTTGAGTACTGTGTTTCTCGAATCTGCGGTTACCGGTGTGTCCTATCTGGAAATCTTCAATCACCGTGTTTCCTTGGTTTGAGACCCAGTTAAGTGCTAATGAAATGTATTTTACGAGTATGTAAGGTATGGCACTTGCCCACAATACAAACACTGTGCCAAGTGAGCTTGACGAAATACTACGAGGACCAGTTGAGTGGCCGCCATGATCACTAACCATGATAACCTATAACTTCCTTTTGTGTGGATGGACTGCCTCGTGGCAAGTTAATGAGCACATTCCAGAGTGGCAGCAAGCGCAGGGTAGACATTTTGAATTTCCCTACTAAGTCACTGATAACAAGTTATTCACAAAAAGATTTATGTCTAACACCATATCTAATTCACATCACTTCGCTCATTCATTCACTTGAAACCAAAGTTCCACCTTCAAATATTTAACATGATATACAATCAAGTTCGTGAAGTCACCCAACAAGACATTGGACGTTTAGTAAACGTCCGGTTTCTAGCTGCGCAGCTCTATCCCACTTTCTACGTACCGTACAACTATTTATTTGAGGAACTTGAAAATAAAACTTGACATCCGAGTAAAGTGGTAGATTTTCCTCCGACTCTTTGATCTTGATTTCCCGATTCTTGTCCCATTCGACGTCCTGATGTATAATCCCTTTCAATATTAGTGTAAAGTTACAAGTCTAAAAATAAGGTTGAAAAATGTTAAATTCCAAGAAGAGAAGGAAGTACCCTACCTATACTACCGTTTTTAAAATAACGGTCAGATGTGTTGTATATACTGTACAGTATATCTATATGTTACACACAGACCGTGTATGGGACAAGGAACTCTTCTGGGAAAATTAAATCCACGATAGTCTGAATAATTAATGGCAAATGACAAATACTAAAGTTTTTCTTCTTCATGATGGAAGCCCAACGTGGGCAACGGGTCACTAGCAAAGAGGCCCCAAAATATAGCTTCCCTCACCAGCTATCTCCAGATCTCCTCTCTATCTCTTGTTCCATGCACGGTCTATGTGTAACATAAAAGTTTCTCAGGGGACTATCCTGAGTTGTAACATATACTCGTGTATATATTAAAAACAATGCATGTTATATAGCGGGATTTTTTTTTGTTTGTTTTTCTTAGAGGGTTGTAAATGTTTAGTCCAAAATAATTGCAGTTTGGTTAAGATTTGGGCAGGCCTGAATTTCAGATTATTCTGCGATTTGTACGTCTATTCCGAAATTTCTTCTGTGATTGGACAAATCACGTGGTGCTCACACTATTCTCGCTGACCCTGATGATAATCTTTGAAAAATTGGAGAGTCCAGCTCTGTTTCGTTTATGTCTGTTGTAGTGAGTCCCAATCAGTCACATTCACCGAGTACCACGATAATGTATGGTAACTAATTAAATGACTAGTATTTAACTTCAATTTAGTGGTACAATAACTAAGTTTACATATTAGAATAGTCACTCCATGCTTCGTGAGAGGCGACTATGGCGCACCTGACCTCTCATCTTTCTTCTATATCTCTGATTGGGGAAGAGTAAACCTTGTGGCTTTCAGTGCCTCAAAAACCGAATTCCTTCATGTCTACTCGTCACAATCTTCCACACGACTATCTCCTTACCTTCAACAATACACAATTCAATCCTTCCTCTTCTCTTAACACTTTTGGTGTTTCCTTTTGCTCGTGATCTTTTCTGGAAGATATACTCTCTTTCCAAAACAGCTTCTAAGAGGTTAGGTGTGCTGTACCGGCTCCGCAGTTTCTTCAGCCCAACTCAGTTGCTGTCTCTATATAGGGATTTTGTCCGCCCCTGTATGGAGTACGCTTCTCCTATGTGGGGTGGCTCAACCTACAAAGCTCTACCTGAACGAGTGGAATCGAATGCTTTTCGTCTCATCAATTACCCGCCTCTTACTGACTGTCTGCAATCCCTCTCTCTCTTCGCCGCAATGTTGTCTCACTCTTTCTTTACAATCGTTATTATAACCGACGCTGCTCTTCTGAACTCTCTAACTGCATGCTCCATTAAGGAAGCTTGCAGTACCAGACTTTCTATACATTCTCATCCCTTTTCTGTCAACTCTCTAACGCAAGGGTTAATCGGTATTTTCAATCTTTCATCTACTCAACCGGTCAACTTGAAACAACCTTACTCAGTCCATCTTTCCTCCTGTCTATGACCCCGAGTCATTCAAACGTAGTGTCCAGGCACCTCGAAAACTTTGGATCTTAATTTCAGCTTATTTCTTCTTCTATGGGAAGGGGACGTTTTCGCGGGCGTTCGCCCTTAAAAAATGTTAAGAAACAAATTTACTTGATCCTTGAACCACAGTCTTTGTGTCTTGATTCAGATGATCCAGTTTGCTGAATTCTGAAGAATAGAATGACACTCATTTTCTCCCGTTTATCTCAGAGTTCCTGATTTTTGTCAAATATTGACTTTAGAATTATAGCATACTAAATAATACGAACGTTAAATTTTAACAACCTACTTAGTGAACCTGTAAAAATAAAAATGTTTGGCAGTTACCAGTCCTGTAGACAGGACTTCCCAAGGTGGGTGGGGGGGGGCGAAATTGCAGAAAGGCGGACCTTTTGGTGCAACCACCTAGTCTGCGGAGGGGGGTTTAGAGTAGTTTAGAGTAGTTTGTGAAGTTTAAAAAAAATGCAAATGTTTATTTACTAAATGGTGTTATATATTATAATATCACATCATAAGTTAAACTATGGTTACAGAAGTGGACATTTCCTGTCAAGGGGAGGTCGTTCAACCCCCCACCCTCCCTGGCTACGGGCCTGTTTACCTTTGGAAAACATAAAGCCATTCGGGCCTATTGACGTTATCCAAGTCATAAATTATCTAAAATTATATTTTATAATCAACTTTTACAAAATATCAACTTCAAGTCTGCTAATTTAAAGCTATTTACTAAGCTATCAAAGTAGCTTAGGGCCTACATAAAACTCAGGGGTAATTTTTTTCAGCAGTTATGCACTTCCATAATAATTCGTACTAATATCGAATCAATTCCAATTTTAGTAACTAGCAGATCAGTTTATTTAAACACTTTACAAATTTATAGCTTCCAGTGTTAGACTATCTCCATTCTAGACAAACTGTTGTCCAGCTTAAAATATTTAAATATTATCGTGTTTCAATATTATGAAGAATTTTAGGCACATCTGAGAGTAATCTCACTCATCATTGTCTCAGGTGCAAATTTCAATTCTGGATGTCAACTATTCCCACTTCATAGGGATTCTTTGACATCCGATGCCCTTGGACCAAATAGAAACTGTTTTTTGTTTTTCCTTTAAAATATAAGTATCACTTCTATCTGGCTTACTAGCAAATTCTTCCAGATATAATGAACTTCAGGAAGACTTTTCTTTTAGCCCCCTCGAGAAGTATGCGCTGTCCTTGCCAATTAAATCTACTGACATTTGAGTCTGCTTTCCACCCACTGTCTCCACAATTACAAAGAGTTCTTCCTGATTGGCTATGTATCCCCCACAACCCTAGGCTTAAGGGTGGGCTCAGAACACGTCTCTACTCCTCACCAAACTGGAATGCCGGTAGATCACACTTGTTCTTTATTTAGTATGTCCGCTGATCCTGTCCATATAACTTTTGCAAACAGTACTTTAGAATTTTCGAGCATGGCCGCTTTGCTCAACCATCACCAAAGAATGAGTGAAGTTGGAGTCTTTCGCCTAGCTCCGGAGAGCAGTCATAAAGGCTATTATTATCTTTCGGAGTAGCTTCCCACTGAAACTCCCAAAGAATAAGTTGATTTCTTTTTAACCGTCTTACCGAATGAAGAGATCTTGCCATCTAACAGATTTTGTGCCAGATAACTCACTAGACATCTTAGCCTAACTACATCCATATTAAAGTATTTTGAAATGTTAAAATACTTTAATATTTTAAAAAGTTTTGTATTTTTGTATTTTTAAAAAGTTTTGTCTTTTCTTTGCCAACTTTATTTTATTAAACGGGTAAGCCTATCCTCATATATCTCCCTTATTTTCTTCTCTTTAAATGTAAGCCAAAGAAACCTTACCCATTTTTATAACATTGTTAGAGGTATAGATAACAATAATATGATTTACATATCAATTAATTCCCCTCGCAATACTGGGGAAAATATTTTCAACCACAGTAGCTTCTGGAGAAAATAGTTTCAACCACTTCTATGTCTTCAACAACAATGCAGTGTTGACTCTAAAACTTAGCTTCTTACTATTTGCTTCAATACTATTTTGTACATTATGTTTACAAGTCCTTAACTACTCTTATAAATACAAGTAAATTTGAGGAGGGAAACTTAAAAAAAAAAGTTGTAATAGGCTTCAAAAACAGACCTGAGTATCGAAAGGAAACAAAAACAAGTCCATTCTGCAGTTGATGTTCACAGATTCTGTTTTCTGGTGTGTTAACTGGACACTTTCTCCATGATGTCTAAAAACTAAAATAAAAAAATAGTAGTATCGTGTTCTTAAAGGCTACACTACCATATGTAATATGTATACCAATTTTTCATTTTTTTACCTTAGATTAATTACAAAACGACAACTCACCTTCATAGCCTCCAACAATTGCCAGATTTCCTGAACACACTTTTTTAGCCATTAGTGTTCCATGATAAGTATCTAGATGAAATACAGTTTGAGCATCAGAAACACCTTCCTTCAGTGTGATTCGCGGATGCCAAATTTGCTTCGCAATATCATCATTTACATAACCGGAATAATTGTCAGCCAAATTCTTAAAATGGAGTCTGTGATCTCTCCATCCAACAGTTACTTTCAGAGTTAAAGTAAATTTATTTTCTTTTAGTTCTACATCATGCACACGACGCAAACTGATATTCAAGGAGACTTTTACTAGATCAGTTTTGTTTACAGTTGGTGCCAACTGTTTTTCATAGGATCGAGGTGGTGAAATTCCAACTTCACAAAACTCTTCATCTGAACTATCGGAACAGTCTGCCTCAAAATCGCAGATATTTTTCATATCTATGCAAGTCCCCGATGAACAGGTAAACTGACCATCGGAACAAACAGAAAAAATCATTAACTCTTTTAATCCATTAGGAGCTAACATAGTCCATTCTCTTCTACCCATGAGGTAGCTTGGACCTTCTGGTAAGAAGAGTTTACCAGTAATTAAATTACTGTCCAAATTAATAATTTGACATTCACTAAGTATGTTTGACCAGTACATTCTGAAACCTACTAAAAAATTTTCAAACACATGTTCAGTATTTGGAATAGCGTGTACTTCGAGTTTTTTATCTTCTGTCTTAATGTAATACACGCGTGTTTTATATAGAATGCAGACTGGTTTGAGTCGTTGGCCAACTTGTGAGGTGATATTTAATATCTGTATCGATGAGAGTTCTATATTAAATACAGCTTTCATACAAATTTTTTTTCCATTGGTTGGTTTTAATATCCAGAAAGACGTTATATGAACTTTAGTAGTAAGGATGTAGTCTCTTATTAATTTATCGAGCGTTTCTAGAGTCTCTGAGTCTTCGTAGTATGGAATATGTCCACCAAACTTTTCACAAATTTCTTTCGCTATTCCACAGCTGACTTTATCGGAAAATTGTGTTATGAAGTTTTTAGTTTTATTTTTTAAAATGAAAAATGTATTCATCTTGTAATGCTCATTTCGTTTTAGTTCGTGAACGTCCAAGTAATCGTTGTTGGGGAAGTAGGTGTCTAAACCCGTTTCTGTAAGTGTTTTGTAGTCTACCGTAGTGTCTGCGAATTTGGAAATTTGAGCAATTTCATTTGCAGTAAGAGACCTCCAATACAGACGCACATCTGCCACCATTCCAGAAAACGAATGTTCCATATAATTGTCAGCCCCAACTCTAATTTGCACTTGGTTCATCATGGCCAAAGTTCGATGAGATAATTTAGAATTCATTTTATAAGTTTTTTGATCAAAGTGAATGAACACGTTTTTTCCGTACAGAATGCATAGATGTTGCCATTCATAAACTTCGAGTTTAATGGCTCCTCCCTCAAAACTTTCAACAGAAACATATTCATAATTCACTGGAAATTGAAGAGAAATTATAACAGTAGTTTATAATTATTAAAAAATAGCAATAATAAGCAAAAACACCACAAAAAGCGTGCACTTAATCTTACTTGTGAGATGCAGAATAGGTTCCCATTCGCTGCAGCCATCGCAGAGAATAGAAAGTATTTGACAAGATTCCATAAACCGGAAGGGCCTTATCCATAAACAGATTGACATCTCCGTCACGAGGCCAGAACTGTCGTCTATGTTTATTGTGTAGTTTGACATATAGCTCCTGTTTTCTATTATATTCCCATTTGGGTTCACGAAGATCATGGGAACTTCTTTGCCTATAATAAAGGAATGATTACGCATTGTCATATGAGGCCCTCCTAGGAAGAAATGGCTAAGCGACAAAAGTAAAAAACTCCAGAAAACGCAGTTTAAAAGTTGAACCAATTTGAAAGTTGGAATAACTTTTGAACATATTTTGGCGAAATATCTTCAAAAATTAAAAAAATTATGGCACTTAACAATTTCATATAACGTTTAACTGCGTTTTCTGACGTTTTTAACTTTTGTCGCTTAGCCACTTCTTCTTAGGAGGGCCTCGTATGTGCTAAACGTCGGTTTTCTATGATATTATAATGAAAATGTTTATTGGTAGACTAATAATTAATCAATACGACAAATAGTAACAATAAACGAAAATAGACTATTAGTTAGTTAATGATGTTTTCCTTTGGTATAGAACCCTCCTTTTATGGTCCTTCCCAGTCTGGCTTCCCGCCAACAACCTCTGGAATCCTTTCCCAGATCCACTTATATAACCTATCCTTGGGGAATGCCCAGAAGGATGTTGGGGAAAAGATAACTTATTTGTAGGCTCTCTTGAAGAATGCAAAGAGAGAAGGTTCATAGCGCACATATTTATATACACATCTACATTTTATAACACACACACACACACACACACACACACACACACACACACACATATATATATATATATATATATATATTGAAAAACGATTTCCTGATGTGGAAAAGTGTAAAAAATATAAGTTTTGTAAGTTTTGTCTTGTTACTTCCATGAAACTCGAGACATTGTGTTAGTGAACATTTGCGAAGCTGGACATCTTGGAAGTAACTTAGGCAACATTCTAAAAAGACCTGTCAGAAAGCAAATTTAGGGTTCTGCCAGAACCTTTTTATAATTAATCTCCACTTGCTGCCAAAGTACCCAAAGTACTTTGCAAAATGTACCCAAAAGTCTTTAGTTTTGCTTGTACAGAATCTAAATTTTTTGTAGTATGGTTTGCTATAGTACAGAAACTTCGATATGGTTACCTTACGTCTGAGTGATCACTGAAGGTGGCAATTTCACCCAGATATTTCAATTCTTGTATTTGTTCCATTGGCTTACCTCCCATTTGGAAACTAATATTAGCTGATTGATTTGGGATGGAAATGCATAACCTTAATTTTTGTAACATTAAAAAAACAACAAAAAAACTCATGTTTTTGTGAATATGATTCACAGGTTTTTAGCAGACAATCCAGACGTTTAACAAAAAAACTTATTAATACCATATATCGGAATAGACTAAGTTATTGATGCTCATGTTATCTATACAATATACAATACCTACATTTCGCTCCATTAAGTGATGTAATAAAATCATCAATATACACATTGAACAGTACGAGAGAGAGCAAGAATCCCTGCCTTAGTTGGAGGAACCCAAACACTCTGAAAATACATAGCCCCCATCTAATCGTAAAAGATTGGTGGATGTACCAAAATTTCAATACAGTATGTATAATATGTACAAAGAAACCTTCCTCTCCTCTAATTTTTAAGTAAAATACTGTGGTTCATTCCATCATAAGTGTTCCTTATATTCAAGAATCAAGAAACACTTGCAAATAATTGAATTACTGGCAGTGTATTCAAGTACAATTTTCTTCTTTACATAAATATACGAATCAGTTGAGTGGCACCTTTTCAAACCAAACTGATTATATGTCCATAAATAATCATTTAATCGGCGTAGCAAAAGTTTCTCGATTAGTTTTGAGAAGTAGCAGGGAACAGCATGAGGCCATTATTGCTGGATAGAATAGACCCATATTTATTTTTGACAAGGAACAAGATATATTATATACCCTCATAAACGTTGCAGGAATATAAATTATATAACTATAAACAAACATGGCTGAAAAGAGCTTGCTTTTAGCACTTTCGGAACTGGAGTCCACGTATTTACCCTAATCCCTCCCACGAGCGTTCCGTTGCAACCTACTTTAGGATTAACCCTCCCCATACTAATAAGAATGAATGAGAAGTGTGTTTTCCACAACCTTATAGAAATTTATATTTTTTGTTTTGGTTATTATTTGTTTTCATATGTAAGTCTGTTAATTTTAAAATTGATTCTTCCAGCCTTATTTCATCCCTGTATTATAGCTTTTAATGTTCAGGCCTATTTTGTAATCACTGATGACGTGTATAGAACTGTATGAACTTACTTCATGCAATCTGGACTCCGGAGTGCTTGCCTAAGTTTTAATGTTAAATATAGACTTTTGTATTAACTTCAATTTATTTATTTTATGCCATAATATACTGATTTGGTGTACTGCAGTATATTATTTACTGTACTTTAAAATGTATGGAAGTATCAAAGATGTCTTGACTAACAAAGACCTCATTATGCGATATTATATCCGAGAGCCATAACAAAATGCGACCAAATCGTGCTAGTCTTGGCCATTCACATTTCAGTGTTCATCGAGCAATAAATACGAAAGTTTGATTATCAAGAAGGCCTTCCTCAAATCTGTCTTCTCTCACTTCTTGCTATCTTCGGTCTTATCCATGGCTTTGTCACTTCGATCCTTAATAAGTTAGTTATGTAAGTTAAGGGTAAGTTAAAGACAACATGAATGGCATACAGTCAGAGGTAATAGTGGAAAGAAGGCTTTGCCTCGGGTCTATGGTTAGATCCTTTTACTTTAGTTTCTTTAAAAAGTCATACAATATAATGCTAAGAGAAAAAGCAACTTTTAAGAAAGGTTTCAAATTAGGATAGTAACCCTTTTGCTGCTGCGATCGACTACAAAATATTTAATATATAGAGTTTAGTCAATCTCTGTAGCAAAAGGGTTAAAGTAAAATTTTTAATTAATTGATGTATGCTATGCGGAAAAAATTAACTTGATAAATTTCCAAATGCATCAGGTTTATTACTAAGTTAATTTTTATCTGGACTTCCATCAAAGGTCCTGTATTTCCCTATCCTTTTATTTATTAGTTAAATGAATTAAAATTGGCGATTCTAACTCAATATTTTTAATATTTTACTCAATATTAATTTTAATAATAATATAAATCGTACAAAAATGCAACTTTTTTCTACAGAGTGGCCACAAAGTCCCTTTACAATGAAATTACAGCATGTTGCCCTTGTTTTTTATGCAAAGGAACTTTGAGGCCACCCTGTACAAATGCTTCTATATGTTTATATGGCTTTAGTTTAGTGATCGGAAGAGGAACCCAAAATGTGTGTAATGTGACTAGTTACTAGTTACTAAAATATTTGGTTTTGAATAACACTAAATTTTATACTTTTTGGTTTAAAGAAAAATATTCGTAAACAGAAAAGGTCAAACCTTGAACTACTTACCATTTTTCAAAATGGATACTGATGTCATGCCGTTTGAATAAAGACTATGGTTATGATTACAGATAAGCCTATAATTCATCAAGAAATCTCATCGTACAATAATCGTATGGCGGATTTTCAAATTAATATTAAAAAATAACACCGAGTTATTTTTTACCAAGTATAATTAAATATAGTAAACAACCTGTTATCCGATCTCTAGATAATCGACTTGTCCAGTTATCTGACTTTCTAATATAAGCCAAGATCGGTTCATTTTCGACCATCCGACCTCTGTAGTTCACGAGTCGGCCACCAGGAGAGCTGTATCCGCTGTTTGCGCATGCTCAGAACGCTTCTTGTCGGATGACTAACGTCTTTTACACTGTAATTCTAACCAAAATGAAATAAAAACAATAGGCAGTATAAGAACAGTGTGTAATTTTAACAAAACTGAAGAATGAACAAGAATGAACTGTTCGATAAACAGTAACATTTGTTTAAAAACAGTCCACCCAGGTTTCTGACTTTTCTGGATATCCGACCATCTCCAGGTCTCATTAAGGTCAGATAACAGATTGTTTACTGTGCGAGTTAAACGACCAAAGCTCACCTGTTTTAACATTTTCAGATGCGAAGACTGAAGCAAATGAAACAAGAAGTAGCAAAATACAAAACATCGCCGGAAGTTTGTAAGTATCTTGAACTTGGAGGGGAAAGCGAGGGGAAGCTATCTACGCAACGAGCAAACCTCTCTTCTGAAGGCGCAGCAAATGAACTTCAAACTTTATTATGAAATCACTTACTGTTCATTTCATCTGTAAATTACTGATACGATGGTTGGCTAGTTGGTTTGTTTCGCGAATTCCATTCAAACATGAAGCCATGAAGGTAAAATCTCTAAAACAACCTTCTCTTCCGATTGCCAAACCTCAGTTGATGTAATTGTTGGTCAGTATGCACTATGGATTCGTCAATGCAAAAACAATGGAGTTCTTTGATTTAATATAAGCGAACACCATATCCATTAAACGCCATAAGTGATTTCTGATACAATAAATTCATTTATTTCAATGCCAGAAAAGCCATCGTCAATAAATCGTACGACGCAAACAAAAGATTTATCAAATTTTCATATGAAATTATTGTATAGCAATTTCATATACTTTTTCTTTATTCACTGAACACTTACAGTTGTTTCAACTATGGCGGCAATTTATACTAATTTACCATTGAGAGTTGTTACTGTTTTTATTAAAAAAAAATTTAGTGATTTTATTATTAAATCATATTTACCAAAATTTCATAAAGATTATTATAGGTGGTAGGCAATGCTTCCATTAAGATTAGTAGGACTCCTTTGTGAATTTCGTGGTATTAACAAAGGAAAAAGTTCACATTATTTAAATATTTAATACCAATTGGCTCTATTTTTGTGAGAATGATCAAACGCTTTGTTTGAACATTGTAAACAATGTTTGCTATTTACGGGGTATTGAAGAATGACAGCCACGTGTCTGCGAATAAAGCCTCAATGACACGGAGCGATTAAGCCTGAAAGTCCGTGAAATTATCCATTTAAAATATTCACTTTCATTGTTAGTGAATCGAATTGAGATAATTGGTTTAATCAATGAATCACGTTAAAAAAAGGACAGGACAAGAATAACACAAAAAATAGTTGGGGTACTTGTAGGTTATCTCCCCCCCACCAATTTTGACAGAATATTTTCGTTAAAACTAACGAAAATATCACGACTTAACCTAACCAATTATCAGAGCTGGGCAATAAATACATTGAATGTATTTAAATACTAAATACTAAATACATGGGAGAAATGTATTTAAATACTAAATACTAAATACACTTTACGAATGTATTTAGATACTAAATACAAAATACATCAATTGTATTTAAATACATTTGTAAATACATTTTAAATACATACAAATTTTAACATATGCATTCACTAATTCATGAGTAACAACAATATAAAATGCTTGATAAAGGATAAAGAAATAGTACAATCTAATTTCCAATTATATATTTCCCTTTTTAGAACAAAACAAAAACAAAAGAACTTAGAACTTACGATGTTCAACCAGTGACATATTATACTCATTATATCATTGCAAAATGAGTAACAATTAATGAGTAGATGAGACATAAACGTAAACATAAGACGTAAACATAAACATAAGGCACCTTACGAATTCTCTTTTATTTCACGGTTGCTGCGGATCAAAACCAATCTTTCAAAAGTTTTAATGAATTAATGAATCAATTTAATTAATGAATCAATAATTATAATCATTGATATCAATTTTTGATAAATTTCTACTTTAGGGGACACGGTGAATTTCGAAATAAATACACCACTCGATAGATCAGACGATTTTAAAAGCTTTTTCATCAATGAATTTTCCATCGCAAATTGGATTGATTGCAACGAGTTAGTTACACAGGCCCACTTAAGGCAGAGCCGTTTTGTACGATTATTCGGTCAATTTCAAGATATTTTTTGATGTCTAAAAAAACACTTACCTTCAGATGAGTGTACAGATTCGTTGTAGCATTGCTTGCAGCAGAGACTTCGTGTTTATACAGCAAGCAGTGCACTTTACCTTATTACCGTCTTTAGATTTAATTTTAAAGTATTTTCCATCAAACAGAGGGTGCACTAAATTGTTATCTGCAGATATATCACTGTTTGATTCACCGGATTTGCTTGTTGAAGCCATGACACGCACACGATAAAGAAATCAACCGCTTTCGACTAAGAGTGGCACACAAATGATTGAACTGACACGTTGAAACATGAACCATGCTGTACTACACTGTCGACGCGTCGTACTGTGCTAGTACAGAACGTGTATTAAACCAGTAAAAGTATTTACATTTTTATATTTTGAGTATTTAAATACATTGTATTTAAATACTCATTAAAGTATTTAAATACTATATTTAAATACATGAAAAACAATGTATTTATAAATACAGTTCTAAATACACAAATGTATTTAAATACGTATTTAAATACAAATGTATTTAAATACTGCCCAGCTCTGCCAATTATCAAGGGCGTACAGTTGATCTACAGTGTGTCCGTAAAGTCATGGTGGGATTTTAAATAGCTATATTATTGCAACGAAACATGATAATGAGATGAAACAATGCCAAATTTAAGAACAACTCTCAAAGTTGTATCTTGTAGTTAGTCTAGGCTAAGCTTAACCCTTATCTCGTAGTTAGTCTAGGCTGTCCACATGCCTATGTTGAACATGAGCGTAATAGCCCGAAAGTTAATGTGTGGTGTGCTCTAGCACGAGATCGAGTGATTGGCCCATTTTTCTTCGCGGAACCCACTGTGACGTCACGCAACTACCTCGCTATGTTGGAACATTTTGCAGTACCCTAATTTATTGACAATAATGTCATCTTTCAGCAAGATGGTGCTCCTCCGCACTATGCCAACGTTGTTCGAGAATTCCTTAATGAAAAATTTCCACAGAGATGGATAGGAAGAGGAGGATGGAAGCCATGGCCTCCACGCTCTCCGGACCTGACACCTTTGGACTTTTATTTGTGGGGTTACGTCAAGCAAAGCGTGTACAGTGTACCCATTAGGGATATTCATCACTTGCACGAGCGAATCACGGAAGCTATCGCATCCGTCACTCCTGATGTTCTTGGGCGTGTGTGGCTGGAATTGAATCACCGCCTAGATGTCTACAGGGCTACCAGAGGAGCCCATATCGAACTACGTTAAATAAAGTTATTCTTTTAGAGTTGTTCTTCAATTTGCCTTTTTTTCATCTCATTATCATGTTTCGTTGCAATAATATAGCTATTTAAAATCCCACCATGACTTTACGGACACACTGTATTATTAATTATAACATTGTTTGTTTCTGGAATAGTATTTACTATGACGCATAGATACAAAGTATAAAAATATATATTTATTAAAACAAATTTTTTATGTTACTCTTGAGGCCAAAATACAACTATTGAACCAAGTATGGCTTCAAAGGGATCTTGACCATGTAGTCTGGATCGCCACAGGTATTCACACAAATACGAATCTAGCATTTGGCGGTGTGTGCCGTGTTGCCTTTTGTTTTGCTCCTTTGCGGAGCGCCACATCCTTTCCACATTTTGGGTATGTGCCCCAGTAGTTGGGTCCACAAAGTTAATACTGTGGTTTACCGTATTATGCAAATAATACATGTGTAGTTGGCTATATCCTAGCCATTCGTCCGATACAACTGTCGTACCGGGCAGTATAGCTTCTTGTATTATCGGTAATAAAGTGGCAGCAGAGCGATTGGTCAGGATTGGTTTGAATGCCCACTTTAACCGGGCATTCAATCTAATAGATCAACTGTACGCCCTTGATAATTGGTTAGGTTAAGTCGTGATATTTTCGTTAGTTTTAACGAAAATATTCTGTCAAAATTGGGGGGGGGGGGGAATAACCTACAAGTACCATAGTTGGCATTAAAAATTCAAAGTTAGAAAACAAAAAATATTTAAAAGTTAAATATATTTTAAACTTTTTAACTTTCGAAGATATTTCATCAAAATATCTTAAAAAATTAATTTTGACTGCGCTTTCTGGCGTTTTTTTTTTTGTCGTTTAACCATTTCTTCCTAAGCAGTGCTTAGAGGCTAGAAATAAAGCAAATAAAATGTTGGGTATTATTAGGAGGAATGTTAGTTACAAGAGTAAGGAAGTCATCCTTAAATTATGTAATTCTTATGTTAGGCCTCACTTAGAATACTGCATTCAAGCTTGGTCCCCTCACTTTAGGCATGATATTGATATGCTTGAAGGTGTGCAATGTAGGGCAACCAAGCTTATCCCTATCCGTAATCATGACATAAAGTTAACAGTCATTTGACGCTGCATTTACATCCGCGGCTCGTTTCCCACTAATCCATCACAACGCGCCTCAGTCAGTGTCTCTCTGCGCTTCATAACGTACACATGCGCGCTTGTGGCTTCGCATATCTTCGTCTTTTGATAAGTACAAACCACTTAATTGTATATTATACTGCAATGGAGTAATACTGTGTCGTGGCGCGCGAGGTGGGAAGCCAATCAGTGGTGACGGGCAGCAGCAGCTACTCCACCCACCTACCGGCGGGGTATACAGAGTTAACCGTGAAATCATAGGTTATCCGCGATCATGGACCGCCCCTTAGTCACGGATAACTGAGCGAGTACTGTACACTGTACAGGTTACAGTCGGTTCATAGTCTTTAGTTCCTTTTAGCCAATTTATTACAGTTTTATGGAGTTACTGTAAATTCTGGGACTATGATATGTTTGTACTTATAATTCAATGCATTTGATTAGTGTTACCGTTTTTCTCCTTCGTCAGATTTGACTATATAGTTAACTGGTTAAAACCAATCAAACCCATAGTAAAAACCGTGGCTTAATGTAACTTCGTGCTGGGTTGGCTCACCCTAAGGGACTTAGAACTTTCCTGAAGCGCGAACCCCCCCCTAATAATACAGTATACCCATTGTTATAGGGTGATTCAAATATGGGGGTAAAAAAATTTTTTTTATATTTTAATGTGTTCAACCCTTTAAATGGTTCATTTCAGCATAAAAACAACTATCCTAAAATATTTTAGCAAATTTTTAATTTTTAGGGGTTGCTACCAGCAATTAAAAATTGACAGAATGACTGAAATTGTCAAATTTTTCCACACCACCCAGGGGGTACAGTACAAGGCGCATTGCTTTTTTTTAATGTGGAAAGCTCCCTCGTAGGTCCAACCATAACCACAAGCATGCATAATTAAACTAGCATGATATTTGAGACATTAGCTGTCCTTACTTCATCAATGTTTCTTTCTTTCTATCAGGGTAAACAGCCCTGTAGTTTTTCACTACTTGTAGCAAGAATTGTTTTTGATCTTCGTCATGTGTTAGTATTTTATTATATTCATCCATTAATTTTACTCCTCTTTCCGCTATATCATTCACGACTTTCCACTGTTTGATAGATTTCTTAGTGGAGTTATACTCTTCATCATTATGCCATTCTTTAGCATCTTTGAGTAAAAATTTTGAACTAAATTCTGTTATTGTAAAGAATCTTTGAGTATTTGATGACAAAATCTTCTAATTTCTTCGTTGGAATAAGTGCAGGATCTAGAAAAGCCCGTTTTGCAGGAAGAGTTTCTGTTGTATTTTGCAAGGCCTTTACAATTTTGTTTTTCGTTTCAGTAGGCACTTCATCATCATAAAAGGCCAAGGCTACCAGTTCTTCTGATAGGTACCAGAGGTGACCTAACAGTTTTTTAATAGCAACAAATGCAATTGTGTCATTTATTTGTTTGTAGACTACAAGATTCTGTAATAATTCCAGAGCAAGACGAGGAGCGCAAGATGGCAGTTGGCACAGGAGCTGTAAACCATGCCTTTACATATAACCGAGTAGCAAATAGACAGATGTCTTTTAGTCCTTTTTTGTCTTTTACTGAAATTTTGAACTGAGGTTTGAATATAAAATTTTTTAATGAATATGTAATTTTGGCCATCCACCTAGCCCGATGAAGTCCAGCTGGATGTTTAAATTTGATTCCACCTTTTGGTTCACCTCCCAAAAAAATAATTGTTAACTTCAATAGTTCTAGGTAATCGTCTCTTGGTTGGAATGTATCTAGTTGATTTGTTGCAAATATAATTATGTCATCTTTGATGTCATGAATATTTTCATAGATATCTGGATCTGATAATGCTGTCTCGTAGTCCTCCTTATTAATGCTTGACCATTTTTCTCTGAACTTCTTAAAAAGGACTATATCTGGGCCAGAAGATGGTGATAAAGACTTTGAAACAACAGCTTCCAGCATAATTTCAAATATATGGTGTCGACATGCCAGCCACAATAAATCGTTGTCGAATTTTTGTTCTAGAAGAATAGCTGCACCATTTCTAGGACCAGTATTGGCTGCCGTTGTATTGAAACACAGCATTTTATTTGTTCGCAGATGTCCCATTCAAGCGATGTCTGATTGTTTGCATTAAAAAGAGACGCATTTCTGTCACTCAATTTTGCAACATCAAGACTTCCTGATAATTTATCATCAAACAATTTTCTACGTTTGCCAACCTTACTTTTCCATGTTGAAGGTTGTGCAGCACAGAAACCAGATTCATCACTTTTACTCTCCTCTGATTCTGATTCTGATGATGTACTGGTGAGTATGACAGCCTTTTCACTCTTCTTTCTTTTGATCTCTTCTTCTGCTTTCCTCTTTTCATAACGTTGTTGCTTTTCTGCTGCTCTTTGCTCTTTTTTAGCAACAGCCTTATCAATGGTACCCATTTTTCCATGACGTCCTTTCTCACGTTGCATTTTCAAGAATTTCTTATCATCTTCTATTTTTATAAGCTGCATAGCATTCTCATGAGCAATGTCAAATAAGTTTTCCAGTTTATCTTTCCATTTTTCTTCTTTATTATTTAAATTTTGTGATCTTTTCAATTTGTTTGCTTTGTTTTTCTTAAGCAGCTGTCATTCCTTCAGTATTCCTTGAATTTTATCTACTACATATATTCTTTGTTTTGCTGGTATTCTGCTTTTTTCCAAACTGCTAGCACATCATCCGCAGTAGAGCAGCATGATTCTCTAATGTCTTGCTTTTTAATATTTCTGTAGTGCATGAAGAGGGCCATCATTTCCTTCTCTGATGGTAATACGGATGTTTTTAGTACTGCAGAGGGCTGCCCAATTAGCCATACTTCAATTTCTTTTCTTGTAGAACTTCTCCCAAATGAGCAACTGGGTGATGGTGAGTTAGGCCTAGCTTCCATAATCGATTAATTGGTATCAAAATTACGAGTTCCAAGCAACAATTAAAAGCAAGCTAGTATATAAATCATTAATTAAAAATTCTGAAATATAAACAATTAAACATAAAATCATAAGTTGTAAAAACAAACAAATTGAAAAAGAGGGAAACTTTGACGCCTGGTAGCACATAGTAAATTTTATTTAAAATTCACCAAATTTGGCATACACTACTTTTTTGTCATAGGGAACAAAAATACAGGTTGAACAATTAAAAAAAAAACTGATTTTTTTTAATCACCCTAAATTTACCCAACCTATTATAATATCAGGAAAACAGCGAGAGCAGTAAGTTGAAATGGAGTAAATTAGTAGCCGAAGCAGAGAAAACACAATAGGCAAGCAGTGTGTGTGGTGTGTGTGTGTGAATATTTAAACTCCGAAGTTGTAACCAGTATCGTAGTCATACATCATCCTTCCCATTAAGTAACGCGGAAGTACACTTAGGCCGGCCGCAGACAGGATCGTCTTGCGACTCACGACTCACGACTTGGGTCGTGATGACTCAAGTCGCGTGTGAGTTTACATTGACAAGATGGGAGCCCCTCACACTGCAGCGACCATGACGTTTATTGTTCATGTAGTCGACAGTCACGCATTACTTTCTATTTTATACTAATTGTGTATATTTTGTTTCATCATTTTTTCGAGGCACACTTCGTTACGTGTAATTTCAAATGTTATTTACGAGAATTGTCAGGGGAAATTCCTGATTTTCCATCACTAAAACGTGTTTCAGATAAATTTAAATACGTTTTTTTCAAATAGTTTTTTCACCGTATTTCATTCCATTTGAGGCCCTCCTCGGAAGAAGTGGCTAAGCGACAAAAGTAAAAAAACGCCAGAAAAAACAATACAAATTTTTACCAAATTGAAAGTTTCAAAAACTTTCAATTTGGTAAAAGTTGGTACTGCGTTTTCTGGCGTTTTTTTTTTTTTACTTTTGTCACTTGCCACTTCTTCCTAGGAGAGCCTCGTATGACATATATGTTAGTTCAAAACTAGGTTGAAATCATGTTAAGTTGAAAGTTGAAAGCTGAAATAAACTATTAAAATACTTAGTTAAGCGGTACCTCGCCACATATTTAAAGTAAATTAAAATTTGTCCTGATTTTTATGTACTGTGGTATCACTTGGAAATATTTTTACATCAAGGTCAGCCTATTGGTTCCAATGTCATATGATTTCTACTATCATTCACAGTTTGAAAGATAGGACTGCAGATTTAACTAACCTAACCTAACGTTAAACTGGCTAACCTTTTCTATAGTTTTATTGACCGAATAATTGACTCCCCAGTAATTGGGAGGCCTGCGGACCCCCAATCGCTGAAGCCGAAGGCCCCAGCACCGCCCGTAGGGCCCACTTCTGCTAGTACTTATAATTAGTTTCATTGTAACAACTGCGCACAGTAATCATATTAAAAAGGAAAATTGATTCCTCACTGATACATTTTTAACAAGAGCGCACTTGATATAAAAGGTTTTCATCATGCACGGAAGATGGCGCTGCTGGAAAAGTGAAGTAAAAACAGAGGAAATATTACTCAAATGCTTATTTAATTCTCTCTCTCTTAGATAACGTATGAAACCGCAACATTTTCTACATTTTCAGTTGTGGATGGAGACATTCGTGTCGCGATGAGCCCTGTGTATATCCTAAAGTTTGTTGCGATGACGTAAGGTAGTCAAGAACACACACGCACACACACTTACTACATTCATGTAGATATAATAAACACTGGAAGCATATCATTTGTAAAACTAAGAGGAACTGTTCCAAAGATGTCTACAAGAAGTGAAAACGTGTATCATTAATATAGTCTTTTATTGGCTGTTACTGTAAACAGTGTAATTATATTCCTTACATTCATTTTCATTTAAATGACATCTGTAGAATTCAATTTTTTAATCAATTTTAATTTGAAAGAAATAATTTGAGTGATTTAATCGATGTCACGTGACATACAGATATTACTTGAAACTTAATGTTATTTAAAACTGGATTTATACTCCTATAATTTACTTTAATTTTTATTAAAACCCTCAGTTTTTATGAAAATAGCTAGAATTTTTTTTTTTGTAATAATAATTTGTCGGATAAAATTAGAATAACGATTTCGCGTGTGGAGTCGTTTTAGTAAAGCTTTTATGACCCCAAGCGAGTTATGGCCACTTATTATTAATGAAATCCATTCATTTCAAATTACTCCTTTTGTTGATAGTATTATTTTCGGAAGTTAATGCTTTCAATATTATTTAATTAATAATAATAATGATGATTAGTTTTCTGTGAGAAGTTGTTTTTACTTCTCACGGGACTGTTTTTGTGTTAATATAAAAATCAATATGGCGGCTGTTTGAAATTAATTATAGGTACTTTTGGTTTTTAAGCCCCCAAATAAATAATTTCCGTATTGTGACGTTCACAAAATAAATAAATACTTAAATTAAAAATTATTAATTATTCTTGGTTACTTTGAGATTTAAAATTAGGCCTAACTCGTAATAAATTCATCTTCGATGATGGTGATTTTATTTTTAGGTCTCTTCGTGTTACTCAAGAGAGTTCTAGTGGGATTGGGAAGGTGGGAAAACTTCTTCATTTTCAGTTCATCCTCGTCATCGTCATCATAATAATTAATGTGGTTCCAGTTATGGTCGTCGTCCATAAGCATCTCCTCTTCGTCCAAGTCGTAGTAAAACTGATCAACATTTTGGAAGTATCTTTCGCCTTCAGAGGGCGCTGTTGTCATCGTTGTTGTTGTTATCGGTGACGGTGCAATGTTGTGTAAAGTACTTCGTGATGTCGCATTTATGATTATTTGTTTAAGGGTTTCTATAATGGTTTCCTCGTTAGTTAAACTGGGAAAATTGTGGTTAAAAGAGGTGATAAGAGTCGAGGCATTCAGTGTCCTGAGAACAGAACTGAAACAAGAATCTGAAAAATCTTTTACTTGTTTGTTTGTTACAGTGTTTCCAGTATTGCTTTTATGTAAATTATTTAAATTTTTAGCACCAAGTTGTTTTGTTGAGTTGTTTGTTGGGGCTAAAATGGATTTATGAAGAACGAAGGAGTCTACGAACTGCGATATATGATGATGAAAATTTTGCAAAGATTCAATTTGATTTCTGGAATAACCTTTGAGATCTTTGGCTCCTGTTAACAGTTCGTCTATAATGTTCTTAACGTCTCCCGAATTCCAGTTAATAGTTTGCAGCTCACTTTCCACGTCACTTATTCGGTCAAACACTCCTTGTAGCTTCTCCTCGGTGTTATTAGCTTCGGCAGCAGATACAATTAGGTTTCGGAATAATCTGTCATTGAAGGATGAGGATGTTATGTTGTTGTTGTTGTTGTTGTTGTTAGCCGTAGTTCCATTGAGTGGCATCCACGTCGGAAGCAACGAAATTTTCGAATGATCTTCCAATTTCATTTGCTCGATCAGATGTCGAACTTCTTCAAGTTGCTTCTTATTGAACTGATGTCTGTAAAAAATAACCCGTTAAAACAGTCAGAGAAATCACACACACGTTTAGCTATCCTACAAAACCGCGACATTTTGACATTCAATTTTTATCACGACATTTACCCAATCTAAAAACCTAATAAATTTAATCAAACCTAACCAAAACTTGCCTAACCTAGCCTAACTTTAATTAGAACCCACCCCTCTTTTTTTCACAAAATATGACATTTGTAAAGATAGGCTGTGTCTATCTTCGAGACTGTCGCGATTCCGTAGAGAAGACAAGAATACACACACACACACACACACGTGTATATCGTAAACCAAATAAAATTTACCCTAAATCAATGTTTGTAACAAGCTTGTTCAAGATTTCAACAATTTGGCCTTCAATTGAGGGTTGTTCCTGTTGTATTCGGCGACAAGATTCTATAAAGATATTTTGGGCCAACAAAATAGAGGAGTAGGAGTTCTCTACTAGGTGTTCCAACTCTTGTACCTCAGCCAACAGCGCTTCTGTTGGAAAATTTAACAAATGAACAGACTTGTTTAAAGAAAAAAAATCCAGAATTTGAAGCTCAGTTACTAAATAAGGACCTAAGGAGGAGCTTATAGACACCAATCGACCAGGGAAGTACTCCCGGGGGTACATTTGGCAGGAAACGGAGTGCTGGAACTTCCGTTTCTCCTGTCACTGTTCTCTGTAGCTGATCTTTTTCCGCGTCTCATCTACCCTATGAGCAGTCCAGCATGCTCTCAAACACATACTTCTCCCTCTATTTTTCCTTACACATACATGCATCTTACACACTACACTATCTTTTCAAAATTTAGATTAAAAAATGGCATCATTGAGCCTTGGAGACCTTGTATTTGGCTCTCTCCTTCTTCAGCGGAGGGGTCACTTTTGCGGGGGCTTGCCCTTAGCCCTCTCCTTCCATAAATAAAATATTAAAAAATATTCCTTCGAATCAATAGGTAAAATGACTAAAATTTATATTAAATATAATAAATACAAATTCAAATTTTGGCAACTTTATTTTGTTTATATAAAAATTATGCATAAAATGATAAAGTATTTGAAATAATATATGTAAGTAAACCAACAAAAGATCACATTTATTAATGAAACCAACCATGGCCGGGATCAGTGTTGATTCTTCTTAAAAGAACGGAAAATCTTTGATGAAGGTGTTTTAACAGCTCAATACCTTCGCCTGCCTGTTGTTTCAGCGTCCTTCGTAGATCTTCTCCTTTGGACATTAATGACCGGAGAAGTTGTTTTACCTAAAGGAAGAAGAAGAAAAATTATTACATTACTTAACGCCGAAAAGGAGTATGGACTGATAGCCGCAAGACTTCTTTTTAGACTGATTTCAGCTAAAGAATACTGAAACCTAATGTAGGCTACTTTAATTAGAGGATTGTAATGTTCTTATTTGCCTGTCCTATTGAGAGAAATTTTTTTTGAAGATTTGCAGAGATACAGGCAGGGTCGGATCTGGAGCACAATTTTTTTTTGGGGGGGGGGGGGGGGGGGGGTCACCTTCCAGAAACTGCTGTGACAGAATTGCCAACGATTATCACGCATTCATTCTTCCTATAAAGAATGCAGGAAGGTATCTGTTTTTGGTCAAAAAAGTCAATTCCTTAAGATGACAGTAAGCTCCAGTGAGGTACTTTGTATTGTCTCTTCTTTATGTTTGCGATCTCCTTTCACTTTCTTTACCTTTAATGTTTAGAGGCCTCATGGTTTGGGGGGGGGCGATCGCCCCCCGTAAGTCCGCCCCTGGTTACAGGAATGTTCAAATCGAGTTACCGGAACATTATTATTTGTGAATGAAGGAGGAAATTTAAAAATTAATTGAAATAAGAGTGATTTTACCTGCTTTCAAAATCATTTGTAAGAAATAAGGAAGGGAAGTAGTGAAATGGCTGCTGTTTGTAATATTTTTTATGGTTCAAAAACGTTTTTCAGATTTTGGAATGTTTTTTTTCTTACTGACTGCGTTATTCTTTAACTTAATGACCCTTGTAGTTATAAAATTAATGAATCAACGAACCAGCCAACTCTTTCACGGAATTACCATTTTTAGGCATTTTAGGATATTTTAGGTACCTTTCCTATCAAGTTCTTTTTAAGTGTTTAAGCTTTTTATCTTTTGGGAAACAAAGCTAGATTAAACGTAAGACTTAAGTCAAACAACCCTTAAGATTTGAAATGAAAATTATAATTATTAGTGGGAACTAATTCACTGGGTTTTCCCTTAACCTGCATTAGACTTAATCTGAAAGAGAGAAGATTAATTTTCCAGTAGAAGTAATGAGTACTCCGTTTCTTTTACCTTCAAAATCTTCTTAACTTCAATAACAACCTGATGTTTAACTGTACTCTGGGTTTTTAATGTGTACAATTCGCATTGATGCCCATCCTTCATCAGAAAGTAATGAACCCTAGACTAGACTATAGCTCGCATCATTATCAAAATGAGTTCCTTTTTCTCTATCATAAATTAAAAGCTCTAGTAAACGAGTTGACTGTAAATCGTAAGTCATAACTGCAAACTGTAACTGCATTCTGTAATATACTGTAAAAGTGTGGGAAGAAATATCAAATTGTATATAAAAAACTGTCTCTATTTTATAGTTCTCAGGACAATAAAAATAGTCCTTCTTGTTAACGAAGCCTGGTTTCTCAAATAAAATGTCCTGTAAAACTGAACACTTATACAGTTACAAGTCATTTGGGACCAAGGACCAACTCGGTCCAAGAACTAGGACTAACTCATAACCTAGCCTAATTGAGCCTAAGGGACCATTAGTAGCAGGGCCGGATTAAGACCTTTAGAGGCCCTAAGCACTTAAAAGATTTTGGTGCCCCATATATATGTAATTCAAAATATAAACAAAAATAAACCATAAAATAAAATTTTATTTTTTGAAATGAAACAAAACTTACAGTAAGATGGAAAATAATGTTTATTTTTGTATACTTCCACTTCATTTATATTTGAAAAGTTTTCTCCTACTTTTTTTAATTGCAAAGTCTTTGATCAGATCCTCAAAACTAATCTTACGTAACACATCTGCTTCTATACTTAGTAGAGATAAGGCATCCAGCCTGCCTTGTTGCATAGTTGTTCTGTTGGTATTTTTAATATACTTCAACTGAGAAAATGAACGCTCAGCTGAGCAATTTGTGACCATTAATGTTAAAAATATACGAAAGGCAATTTCTACATTTGGGAAGGCACACTCAATATTGTCTTCTACAATTATTTTATAAAGTTCAGCATGACTGAATCTTGTTTTTACATTTTTTTTTGCACTGAACTTATGGCACACATATGAGTGAAACTGCTGAAGCTCAGCAGAGAAATTAGTGTTCAAGTCCTCTGGGTAAGCATCAATCATCTTTTTACAACCCTGAGAATACCTTTCAATTTCAGTAGATGATGAAGTGGTGACATTATGTGGCACATCACTTAGAAAAGAAAATCTCTCTGCTATTTCTTTGTATATCTCTCCTCTTCTTCTCATCTCAGTTTCAAGTTTGTCAACAATTGTGTAAAAGGTGGTGATAAGAAATTTATCTCTGGCATTCAGATATACTTCTGGTGCATCTCCGTCATTGGGTACCTTCTTTCTGATACGTTTGCGAGTTTGAGCTGCCTTGTAATCAACATCTGGTAGCATTTCCTTTGTAGCTGCTTCATATCTTTCAAATTCATCTCGTGAAGTGCACAGTTGGTCAGCTAATGATCCATACAGATCTGCACATGTTTTTAAGTTCACATCCTTATTCTGTAGAACTTTGCTTACTCTATGAAAATTTTGCAAAATCTCATCCCAAAAATTCAACATAAAAACGAATTCTAGCTCTTGCATCTTATTTGCATATTAGTTTGCTTCTCCTCTAGTGTCTCCCTTTTGTGACTGGTCTTCAGCTATACATTCAACGCTTCTAAAATTTTAGGAAGATTTCAAAATTGCTGCTGTTGCCATAGCATGTGCCTCCCATCTGGTATCAGAGAGGGATTTTAAGACACTTTCATTTCCAATACAACCTTTAAGAATTTCCCACCTGCTGGTTGAGGCTAAAAAAAGGTATAGAGCAACTGCACTGTAGAGAAGAAATTAACCGCCTCTTGACAGCAGTCAACAGCACTTCGGCCTACCAGATTTAGTGAATGGGCTGCACAGGGCACATACAGTATATAGCAAACTTGTTTGTTTCTAAAATCTTTTGCTGCATCCCTTATAACGCCCAGACATGTTGGCAGCGTTGTCGTAAGATTGACCCTACATTTTGAAAAGTTTAGCTTACAAACTTCACGTAAGTACTGCAACACCTGATTTGCCATTTCCTCACCAGTATGGCTTTTCATTTTCAGAAAGGTTAAAAAGCGTTCAATAGGCTGTCCATCTTTTAAGTACCTAAGTACAACACTTAACTGATCGATATGTGATAGATCTGGTGTTGAATCAACTGACAAACTAAAATAACCAGAAGATTTTACTTCGTCAACAATGAGTGCGTGGACCTTTTGAGCCATTAGTTGAATGAGTTCCTCACAGGTGGTTTTGGACAGGTAAGAAGGATTTCCTTTGCCAGAATTTCCATATTTCAAAATGTGACCTGCTAAAAATGGATCAAACCGGCTTATGAGCTCAAGCAGCCCTAAAAAATTCCCATTCTGCAATGATCCAAATCTTTCTTCTGTTCCTCGAAAAGACAAGCCACGTTCAGCTAACGTACAAATAACAGCTATGACACGCCTCAAGACATGTTCCCAGTAATCACACTCTTCCTGAATTTGTTTTTCCAACTGTTGTCCCAACCCCGCACCTTGTCTGCGAGTTAAGTATGTTAGCATAGAGTCTCGGTGAGTAGTGCTTTTTTCATGATGATCAATTACAATAGTATTTCGCCAGTCACTGAACCCTTCTCTTATAACAAAATGTGAGACATTTTAGGAGCAAACAGTTTACAAACATAACAGTAAACTGATCCTGTTGATGGTGAATACAATAACCACTCTCTCTTATATTTCTCACCATTGGCTTTTGTCCAACGAAAAGTTTTTGTGAACAGTATCTTGCTGGTTTGCCACTACTGAAATGCCGGTAAGACTTGTCAAATGGCCCATTGTGGTGTTGACAGTCACTGGTCCACAAGCAATCCAATAAGCCACATCATCAGCAAGAAATCAAGCCACAACCCTGGATCTTTTGCTATATTTACTTCATCTTCTGCAGACTGATTCATTTCACCACCATCACCATGGTCCACTAAATTTTCATTTTCAGCAATTATTTCAACCCCAGAATGTCTTGTAAAGCAACTTGAATCAACATTTGCAGTAGAGGTATCAAGAGAATTTACAGGCAAAGTGAGATCAGTAGTGAGACATGTGGTAGATGAACCTGCTTGTGACACCTCGGTGATTCCAACGTCGTCATATTTTGATTTTGAAGTGATCAAAGTGGTATTTGTGTCCACTTCTGATGACGGAGATTGGTTTTGATTCAGAATCGGTATATCATGTTGACGTTGTGGTCGTGGAACTTGTGTGAAGAAATCAGTCAGCTTTGCAGTCTTGGACTCTAAATCCAAAGTCTTCTCTTGTTTCTCTTTTGATAGTTTTTCGCTTTTGTGCACCACTTAACTGAACACGTTTCATCTTGGTTCTTGGGGTCTGTAAAATACAGAAATAAAAAGAATATTTTATTTGTATATTATGTGGCAATCAACACAGTTACACATATCACAATCTTGGCTTTGTTCTTTTATTCTCAGAAAGACAAAATGGGAACCGTACACAACCAAAGTGGCAATTTAAATATAAGTGGCAATTAAATATAACTCAACCGAAATATCAACTCGAAATGTTGAATACAATCAAATCGAAAGAAGGAACCAAAAGAAGGAACCGAAACCTATAAATAAAAATACTTAACATTAGAATTAATAATACGCAATCTATAAAAATATCAATATTAACATTTCACTATTAACGAGCCACATTTTATATTTACATTTATTTATTTATTTAAAACACAATATTTAATTATAGGAAATATGAACATTTGCTTAGGGCCTAAATTGTCCTAACTACGTTTGATGTTATATATACATTACAAATTATTCACTCTGGTTATTACAATCTAAATTCTTTTATACTGTTATGACAATAGATAAATAAATTATAAAATAAGATACGTGTATGATAAAATATTGTTATATATACAAATAAAGTACACTTCATAGACTTACCCTAGAGAAGAAGAGAGAGCAACAGATAACTTCTTCAACGCTAATTAACTTAGATCAGTATATCTTATTATTATAATGGCCGTGATAAACATCACTTGATACAACAGCAATATAGAGAGTTTATAGTTTCTTTTATTTTAATATTAATTTATATTACAATTCTATAAACCTAAATCTTTCTGTAAAACAATACCAAATGATTATGTAAAATATATATTTAATATTATATGCACAAATCACACGTTCAGAATAACTTCCTATAGCACACGAAAATATTTAATCTATATGTATTTTTAATATGGCGCTCAAAGATTTGATATAAACAAAATAATAACGCAAAGCGTAAAGTGTGTGATTACAACGAAATATATTTATTCTCTCAAAAGGGTTGTTGTTCACTACAAATTCAAACAATGAAAAAAATAAATACTATATAATATATAAAATTCAGTTTTCAACAGCTTATAGGCTATAAGCCGCGATTATAATAGTATAATAAATCCATGGTAAATCCGACAATGGAAAATTTCTGTGGTGCCCCCCTTCCCTTGATGCCCTAAGCACGGGCTTATTTTGCTTAATGGTTAATCCGGCCCTGATTAGTAGTATATCCTAACCGGGAGTTAATAATAACCTAACTACACCATATAGACAACTTGCCAACAAACCACATTATTGGCACAGACTAAAATTGTTTTTGGTTAAATGAATTACGATGAAATTAGGCCATACTTAGAGTAAGGTTAGGCTGAATAGGCCTAACGGTAGGGTATAATTAAAGTTAATGTAGGTTGAAGTTTAAGTTAGGTTAGATACTAGTAGGCTAACTTGCGTTCACAACATCTTGAATAAATTTAATATGATACCTCTTCGAGAGTAGCAAATGCCGTTGGGTCTAAGCAGTGTTTGGTTGACACAGAAGGACTCGCTAAGTGGGATGAAGATTGACGAGTTAGTCCTGTTGAGAAAACCCCTCGCCATATTTCAGAACTTAATGGTGGCTGAACAACGCCTCCTTTATCTAGAAAAATAAATTACATACGTACACGTACAATTACAACTTTAATTTATGAGATACAGGCTAACAACGACCCTAAGATCCACTCTAGGCTAGCCCAAGAAAGAAAAAATAAGAAAAAAGTGGGAGGGGAAGCAAATGAAAATAAAGAATATTGAAAACTGATACTATGCTTACTAGGCGAATCCAAGGGGGGGGCTAGGGGGGGGCGTGCCTCCCCACTAGGTTAGATCCCTAAAGGAGACCAAGTCGAAATTTTACTGAATTCCATAAAACGTTGTACACCATTTTTTTCAAAATTGTCCATAAAATCCACAATTTTCATGTAATTACGATAAATTTTATGCCATTTTGCTCAGTAGATATTTGTCTCTCCTAAAATATCGTTTTCTATTAGTGCCATGTAATGTATATACAAATATACCGAGTTCTCCTTTCTTTAATCTGGTAACATTGTGTAGCAGCACTAGAAGAAAAGACCGTGGCACTGAGGGTACGCTATCTGTTCGCGTTTTTATGAATATATTGGATATGTAGGCTATGCATTATAATATAATTTAAATGTGGATCCATCCCCTTGGGGGGAAGTATGTTTTTGATACCTTTCAGCTCACGCGCTGGAACAGGAAGCCTGTTTCCTGTTGCTACCTCACAGTATGATGGGTGAAGAGCATAGTATATAAAAAATTGGGGATCAAATAAAATACTCAGCATGATATCTGTTTGGTGTTCCCCCTAGACTATCCTCCCTGGATCCGCCCCTGCTTACCTTCAAACGTGTAAAGCTTTCACACACAAATAGTAATAACAGCAAAGTATAGAACAGACAAAGGCTCTCCCTCCTCCGCCACCCACTGCTTACAGAAAATAGTTGTGAAAGAAGATTTATAGGGAAGTAGGAAAAAGTATAATGAAGAGAATAGCTTCAGAGTTCATTCACACCATGCGTACACTTATCTCGTAAGGGGAAATAAGGGATAGCATGCCATATTAAACTACTTAATTTAATCTACACCATGCATTTGTTTTAAGGAATATTTTTTTACTTTTTATACAAGACGTAATCATTTCATCGCCGCGTCATTTTTTCGATGATGCCAAGGCCAACATGCTGAGAGACTTGCGTTTAAAAATTAATCATTATATTGCCAATTAATAAGGAGATAAATTCATTTTCAAAAAACAGGAAAACTAAGTCAGACCGAAATGAATGAAATAGGTAAATGTACCACTCATGTTTTGATTTTAACACTCAAAGCAGCTGTTGGAGACATTGTGAAGTAACACTAAATCAAAAAATTAATGGCTCACAGTTTTACTTAAAAAATCTCACATTAAGAAATTCATTACAAGTTGCAAAGATAAGGAATTATTACGTCAAACTCTGAAGCAATTTACCAATTTGAATTCTTGGCAAGTTGATAAAAAACTCGATCATTATCTCATGATTTAGGAGGAAGGAGCAGTTGGATGGGTTTGTTTGTTTTTTTCTGTTTAAGGTGCTTTCAACCCTGCTGGATTATTGACACCATTTTTTTTTTTTTTTTTTGTAGAGAAAGGTGGTGAAAGGATAGTAGAAGAAAGTGGTTATCCAGTTGGATGGGACGTTTTCCTCTCTTTCAGTAACGCTTTAATTAGTTTACCGACGTATGCTAGATAATTTTGATAAAAAATACTTAAATTATATCAGTTAATTTAACTTTAATAATAAAATAAAAGCGAAATTATCTCGTAATTATTTGTAATGGTTAGCCGCCATTTGCAATTTTCTGAAGATAATTCTTTTAAACTAAAATACCTTTTGCAAAATAATTCACAAATTAAACAATAATTTTTTTATATTTAAACTGACGTTTCGTCTCTACATTTCACACATCACCAAAGAATAAGTTATCATAAAAAAACCTGGTAAAAATGTTACAAACCTTAATAATATATTTTATGTTTTACGAGTTGCTCCGCCATTTTTTTTTGTTTTCATACTTTTAATAATAATAATAATGTTAACCATTTTTATACTTATGTTTACTGATTTAGTTAGACTAAACGTCAGATTAAATATAACAAAAGCGACTTTTTTTAAGTTTGTTTCATTCGAAAATCATTTTGAAATATTTTTCAGCTGAAAATTTTACCTTTACAAATTTGGAAAAGGCGAAAAAAAAATATTAATAATAATAAACGGTACCTTTATGTTGTCGTTCCTCGCTGCTACTAATAAATTCTTGATTCTTGCTCTTGATTAAATCAATTATACTCGCAGAAATGTTCTCGTGGAACTGCTTCATTAACTCCTTCAGATCTTTTTTCAGATCTTGCTCACATCTTTAAAAAAGTTATAAAATATTCAACATTTTCTAAGAACGTCTATGAAATTCCGGAACTTTATGTTTATATAAGCTAAATGTAACTCTTCATGTTTACAAATAATGAAGTAATATTAACTAGCCTAAATGAAGCTCATTTGATCAACAATTCGAATAGATAAATTTTAAATTAGTTATCCCTCTAAATTAAGTTTTCTGTAAAAAACGAACAAAATCGTTCTAATCAAGTGAATACTTTGATTTTTATGGAACCAATTTTCAAACTGTTATTGTAGTTTCGAAATGGCAACAATGAGCGTTCTGAAGTCAAATGGATTAGGATTAAAATGATTAAGATGAAAGATATTTGTCATAATTCGGTGGTTATTCAGTTTCTTACGACCTTTAAAGTTCATTATGTTCATCCCCAGATTGCGTGCATTTTGCAAATTTTCGTACAATAACAATTAACAGTCATTTAGGCAATTAACAGACTTACAAATTTCGCTGTCACTAGCAAAATCTCGACTCTTTTATTATTCCAATGAATTCAATTTTCGTAAGTAATAATAATCTGTTTCTCTAGGCCTACTGAGTAAAGTAAGCTAAGAAAATTATCACTATGAATCACTGGGTCACGACAACAGATTTCATTTATCCTCGTGGCATTTGTTATGATAATTTGTTTTGGATCACCTGAAGATCAGGGCCCCCCAGCCTCATTTACCAAATGATATCTTCGTTTAAACTAACGAAAATATCACGACTTAACCTAACCAATCGTCAAGGGAGTACAGTTGACCTAACCGGGCATTCAATTTAATTTATTATTATATTTGGTACTGTAAAGCAAATAACAAAAACATGGGGACCCTAAAATCTTCGGGTGATCCTTTGTTTTCCTCAAGAAAAATAAACCACAGATAACATTTTTTTAAAAATGCATTTGTATCACTTTACTTTGTCACCTTCCAATTGCTTGGTTGGTTGTTTTATTGTGTGTTATCTAGTTAGGAGATGAAGTCACCAGATGTACATTCGTATATACCAGTGGTACGCAATGGGCGGCTCGCGAGCCAAATATATATAGCGCATTTGGCTCGCGAGCCACGCAATGAGTGCCACTGCCTTAGACCTACGCTTCTTGATATACACTATAGTATATACTGTAGTAAGATAATTCATATTGAAATTAATCTGAGAATAGCTGTCAACAATTTGCAAAGCTTAACCAATTATGCGAAGGCTCCGCCTCCGCGCGGTGAGCCTATATTCCTGTGAAATTTCTCTCTACCTTAGGGGAATCAGATGATAACCAAACCAAAATATGTCACCATTATTAAACTGACCATTTAGAATATATATTGGTCTAGACTCTAGAGTATATAGTATATTAGTATATACACTATTTCCAACTAATCTAGAGGCAGGAAAAATGTAGAATACAAGGCTTTATATAGTCCTACTAGATATGGATGTACTTTGTATCCTACCGTGACGGTACCATCCCTCAACAAGTTTGCCAACTCCGGTTTTCTTTGTCATATCTCGGTTTTATTTTTACAGTAAAACCAGGAATGAAACCTCAAGTTCTTAATTTATATTAAAAATAAAATTTTAATTTTCGTTTTTAATTTTATTTCATACTTAGTAAGGAGGTTATTCAGGAATCAAAATTGCAGCTAATAAGCATTTGTACGAGGGCCACTCAATATATTTTTACCCACCTTTTTTTTTCTTTCCAAGTTTCCTTGTAAGTTTCAGAAATTTTGTACACAAGTAGTTACATACCTTTTTTATCCGGGCTGTATGGAGGGTGGGGTAACACAGTCAAGCGCATTTTTGTGATGGCCTCTCTTGTTTGGAAACTGCTGTGTGGTCTTGCGTTATCGTGCAAAGTAAGGACGTCTTCCAGCTTTCTCTCCGGTTGAACTCGCTTTATACGTCTGTGGAGTCTCTGTAGGGTAGCAATATACTGTATGCCTCTGAGTTGATTGTTTGTCCTTTCTTCATAATGTCCACCAGAATCACCCCTTTCATGTCCCAGAAGAAGGTGGCCATAACCTTTCCTGCAGAGGGAGCCATTTTGAACTTTTTCTTGCGTGGGGAGTCTGCGTGATGCCACTCCATGGATTGGCGTTTTGTTTCAGGTTCAAAGTGGTATACCCAAGTCTCTTCCCCAGTCACATTTCGTGAAAGGAAGTCATCCCCTTCTGTCTCGTATCGAACCAACGACTCAGAAACAATTTCTTTTCTTTGGGCTTCGTGATCTTCAGTCAGTTCGCGAGGAACAAACCGTGAACAACACACTTTTGAGTATCCCAGTTGCTGAATTAGCGTATTCACACTTCCTTCACTAATTCCTAGCTCCAGTGATAGCTCCTTGTATGTGACGCGTCGATTTGATCGAATGATGACGTTAGCACGTTGCACAGTGTGAGATGTCACAGCCGATGCCGGGCGACCGCTACGTGGCTCATCATCGAGGCTGGCTCTCCCCTCTCTCCGATGATCTTGCACGTTTAGACCAGCGTTCAACTGTGCTTCGATCAACAACAGCATCTCCTAAACGTTTTGTAGACGTTTGTGAATATTTCCAACTGTTTCCTTCACTGCGGTTAAGCACTCGATAACAGCTCTCTGTTTACAACGCACATCACTGTCAGACGCCATTTTCGAAACTGCGTTGACCATCAGTTTTATACAAGGAGGGGAGGTTCAAACTGGAAAAATCCGGTTATGTGAAGCGCAGAAAGTTCAAACTTACGGCCCAAAAGACATTTCAGCCCCATGGCCTATTATTTAGCTAAGAAAAAAAGGGTGGGGCAAAATATATTGAGTGCCCTAGTGTGTGTGTGTGTGTATATATATATATATATATATATATATATATATATATATATATTGCAATTTGTAAATATTATTAAACAAAGAAAATCACCTATTACACAGGGTGGTTCAAAAGTCCTGCCTCACCGAGGATGGGGGTATTGCTAGAATATATTCTATGTAGTATTAACTTAACTCTCGGCTTTCTGTTTTGTTTACAGTGTGAAGGCCTTAAAATTTACAAATGGCAGAACAACAAGCTACAACAGCGTACATTCCCCAAGAAAAGGTGGAATTAGTTTTCCTACATGTTTTGAGGGTTTCAGTCTGAGGATGGCGAGTGCAGAATTTTACAACAGACATTTCTCTTTCTGTCTTCCACCCTTCCTGTTTCTTTTAGTTTTTCAAAAGACGTCTGACAGTTCACTGATTAAGTTGTGGTTTTTCTGGATCTCTGCTGTGAAATTCTGCAGCCGCCATCCTATGACTGAGACCCTCAACATGTAGGAGAACTAATTCCACCTTTTCTTGGGGAATGTACACTGTTGTGTTTTATTGTTCTGCCATTTGTAAATTTTAAGGTCTTCACACTGTAAACAAAACAGAAAACCTGGAGTTAAGCTAATACTACATAAAATATATTCTAGCAGTACCCTCCCCCCCCCAAATGAGGCAGGACTTTGGACCACCCTGGATATGCAAATTCACAATCTTAAATTGAGTGCAATCACAAGTTATAGAAACTGTATTTTAAAAGTTTCGGAGCCATTGAAGAATAGGGACCTCAGCCTTCTTTAGTTAGGCTTATAAGGCTAACTAACGAAAATATCACAACCTAACCTAACCAATCGTTAGGTTAACTGTACGCCCTTGACGATTGGTTAGGTTAGGTCATGATAGTTTCGTTAGTTAGCCTTATAAAGCTAACTAAAGAAGGCTGGGGTCCCTATTCTTCAATAGTTCCAAAGTTTCTATTATATTACGCCATTTATAATGTGCTTCATTTATCTATATTTTTGTAACTTTAAGATTGTATAATCATTTCTAATTTGTAATAATAGAAATTACTTATTATTAGTATTTCAGCATGTTCTGTTTACCATTTTTTTTCTATTATTTCTATTAGTATTTTTACCGTACTGTTTACCACTTCCTTTTCTACTATTTCGAAGATTATCTTAATATTCATTTGTAATGACAGCATTAACTAAATGCAACTTTATTTTATTTTTACTAATTCTATTCAAATTTCTTATTTTTCTTCGTAAAAATAGAAATGAATCTCAAATTTTTTTTGCTTGAAAAGCTGCCATTCTTCCCAACGACATATTCAGATAAGGATACTGTAATTAAGCTACTTGTCACTAAAAATACAAAATTGAACTTTAATGCCAACATTGTGTAAACCTATATGGATGTATTGCATATCTTATGTCACGTGTTCTTTCTGAATAAAGATTATTATTATTAATTATTATTATTATTATTTAGCATTCATTCACTAAGGAAATTAATGTCTATATATTTACTTCAACATCAGTGCAGGATCACTATAACCTTTGGAGGAAGACTGCTTTTCCATCATTGTTCTGTGCAAATGAGTCAGATGGCTAGTGTCTTGTCGGCCCTCTTGAATTTCTGAAAGGGATTTCTTAGTCGTGGCTTCGATTCTCCTTAGTTTCATTACGAGTTCTCGTTGAAGTTGACCTATAGTCTAAACAGAGAGAGGGAGAGAATACAAATTTGAACATCGTATGTTAACTGACTCTACTTCAGAAATACTGTAATGGACTAATGGTGACAAGTTGTTGTGAACTAGTGATATAGCATGATCCAACTTTTGTGAAATTTAAACTTCGACCTCGTTAGTCCTTTCAAAAATATTTTTAAAAAGTCTTAAACTATCATTAGATGAGTGACTTTTTGAAATCTCTATAATGCTCCAATTAAATCGCCCAACAGACCATACAACCGCATGTAAGTGTTTTTTTGTAAGTTAGGTTAGGCAGGTTAGGGAGCTATTGAAGAATAGGGACCCCAGCCTTCTTTAGTTAGGCTTATAAGGCTAACTAACGAAAATATCACGACCTAACCTAACCAATCGTTAGGTTAACTGTACGCCCTTGACAATTGGTTAGGTTAGGTCATGATATTTTCGTTAGTTAGCCTTGTAAAGCTAACTAAAGAAGGCTGGGGTCCCTATTCTTCAATAGCTCCCAGGTTAGTTTGGTTAGGTTAGATTTATTTGGAGCCCAGTATGGATTTCAGCTAATATAATTAATAGCCCAAATATCTAATGAGTCCATACGCTACAAGAACTAATCCCATATTTAACTATTATTTATTTATAGATTTATTTATAATTTTGGAGCAAGTGCAGTTTACGTTCCCCTGTGGTGACTTGTGTAGTTTACGTTCCCCAACTTTGACCAAGTGTAGTTTGTGTCCCCTTTTGCGTCAAGGGGACGTAAACTACACTTGCTCCATAATTTCTATTTAGCAAAACCGCTTATTCATGGCATAAAAGACTATTGGAATTTATTGACTATTTTATTTTTTTAAATAAAACAAAAAAAATTGTCCACTATTAATTTAGGGTTGCCAGATTTTTTGGCGGCATTTGTTTAGGCAGTGAATATTTATGATATATATTTGCCGATTGCGCCTTTGATAATTACGTCGACTGTTTGGGCAATGCGTTTTTTTAGTTGACTGTAAATGGTAAGCATCGTTTTCTGCTTTGTTTCAAAACCAGTTGATCATTTGAGGTAGTTGATCACCTTGCTTATATTTAGAAATAAGCAATCGTGTAACTTTGCTCGACATTGTGAAGTCCGTCTTAACAATATTCTTTTTTTACGTGATTTTTTTTTTTTTTTGTGAAACTGGGACATTTGATGGTCCCGAAAGGTCTTTTCGGAACGCCGAGACAAGAAGCCGAAAACCGGGACATCTGGCAACCCTAACTATTAACTTTTACCCGAAGATGTATGACCTCTCAAAACAATAAAATAGGAAATTATTCAGACTCCGAATGCTTTGAATCCCAAACTTAAGCGTCGTGCCCCCTACTCCCCAATTCAAAATGGGAAATGTGTTTTTAAATAATGTATGTATTTGGGTATTTAGGTACTTAGACTTACGCGATCAGTTTTGGTTGCCATGTTCAAATAAAAGTGGTTTAATTCAGCAGCTAGAAGTCGAGGCAAAACTTCTTCAACCTTTTCCACAACCTTTAAAGAGAGTACAAGGATGATAATATATCTATCTATCTATCTATATATATATATATATATATATATAAGATGAAGGTAAAGACGTAGAATACTGAAAGCATGTTTAATTTAAGTCCAATCGACAACAACGTTTCGGGTTACCTCACCCATCATCAGACTTATCAAAAAGAATAAACTAAAATTAATAAATAACACAAACATAAGCAAATGAAAATTGGTAAAACGTAAGCTAACCAAAATTTAAAAGTTTTAAAAAGAAAAGGTATTATACCCCCTAAGAACAAAATTAAGGGGTGAGAAAATGCAATTAAAGATATAAAGTCACAGTAAAATTAGATGTAAATGATAAGACCTAAGTTAACACTATCATAAAAAGATAAAAAATAAGTTAAAGAAAAAATTAATATAAATACCGGGCTGGGATTGAATTTTTAGTTTTTAGGATTTTAACTAGAAGTTAAGTTCAATAAGTACTCTCGCCCACAAGGTTTACAATATACAGTATGTTCAAACTACAATTTAATTCATAATGATTTTGAATTTCTGGTCAATTTTTTTGTGCAAAATGGTTTTCCACGTGAATTTGTCAAAGGAATCATGGATAGATTTTTAAATAATATCTTTGCTCCAAAATTTGTCACTACATATGACCACGCTTCTCAAACTAGGGGTCGCGTAAATATTATTGGGGGTCGCAGAAACATTTGAAAATATTATTTTTTTCATAAATATACAGTGTTAGTACCTATTGCTTTTATGACATTGAGTGAAGGGTCGCGAAAAAACTTGTCTGATCCAAAGGGGTCGCAAGTGAAAAAAGTTTGAGAACCCCTGACATATGATGTACCTAAAAATCATAAATTTCTGAGTTTACCTGATTTATATCATTTTAACTCTGATTTAAGGAAAAATTCTCAAAAATTTTTAATAAGTTTTATTGTTATACTGATTTTAAAGTGGCATTTGTTAATGGCAGTACCCTCGTAAGATATTTTCGTTGTAAGGACGGAATCTCCCCCCCCCCCTGCGATGAGCTATTCGGTTGTATACTTATTTAACTGCTTTGGGTGTTCCCAGGAGAGATATATTGGAAGCACCGTCCGTTCGCTGCAGGCTAGATTCTGTTCACACATGGGCATTAGCCATAGAACTGGTTAAGTTCTCTCCAAGAAGGAATTCTGTACCATTAGGAATCACTCCATCAGTCGCAAAGTGGAAGTAACTATAGATGATTTCAAAATATTAAAGTCTTTTTAACTGTTTATCCTCCCTCCGTATTTATGAATCCCTTGGTATAAAATACAGGGTGTCCGAGAATTATGTGTACAATTTTTGGCTGTTATTAAAAGTCAACCATGAAGTGTAGAAATTCCAGTGATTGTCCCATTTTACAGAGAATCTCATTAAGTTTTTTCTGATACCAAGTTGTGACAAGTTTTTTAGAAATTCCAGTGTGTCCGAACATTATCTGTACAATTTCATCTTTTAATAAAATTCTTGATAACACACGTAAAATTCTTAAACAAGATTATTTAGAATCTGTATTTTCAAAAGTTTCTTTTATTAACGTAACGTTCTTACAAGCATTCGATATGTGCACCATCAGTGATTCGCAAAACATCCAATCGATAATCCAAATGTTGCCATGTACGCTGCAGCATATCCACATCAATTCGCTCAATGGCAGCTGTGATTCTTGCTTTTAAATCATCAATGTCTGTCACCCGCGTACATTTCTAAAAAACTTGTCAAAACGTGGTATCAGAAAAAACTTAATGAGATTCTCTGTAAAATGGGACAAAACTGGAATTTCTACACTTCATGGTTGACTTTTAATAACAGCCAAATATTGTACAGATAATTCTCGGACACACGGTATTTAAACCCTAGTCTTAATCTTGATTCTAGCTGTTTCTCCCTCTATATTAATTAGCTTACAACCTACCAAGTTTTCCTTCTGTACTGTTTTCCTGTCCTGTCTAGTTTCTTTAGGTCATATGTCTGATACAGGTACGTTTCTGCGTTTTTACTAGCTTTTACTGATTTTTTACCTTTTAGTGATTTTATTTTATATTAATTTCTTCTTTTATTTATTTTTTATCTTTTATGATGGTGTTAGCTTAGGTCTTATCATTTATATCTAATTTTACTGTGACTTTATATCTTTAATTGCATTTTCTCACCCCTTAATTTTGTTCTTAGGGGGTATAATACCTTTTCTTTTTAAAACTTTTAATTTTTGGCTACCTTACGACGTTTTACTAATTTTCATTTGCTTATATTTGCGTTATTTATTAATTTTGGTTTACTCTTTTTGATAAAAGCCTGATGATGGGTGAGGTAACCCGAAACGTTGTTATCGATTGCACTTAAATTAAACCTGCTTTCAGTATTCTACGTCTTTACCTTCATCTTGAATATTAAACTAAGCCTCCTTAGGAGTAACCCTATCTCATATATATATATATATATATATATATATATATATATATAAATAATCAATATTTGTACTGGGCTTTAAATCTTTAAGACATGAAAAGTTGTCCATTGGTTTAAAGAAAAAAGACAAAATTTACCATCGCTCCAATTTGTCTTCCTTCATGAGAGACAGAAGAGTTTCGTACGGCAGTCCTGGCCATACTTTCTTGTCTCGCACGTTCTTTCTCGGTGTCTTTTTTGATCTGGAATTTGACCTCTCCGAATCGGTGCTTGCTTCTCATTTCCTCTTGTCCTTCCACTTCAGTTGTTAACCGCTACATACCCACATAAATACTTCCGGTCAATATATATATATATATATACACACACACACACACACACACCCAAGTAACTCCAATAAAAATCCACCTTTTTATCAATTAGGTCGAACGTTGTAAATAAGTCGGATTTTCTTGTACGGCCAAATTTTTTGAGGTTAGGTTAACTTGGGTTAACCTAACCTAACCTAAACCAAATTAAAGGGTGTGTAAAGTCTGAGGAAGCATAAAAGACGACTTATTTGACTTTTTTTTTTTAATAAATTAGCCACGGTCGAAATTCATTATTGTATACGGTAAAAAGAAAAAAACCCGCTTTCTCTAAACTTTCTTATAGACACACACACACCCTTTACCCCGACCTACTTTAATACAAGTGAAAGTGATTAAAAAATTGAACAATATAAAATATATAACTTGTTTGACCTAATAGTTAAAAACTGTTCACGGGACGAAACGTTACACAAATATTCAACCAACTTGGTCACACACACACACACACACACACACACACACACACATATATATATATTTCTTTTAATAAATAAATACTGGTAAGTTCTGGTATTAGTATCATTTTAAGATTTAATGTATATGTTACAGTAAGATTGTGAAACTAGTGATTTCATGAAATCACTGAAATTTCCAGTAAGATTGTGAAACTTGTGATTTCATGAAATCACTGAAATTTCCAGTAAGATTGTGAAACTAGTGATTTCATGAAATACTTGAAATTTCCAGTAAGATTGTGAAACAATGATTTGAATGAGGGACTCTAAGTTAGATTAGATTTTATCGAACCTAACTTAAGTTTCTTGAAATTCCTAAGTGTTTCACAGTCTTACTGAAATTTGTGTTTCAGGTTTTACATGAAATCACTAGTTTCACAATCTTACTGTAACATATTTTATGGATTACTCTCCTCATTCATCGTATTTTACTATCACTTCTTTGTTCTGCATCTGGATCCCTAGTTTATATTTATACAGGGTGTCCGAAAAGTCTGGAACCATATATTAATATTAAATAGGCGAGAGGTTATTCTCTGCGTACTAACTATCTCTATGAAATGATACGTTACTTTTTAATTTGAGAGCCCAGTAAAGCCTAAAACCTAAATTAAATGAAAGAAATATAAAATCTAACTTCTAAAATTCAGTGGTTCCCAACCTTTTTTTAGGCCAACGCCCCCATCACTATTTGCTGGTGCCCCCCCCTCATAAAGATGATAATATAACAGGATAAGTCATTTATTAATAGAAGATAACAATTTTACAGTTTCCTAGCGCCCCCCCCCCTAAGATTTTCAAACGCCCACTAGGGGACGGTGGCGCCCACGTTGGGAACCACTGATTCTAAATGTTTCGTGTTATGATCAAATTCAGTTTATCGATGAAGAATTTCATCTCACGTCAGATTTCACCTCACGTCAGATTTCACCTCACGTCAGATTTCATCTCACGTCAGATTTCATTTCACGTCAGATTTCACCTCGCGTCAGATTTCATCTCACGTCAGATTTCACCTCACGTCAGATTTCATCTCACGTCAGATTTCACCTCACGTCAGATTTCATCTCACGTCAGATTTCACCTCACGTCAGATTTCATCTCACAACTTGCTATAAGAAGATAAAAACCCCCCCCAGGCGAAAGGGGGTCTTTTTAAACGGCGTAACTTACCCGAACCTCTTTATTGGTAACCGTTAAAGCGGTTCGAATCATGGCAGTTTCATCTTCAACTTTGGAGTCGAGGTCTTTGATTTTGACGGTGAGGTAGTCCAAAATGTCCAGACGAGACGAAATATTTTCTATCGAAGTTTTCTGTTAAATAAAACAATTATTTCACAATAAGCAACGGAGATATAGAAATTAAGGTTCTCATCTGTAGGGACTAGGTAGGGTTTAATGGCGTTCTCATGGTATAGGTCCGGGTATATCGTCGTACCCTTTTGGGTCTTCGTGTATAAGTCGGGAGAGGGGGGGCGGCACTCATTTGGCAATATCAATACGTCATAAAGTTTTTGGATGGGGAGGGAGGAAGGTGTAAAAAATCAGTGTGAGTAACTCATTCTGGTTGTAAAACCTTTTACGAATCAGAGTGGTTGGGAAGCAGTGACGGGCTCGCTGTCCGTAATTTTTTTAACTCTACCCGATCCCGAAGTTTGGATTCTAATTTTCTCGGTTGATGGCGTCTCTCTCTCTCTCTCTCTTTTTAATTTGAAAAGACTATGAGAGAAACAGGATACAAGAGTCAAAGAGAAATTCCGACGATCAACAGTCGTGTAAAATATTTATAAACTTAAGGAACTGATGCATGACATCATCGGGTGTAAGATGTTCCTACTCTAAAATAACTTATTTTTTTTTAAGGTTCTATTCACCATACGAGGCAAGACAGGTAAGAATTAGGTAGCATGAACATAAATAGCTGTTGAATTGGAGTCCTCGACAGCTGTCCAGGACTAACGGAAATTTTGTTGCCACATCTTTTCTCTTAAGTTAACTTAACCTAACCTAATTTAATCTAACTAAATTACCTTTTAACTAAACGTGACTTATATCCGAGCAAAGGATTAGTTAAGACACCCAATTTTTCATTATACTCACCTCCATGGCAATGGATTCTCCGAGTATTTGAAACTTTAAATGAGACTTTTCTCGAGATTCCCTAACCTTTCGTTCACAAACGAAACGGCCTGTCCAAGTTTCGCAACTGCCGATTCTAAAGCAGCGTTACCAGAACTTTGGTGACTTCTCGATTCATTTCACCCAAATTCTTTCTCTGAGGACAAAATATTATGAAAAATAAAATATTTAATTGTATTCAGTTAAATTTTATTTATTTTGAAGGAGTAATTTTAAAAATATTTGTGAATTTCCGATGTGTATCGCAGCAGTAACTTTAAATAGTGTCTCTCGAGACATCTATGTAGTACACGCATGCCTGAGAATGAGTGTATACCAAATACATACATTATAGAAACTTAAAGAAAATTATTTATACGAAGTTTTAACGCAAGGACGATGATTATGATAACGATAAAAACGACAGTTCCCCCCTTATTTTCATAGTCAGTTCAAGATGACTGTATGCATCGAAAATATTTTCAGGAAGGTGAACACAAACATAAAACACAGGTAGACACGGTGAACGAAATGAATACAAAGAACAGGTAGACACAGTGGACGAAATAAGTACAAAGAACAGGTAGACACGGTGAACGAAATAAGTACAAAGAACAGGTAGACACGGTGAACGAAATGAGTACAAAGAACAGGTAGACACGGTGAACGAAATGAATACAAAGAACAGGTAGACACGGTGAACGAAATGAATACAAAGAACAGGTAGACACGGTGGACGAAATGAATACAAAGAACAGGTAGACACGGTGAACGAAATGAATACAAAGAACAGGTAGACACGGTGAACGAAATAAGTACAAAGAACAGGTAGACACGGTGAACGAAATGAGTACAAAGAACAGGTAGACACGGTGAACGAAATGAATACAAAGAACAGGTAGACACGGTGAACGAAATGAATACAAAGAACAGGTAGACACGGTGAACGAAATGAATACAAAGAACAGGTAGACACGGTGAACGAAATGAATACAAAGAACAGGTAGACACGGTGGACGAAATGAATACAAAGAACAGGTAGACACGGTGAACGAAATGAATACAAAGAACAGGTAGACACGGTGAACGAAATAAGTACAAAGAACAGGTAGACACGGTGAACGAAATGAGTACAAAGAACAGGTAGACACGGTGAACGAAATGAATACAAAGAACAGGTAGACACGGTGAACGAAATGAATACAAAGAACAGGTAGACACGGTGAACGAAATGAATACAAAGAACAGGTAGACACGGTGAACGAAATGAATACAAAGAACAGGTAGACACGGTGGACGAAATGAATACAAAGAACAGGTAGACACGGTGAACGAAATGAATACAAAGAACAGGTAGACACGGTGGACGAAATGAATACAAAGAACAGGTAGACACGGTGAACGAAATGAATACAAAGAACAGGTAGACACGGTGAACGAAATGAATACAAAGAACAGGTAGACACGGTGAACGAAATGAATACAAAGAACAGGTAGACACGGTGGACGAAATGAATACAAAGAACAGGTAGACACGGTGAACGAAATGAATACAAAGAACAGGTAGACACGGTGGACGAAATGAATACAAAGAACAGGTAGACACGGTGGACGAAATGAATACAAAGAACAGGTAGACGAAATGAATACAAAGAACAGGTAGACACAGTGGACGAAATGAATACAAAGGACAGGTAGACACGGTGGACGAAATGAATACAAAGAACAGGTAGACACGGTGAACGAAATAAGTACAAAGAACAGGTAGACACGGTGAACGAAATAAGTTCAAAGAACAGGTAGACACGGTGAACGAAATAAGTTCAAAGAACAGGTAGACACGGTGAACGAAATAAGTACAAAGAACAAGTAGACACGGTGGACGAAATAAGTACAAAGAACAGGTAGACACGGTGGACGAAATAAGTACAAAGAACAGGTAGACACGGTGAACGAAATGAGTACAAAGAACAGGTAGACACGGTGAACGAAATGAATACAAAGAACAGGTAGACACGGTGAACGAAATGAATACAAAGAACAGGTAGACACGGTGAACGAAATGAATACAAAGAACAGGTAGACACGGTGAACGAAATGAATACAAAGAACAGGTAGACACGGTGGACGAAATGAATACAAAGAACAGGTACACACGGTGGACGAAATGAATACAAAGAACAGGTAGACACGGTGAACGAAATGAATACAAAGAACAGGTAGACACGGTGGACGAAATGAATACAAAGAACAGGTAGACACGGTGGACGAAACGAATACAAAGAACAGGTAGATACGGTGGACGAATATACAAAGAACAGGTAGACACGGTGGACGAAATGAATACAAAGAACAGGTAGACACGGTGGACGAAATGAATACAAAGAACAGGTAGACACGGTGACGAAATGAATACAAAGAACAGGTAGACACGGTGGACGAAATGAATACAAAGAACAGGTAGACACGGTGGACGAAATGAATACAAAGAACAGGTAGACACGGTGAACGAAATGAATACAAAGAACAGGTAGACACGGTGACGAAATGAATACAAAGAACAGGTAGACACGGTGGACGAAATGAATACAAAGAACAGGTAGACACGAAATGAATACAAAGAACAGGTAGACACGTGACGAAATGAATACAAAGGAACAGGTAGAACACGGTGGACGAAATGAATACAAAGAACAGGTAGACACTGGAACGAATAAGTACAAAGAACAGGTAGACACGGTGAAAATGAATACAAAGAACAGGTAGACACGGTGAACGAAATAAGTTCAAAGAACAGGTAGACACGGTGAACGAAATAAGTACAAAGAACAGTAGACACGGTGGAACGAAATAAGTACAAAGAACAGGTAGACACGTGACGAAATAAGTACAAAGAACAGGTAGACACGGTGACGAAATGAGTACAAAGAACAGGTAGACACGGTGACGAAATAATACAAAGAACAGGTAGACACGGTGAACGAAATGAATACAAAGAACAGGTAGACACGGTGAACGAAATGAATACAAAGAACAGGTAGACACGGTGAACGAAATGAATACAAAGAACAGTAGACACGGTGACGAAATGAATACAAAGAACAGGTACACACGGTGGACGAATGAATACAAAGAACAGGTAGACACCGGTGACGAAATGAATACAAAGAACAGGTAGACACGGTGGACGAAATGAATACAAAGAACAGGTAGACACGGTGGACGAAATGAATACAAAGAACAGGTAGACACGGTGGACGAAATGAATACAAAGAACAGGTAGATACGGTGGACGAAATGAATACAAAGAACAGGTAGACACGGTGAACGAAATGAATACAAAGAAAGGTAGACACGGTGGACGAAATGAATACAAAGAACAGGTAGACACGGTGGACGAAATGAATACAAAGAACAGGTAGACACGGTGGACGAAATGAATACAAAGAACAGGTAGACACGGTGGACGAAATGAATACAAAGAACAGGTAGACACGGTGGACGAAATGAATACAAAGAACAGGTAGACACGGTGGACGAAATGAATACAAAGAAAGGTAGACACGGTGGACGAAATGAATACAAAGAACAGGTAGACACGGTGGACGAAATGAATACAAAGAACAGGTAGACACGGTGACGAAATGAATACAAAGAACAGGTAGACACGGTGGACGAAATGAATACAAAGGACAGGTAGACACGGTGGACGAAATGAATACAAAGGACAGGTAGACACGGTGGACGAAATGAATACAAAGAACAGGTAGACACGGTGGACGAAATGAATACAAAGAACAGGTAGACACGGTGGACGAAATGAATACAAAGAACAGGTAGACACGGTGAACGAAATGAATACAAAGAACAGGTAGGCACGGTGGACGAAATGAATACAAAGAACAGGTAGACACGGTGAACGAAATGAATACAAAGAACAGGTAGGCACGGTGGACGAAATGAATACAAAGAACAGGTAGGCACGGTGAACGAAATGAATACAAAGGACCGGTAGACACGGTAAACGAAATAAACGCAAAGGACAGGTAAACCCAGTGAACGTCATGAACACTAAGGACAGGAAGACAGATAGATAAGTCACAATATAAGCATACAAAACGTGCATGAAATGGATACTGAGTACCAATATGTAAGTCAAGCACACATGATGCAGAACTGTGGACAAGGGAAACGCACAAAGAATAATACAGACCCAAAAGAAAAATCAACTGCACGATGGACAGGGTGAACATAAAGGAAGTTGTAAAGCAGATATGTGAACGAGAAGGTAGACACAGTCCAAAAGGACAATGAGAAATGAAACGCATAAATGGTAAAACAAATCTATTTTAAATACGTCCCTTTTCACAACAAGCATTAGGACATGAACTGTATCGTATATAAATATCTTCGAACTCCCGAACTCAAATATAGGATTAACTACGAAGACCTTGTAAAGAGTTCTAACTGAACTAAATCCATTACGAGATTAATATAAACTCTTAATAAGGATTTATGAACTAAAAGGGATGAGAGCTACAAGTATCGTCAGTATTAAAGATTCAAAATTTCTTAGTAACATCTTTCATTCCATTCCTTGTTATTAAATATATTTCACACTCGTGTGTATATATATATATATATATATATATATATATATATATAAACTTTGGTAACCTTGGTTTTGCTTCCGCCTGAATTGTTCATTCTGATGAAGGACAATGAAGCTTGTTTACCCGACCTTAGATCTACAGCTTAAAGTGGAATCCAAACCACGAATGATCACTGCTGATCAGAAATTACAAAGTCCTTTCCCGGTCTCGATCTCATGACCTCCCGATCAGCAACCCATCATCTCAACCACTAGGCTATCTAGGGTACCCATTTATTTACCACTCAATTTTTTTGTATGTAAGGATGAACAGCTGGGTGGGCTGAGCGCCGCCGGCTATCGCCAGGAATCGAACCTAGGGTTGGTGGATTCGTAGCCAGCGATGCTAACCACTACAACACCACCATATATATATATATATATAATATATATATATATATATATATATATATATGTATATATATATACCATATATATAACTTAGAGAGAGAGAGAGTTGTACGTATTGTTTAAATATAAAATAAGTCTAGGTCTAAGTCTACATTGGCCTAATAACTTTTTTCAGCGTTTATATTTCAAACGAAAACTACCGCTATTTTTCTAGTCAATACAATACTTCCTTAATGTGTTATCAAAATTAACCAAATAATTTAACATACGTTTAAAAATTATAAAGCATTATATATATATATATATAATATATTATATATATATATATATATTATATTAATGTATATAGAACTTGGGACCCTAAGGCATCGGTCCCCATTTAATTTTTTTTCAATGGTCCCCACAGAGGTGTTTCTAGAATTACCAAAGTTCACTACCTACATCGCTATTTTTTTTCTTTCTTTTTTGGGGGGGGGGGGGGGGGGGGGGGGGGGGTCTTCAAATGTAGCCAACATTAGTTTACTGACATCAGCTCAAAAATTATTACGTTTTAATCTTCCAAAATGATATTTTAGCTTTAGAAAATCAAGAGAAAAAAAGATGGATCCCTCGAAGATCAGGGCCCCCCCCCAACGTATTCTTGTTTTTTTGCTTTACAGTACTAAATATAATAATAAATTAAACTGAATGCCCAGTTAGGTCAACTGTACGCCCTTGATGATTGGTTAGGTTAAGTCGTGATATTTTCGTTAGTTTTAACGAAGATATCAATTGGTAATTGAGGTCTTGGGGGGGGGGCCCCTGATGTTCAGGTGATCCGAAAAAATTATTTTTGATTCGTTTGAAATGTCAGAGTTTGACCTTGTTTTAAAGTAAATTCCACAAACTTATTTAGTCGTTCCTGCCCCCCCCCGACATCTTATTAGATTTTAAAAAAATTCCCCCCCTCCCACCATTAGTGACGAGCACAAATAATGGGACGGGGGGGGGGGGGCCAGACCCACTGTTTCGAAATTAGAAATATAATTTGTCTTCGTGGGTCAATATTTTTACGCATTCATTTCAAATAAGTAACATTTTATGTTACCCCTTTGGCGGCAACGCTTCACGCTCACCCCCCCCCCTCTCTTGGAGACCATGCACTCTAGTTTCCTGACCCTTACCCTACAGGATATCTAATATTTTAAACCCTTCCACATTTTAAATATTTAGTGGCAATCAGGGCAGGAAAACATGCCCTATTCAAAAACCCAATCATACCATAATAGGCCGCATTGAAGTATTTATTGATAGGTAATTATAGATCATATGTAGAATTCGGACCCTACCAAGGTTGGGGTCCGAATTCTACATTAGCGGAAGGTTGGGGTCTGTATTCTCCATTTGGCTTGTTTAAGCTTGTTTAAGCTTTATAAGGCTAACTAACGAAAATATCATGACCTAACCTAACCAATCGTCAAGGGCGTACAGTTAACCTAACGATTGGTTAGGTTAGGTTGTGATATTTTCGTTAGTTAGCCTTATAAAGCTAACTAAAGAAGGCTGGGGTCCGAATTCTACATTGATCCATAAGATTTTACAATTGTGTGATTTTAATGGTTTTTATTGTGATAATAATAATAAAATTTTCTATGAACCTTTAAATTGTTTATTGATGTCCTTATACGATTCGTTTGGGGTCTGGCTTCTATAATCTATACATTAGGGGAAAGTTGGGGTCTGGATTCTACATTAGGGGAAAGTTGGGGTCTGTATTCTCCATTAGGGTTACCTGGGGTCCGAATTCTACATATGATCCGTAATTATTAATGTCATAAATTGAACTGATTATTCTTAATCCTGATCAACACGAGTCGTCGTAGGATATGGCCCCAAAGAAGGGTTTCACATTATTTGATCCTTTTGAAGTTGGTATTTTCTCATGGAATTAAATCACATTTAAATATAATTTTAAAGGTCTTGATTTTATATATATATATATATATACACCTTGGTTAACCTTGGCTTTGCTTCCGCCCGAATTGTTCATTCTGACGAAGGTCATGCTTGTCACTCCACCTTAGACCTACAGTTTAACGTGGAATCCGAACCACGCCCCACCCAGTAGCCCAGCGTCTTAACCACTAGGCTACCCAGGGTACCCATTTATCTACCAAATAATTTCTTTATTAAGGGGAAGGATGAACAGCTGGGTTTTGCTGCGCGCCGCCTGCCGTCATCAGGTCTCAATCCCGGGGCCGATGGTTTCGTAGTCAGCGACGCTAACCACTACACTACCGAGGCGCTATATATACACACACTATATATATATATATATAATAAAAAAATTAACTAATTATTACCTGTTTGCTGCCATCAATGATTTGGGCATACATTTTGCACCCACACAATACCACAATGAGAAATATTGTACAAAAATTCATTGTTTATTTTGATTGATAAACTGAATGACGAGGATGGAATGTCAGCTTCAACGAGAGAAATTTAACTCTGAAGAACAGCGTTCTTTAGATATATATATATATATATATATATAATATATATATATATATATATGTATATATATTAAGTTGTAGACTCTACCAGAATCTTTTAGACGCTATTTATTTTTGTAAAAGACCATAATCAAAATAGTATTTATTATTATTATTATTATTATAATTATAATATTTACGCCATTTGGTTATATGTCACAAGACGTAGAATTCAGTTTTGATCGATGCTCAGAATTTATTCCAAAGGATTGTCTATTGAAGAGTAATATTAGCTTATTGTCAGTATGTTATTTTTGCGGGTACACTAATTTACATGAGTCGTAAATATATTTAAGAGCAATACAATTGTCGCCATTAAGAAGTAACCGAATGATACAAAAAAAGAAAAAGACCCGATACTCCAAATTTAGGGATAAGTCAAAATTACGTAAATGACATAAACCACAATAATAAAAAAAACACACAAACGCAACTAAACGCGGCACAACTTTAGAATTTGTTAAATGGTACAAGAAACAAACACGCCAATCAGACTATCAAAGCCAAGATGGTACATTGGGGGAAGAGCTGCTTCTAGACGTGTCGAGTCGATACAACCAAGAACGTTTTTAGTGCGCGACTGATTCAAACCTTTCATTTTGGTTTTAAACTTTAAAAGGTCTCAGTCTGCTTCCACCACCTTCCTCTTGTGTGAGCGACCACACACACACACACACACACACACACACACGTACACCAACCGACATTTCTACATAGAAATACATTCATACGCACATTACAAAAACAGAGGAGACACACAACACACTGGTTCTTTATTGTAAGGTGAGGCTACACCCCATTTCGAGGCTGTGATGGGTATGTCGCGGTATTCATTTGAGGTTTCAAGACGCACCATGGCGGCATTCGCCCTTTGATGTAATATATATATATATATATATATAATTCTTTCGTTTATTGATTGGTTCAGTTCGTGGTCTTTTCGTATCCTGAAACTTTTTTCATCCTTCTTTCCCTCTTCCCTTAGTCCCTGAGATACCCATTTAATTACCTTCTCTGTACCTACTACCCACCCAAGACGCCACTCACCCTCCTTGGCACCCCCTCCTACTTCAGAGGAAAGTGCCTCTCTTTGAAGTACCGCAAATCTTAAGATTTTATCTTAATGTTACTTCAGAGATTAAAAGGAGATAGAGTGACCATTTAAAAAAATAAAATCAAGAAAAAAATCGGGATTCCGTTTCCATAGCAACGAAGCTCGCCAATGACATCAAAAGAAGAGAAAACATATACAGTACTTTAATTTCCCCTCTATCTGAGACTTTCTTGATGAACCATATATGAGTAATTATGTGTACTCAAGGAAGGAAGGGTGCAGTTCGAGACCACACACCGAATATACAGTCGAGTTTCCCCTTGAAAAGAAACAAAAAGGGAACCAGGAGGTAAATTTTGATATAAATTTGTTTTACGGTATGAAGTGTTGATTTTTTCTTTTTTGCACAGCCTACCCAGCAGATAACAAACTAGATAACTTCTGCAGTATTTTTTAAGTAATTCAGTTATTATTATTAAAGTATATATATATATATATATATACTGCCATGCGCCTCGGTGGTGTAGTGATTAGCGTCGCTGACTACGAATTCATCGGCCCGGGGTTCGAGACCCGATGGCAGCCGGCGCGCAGCAAAACCCAGCTGTTCATCCTTCCACACAATAAAGAAAGTGGTTGGTAGATAAATGTGTACCCTAGGTGGCCTAGTGGTTAAGACGCTGGGCTGCTGATGGGGCGTGGTTCGGATTCCACGTTAAACTGTAGGTCTAAGGTGGAGTGACAAGCATGACCTTCGTCAGAATGAACAATTCGGGCGGAAGCTAACCAAAGGTTATATATATATATATATATATAAGAAACACAAAGGGTATAAAATGGGTATAAAACGGAATATTAAAGCACGAAAGCGCTTCAGTGTCGTGGAGCTGATGAGGAGATTGCGGCAGCGGTTGAAGAGATTGAGTAGCGAGACTGTTCAGTGGAGCTGTTGAACAGAATGCAGACTGCAAAAACGAGTCGATCCATGTTGAGTAAGGAGTGAGAATCGATAGTCGAACGAGTGGAGTTCAGGCGAGTGTAGCGGAGCCAAATTTCTATCTTGAGGTCTGAAATGAAAATGATAGAAGATTGGCTGATTATTCTGTTTTATGTCGTTCGTCCAAAAGAGGGCGCTTGGACGGCAGGTAACGCCACTAACCAGGAAAAGTAAGTTCCCTTTAAAAGGAGAAATGGATCGAGTCAAATTACGTGCAGTGGGCTCGTCACTGCACAGTGCACACCCCTCCCCATTTCCCATACAGGCTTGAGACAGCCCATGGTGGGTTTAGCAATAAAAAGGATGACCAAGCCTTCCACGCTGCTTTTATAGACATCGCTAAACACAGTGTTCTCTCGGAGTCCTGGTGGTGCAATTCGTATAGACCTCTGTTGTTTGTTGTTGTCTACAGAAAGGAATTTACTCTGTAGGCGAGAATCACACATGTGCTTAAATTTCACCATTTTGTTTCCTTGAATTCATATTTTACCAACGTGACATCCTCAGGAACACTGAAATTAATAATAAGATCGAAGCAGTATATACAGTTCATATAGAATAACAAAAATTATATGATTGGTGCAGAGAATATTGGAGGAGGAGCATACAATCCACGTGAAAAAGCTATCAGAGTTTTAGCATTTTGTCCTTCTTATCTACGTAAATCTGATCTGAATGAATTCAAAATAACAGGATCGAGCGAAAAAAGGTCCTGACTAAGGTTGAAATTGTTTGCGAGTTGAATAATGACAGACTCAAGGATGTTTCTATAAAGAATGTTGCTTGAGTGAAAAAATTGAAGCATTATTCCAATCGCTACACTGAAACAACTCTGACAAATGAACAAAAAGGACGTTCAACGTATTGTCCCGTTCTAACGGAATATTGATTTTGTTTTACACGCGTGTTCGAGTCTTTTCCCGTCTGTCTACTGTAAAAGCAGTCTCATTGTTTACAACCAATTGTACAGATAATGCCTGAATTGTTGTTGGAACTATTCTTTATTATGACATTTTTCACAATATTGCCATATGAAAATACTACATTAATACCCAAAAGTTTAAGTACATTAGTAATGCCTAAAAGCTTGGGGGGGGAAAAGGAGTACTAAAATATTCTTCGACAAAGTGCGAGGGTTATTATTCACACGATAGAAGGTTCTTTTTTCCTTGTTAAGGCAAGATTCCAAAAAAAAACAGGTGGATAATACAAATTGCTTCAAATATTGGTGACTTTTTCAAACTCAGAATCCATGTATTCCGGACTGGCGATACTAAGAGTACGGAGAAACATAAAACAGAATATGGCTTTCTTGGTGGTGGTGTCATATGTCGAGTAAAAGTGTACATAGGACAAATTGTTTGCTTTTTCCTGGTAGCTTTTCCACGTGAATTGTATGCTCTTCCTCCAATATTCCCTCCATCAATCGTATAATTTGTTTTTCTTTATTAACTGTATATAGTGTACTGTCTCGATCTTATTATTAATATCAGTGTTCCTGAGGATGTCATTTGACGAAAACGCTTGAGCACTATTTCATGTTTTAATTTTCCTTCGTGATTATTTTCATCATAAATATTATTCACGTGTTACTGTCGTGAAATAATGTCCATATATACAGGGTGTTTCATAACATGTGGGACGCACTTTTAGGATGGATTCAGGACCTGAAAACAATGAAAAAAGTTTATATAAACACATGCCCGAAATCGCTTTGTTTCCGAGTTACAGCCCGTTTGTGTACCAGCAATTCTTTCCGCAAACTGTTTACAAACACTGCTTGCCGACAATGTTTGTGATGTGTACGAGACTTATTTCATGTATGGCCTTGCCGATTGTAATGTTTCGTACACTCTATGACATGTTTCAATATCGTTCAGTGTAGAGCCATCAGTCAGTCAGAGGTGCATTGCGGTGTTTCACTGTTCGTATTCGTAATTTCTTACTGTGAATAAGTGCAGTCCAGTGAAAAAAAAAACCTTAAACGTTTTTGTGCTATTCAGTGATAGTGTGCATTTGAAGTGAGAATGGAGGCCGAGTGTAATGCGGCCGCAGCAAGACGTCTGTATGCGGAAAGGTTTCCGAATCGCCGTCCGCCAGATAAGAAGACCTTTCAGAGAATAGACGAACGTCTTGGTGATACAGGATCATTCAACAAGCGAATTTCAGATGGTGGTAGACCAATCAGCGCCAGAACTGTTGAGTTGGAGGGGCGGGTCCTGAATCGCGAGGAGGAACATCATGGTGTCAGCACCCGAAGGATAGCAGCAGTAGAGGGTGTAAGATACACAAATGTGTGGAGAATTTTACGGGAACAACAGCTTTACCCATATCACATTCAGAGAGTACAAGGCCTTACTGAAGCTGATTTCCCACCACGAGAGGCTTTTTGTACTTGGTTCCTTCAACAGTGCGCTCGCGATCCTCTTTTTCTATCCTCCTTGTTGTTTTCTGATGAGGTGAATTCCAGTGTTGGGCACTAAAGCGTTAATCCGATAACAGTTAATTAACGAAGTTAACTTTTTTAACGGACTATTAACGGAAGTTAATTTCCATTTATCGTTATCGGACCAGTTAACTTCCGATAACTCGATATTTAGTCCGTTAAAGTCCGTTAACACGTTAACTGCGAGGAGTCATTCACGGAAGATCACCGCTCCGCGAATGAATTCAAACCGCCATAACTTCAGTCTGCTTCCAGATCTCGCAAGGGGAGGTTGTGCGCTTTTTATTGAAGGTAAGAAGGTTCTTTTAACGTTAGTAAAAGTCCTATAATATTATATATATATTAATACGTATGGAGATACGTATGGTAAAATGTACGGTTGAGAAAAATTAATTTATAGTAATGACTAATGAATAAGTATTTTTACACTGCGTTAGTAAATCTCTAAAAAAGTATATATAGTATGTAAAATTTGAATAATAGTTTTTATTCACTGATTGTAATATTGTCGTCGAATTAAATAATAATTGCGTATATTACATAGACAAAATATTTTATAGACAAAATAATTACATAGAGAAAAATTACTTCTATTGAAAATTCACAGAAAAAGGTTAAGTAAAATAAAATATTTTATATAACGTAATATTATATATTATATATTATAGTATTATTATAATTAATATTACTTTGAATTAATTTTGCTATTTTGTTTGAATTAATATTTTATTAGTTTAGTTACATATTTTATACGATGATATTTTACTTTTTTTAGGTTCTTCTGTATTATCGTCAACTAAACTTCAACCATGGAGCACCAAGAAGAAGTTCTCGACATTGAGATCGCCTCTGTCTCAGGCACTTCTAAGTCTCAGTCTGACCAGAAGCCTTTCCAAAACAAAAAAGTTGCAAAACTTGATAAAAATACAGTTAAATACCTATTTATTGTTGGATTTTGCATAAATAAACATTTTCTATGGGTTTTAAAGCTTTTTTCCTTGATTTTTTTAAATGTTAGTAAAGAAATAGTTATCGTTAACGGATTATCGTTAACTTCCGTTAACTTTGTAGTAAAATTATCGGATTATCGTTATCGGAGTTAAAAATTGGGGTTAACGGATTATCGTTATCGAAGTTAACTTTTTGGTTAACGGTGCCCACCACTGCTGAATTCACAAGAAATGGCGTGATCAATTTTCACAACACTCATCACTGGGCCGAAGAGAATTCGCATGCCATCATCCAGTCAAGGCACCAACAACAATTTAGTATCAGTGTATAGGCAGGACTTATTGTCGACAACTTATCGGTCCTTTTGTTTTGCCTGGAAGATTAACAGGAGAATCCTATTCCAATTTTTTAAGGAATGATTTAAGCGATTTACTAGATGAAGTTCCTCTTCGTGTCCGATGTCGTATGTGGTTTACGTGACATCCACTGACAACGTTGAAATGCTTCGCCAACGTGTAGAACAAGGGTGCCAGAAAATCTGAGCAATACCTGGAATGTTTGGACGCGTCAGACAGTCTATGACGAGGCGTGTTCAGGCGTGTATTCAAGCGCAAGGCGGTCATTTTGAGCACTTCCTTTAAAGGTAAGGCGGATACTTGCTGGAACACATAACGGGCTGTAACTCGGAAACAAAGCGATTTCGGGCATATGTTTATATAAACTTATTTCATTGTTTTCAGGTCCTGAATCCATCCTGAAAGTGCATCCCACATGTTATGAAACACCCTGTACATAGGTATTTTTGTATATTTATATATGTAATGAGGTGTCACAAGTACGAAGGACGAACTCGCCAAATCAGTTTTGAGATATACGCGTTTAAACTTTATGACTATTGTATACGAGGGGCACATAGCGCAAATACACGCATTGAAAATAACTACATTTTGAGCGTACGAGTTGGGTATTTCGCTATACCAAGTTGTCTGTGGATGGGGGAGGAGGGTTGAACTATTCATTCGTGAAACACTCGCAAAATCGCCAATGTGGCGAGTTCGTCCCTCGTACTCGCGACGCCTCATATATATATATATATATATATATAATATTATATATATATATATTATATATATATATATATATATATATATATATATATATATATATATATATGGGATGAATTTTACATTTAAACACGTGAAATGAATGAATGAATAAATACACCTCGTCAGGGAATGACATTCCCTGACGAAGTGTATTGTTTAATACACGAAAGATTTTGGAATAATTTTTTCTTTTTCCTTGTGGGTTTGCATCATATACCTTTCAACCTTTCAAATGTTCCGTGCGATGATTCCTCATTTCACGAAGGTCAAGCTTATCGCTCCTCCTCTCGAGCTGGCCTGGCGAAGCAGTAAGTTGGTTTCTTGTACTCTCCACCTCACATAGCCAGGTACGCCCGGCTCATCGGGGATCGTTCTGAGCCAGGCGTCTAATCTTCTTTTGAAGATGTCCACCGCAGCACCAATCGTGTTCCTTAGTTCTTTGGGCAGCTGATTAAACAGTCTTGGTCCTCTCACAACAAAACTATTTTCTTTCAAGGTTAAGGATGTTCTCCGTCTAGCCTTTAATTTGGGAACACGACACAGTCTTCCTTTTCTACTTTCCACTGTTGTTTGGGGAGTTATAGGGTTCAGAGTAAGATTAGGGGCTAGTTTCTCTATTATTTTCCAAGTGTAAATAATGTTGTATCTCTCTCTTCTCCTTTCCAGTGAATATAGGTTTAATTCGCGTAACCTTTCCCAGTAATTTAGTTCTTTGCATCCATTGATCTTGGCTGTGAAGCTTCTCTGAATCCCTTCTAGCTATCTAATGTCTTCTTTTTTATATAGGCATGTTTGGACCGAGCAGTATTCCAGTTTGGGTATGATCAGTGTTTTCAATAGAGGAATCATTATATTCCTATCCCTTCGTTTAAAGGTTCTCAGTATCTGTCCGGTTATCCTCTTTGCTCTGTTTACTGCTATCTTTTTTGTGTTGCAAATTTCGCATCCTCAGTCATTACAACTGAATCTTTTGCTTTAGAATTTCTCTGAATTTCGTGTCCATTTGGGATATAGTATTCCATGAATTTTAGGTCCTCCCTTTTTCTGTACCGTAACAGCTGAAATTTCCCAGTGTTAAACTTCATATTGTATATATATATATATATATATATATATATATGCTGAATAAAACCACGAAGGAAAGGAAACACAGATGGTGCTCAAGCGCTTTCGTCTAATGACATCCTCAGGAACACTGAAGTACATAAAGAATTACAGCCTATATATAGGTTATAGAAAGAGAGAGAAAAAAAAAAAATATATATATATATATACACAGGGTGTCCCGTAAGTCTGGACCCATAGGGAAAAATAATAAAATTACAAAATAGTCCAAAAATTTATTACATAATCTGTTCAAAGTGTCCGCCGTTGTGTCGCACACATAGTTGAAGACGCAATCTCCACTGCGACAGCACTTTCTGAATCACAGTCGCAGAAATTTCTTGACACGCCTCCACAATGCGTGCTTTAAGGTGGAAAATGTTCTGAAGTTTGACCTCGTACACTTTGGCTTTCAAGTGGCCCCACAAATAAAAATCATAATAAAAAATAATAAAAATAAAATAATAATAATAAAATAAAAAAATATATTATAAATCCCTATGGGTCCAGACTTACGGGACACCCTGTATATATATATATATATATATATATATATATATATATATATATATATATATACAATAAACGGAGAAACGAAATTAAAGGATTGTGGAAGGGGGCACACAAATTTATAAGGAAAAACTATCGATTTTTAGCACAAGATTAAGATTTTTTTCCAAACAATGTTATAGATAAAAAAAAAAATAATAAATAAAATAAAATATATATATATATATATATATATACAAATTTATACTGGAAATCTGCCCGTTTTAGCACTCTGCTCTTTTTGTATATAAAAATTGAACAATTATCGATTTTTAGCACAAGATTAAAAGATTTGTTTCCAAACAATGTTATAGATAAAAAAATATATATATATACAAATTTATACTGGAAATCTGCCCGGGTTTTAGCACTCTGCCCTATTTTTTATATAAAAAAAATTGAAAAATAAAAGTTATTAGGGTGGCATACAAATTTCACCAAAGATTTAGCGTTCTACCTTTCTTATCTAAATCTGTTCTGAAGGAATTCAAAACAACAGGATCGAGTTGAAAAAGACCTTTGCTTATGTTGAAGTTATTTGTTAGTTGGATAATGGCAGACTCAAGAATATTTCTATTAACAATGTTGCTGGAGTGGAATAAAACTGAAGCATTATTCCAATCAATACAGTGGGATAACTCTGACAAATGGACAAAAGGGCACTGGACAATTGTCCTGTTCTAACGGAATATTGATGCTGTTTTATACGTGTGCAAATCCTTTCCCGTCTGACCTATGTAAAAGGAATCACATTGTTTACAACCAATTTTATAGACAATGCCTGAATTATTGGTAGGGCTATTGTTTACTATGATATTTTTCACAATATTGTTATATGAAAATACTACATTAATATCCAAAAGTTTAAATACATTAGCAATGCCTAAAAAGCCCGGAAAAATGGAAGTACTAAAATATTTTTTGACAAAGTACGAGTGTTATTATTGACGCGATAGAAAGTTCGTTTTGCCTTGTTGAGACAAGATTCCATAAACGCAGATGGATAACACAGATCACTTCCAATACCGTTGATTTTTTCTAATTCGGCATCGATGTATTCCGGACTGGCGATCCTAAGGGCGCGGAGAAACATTGAAGAAAAAATGACCTTCTTAGTGGGGGTGTCATGTCCCGAGTAAAAGTGTACGTAGGACAAATTGTTTGTTTTTTTCCGATAGATACTAAACTTAAAACCTGGGCTTTCCCTATGTACACGCACATCCAAAAATGGGATTGAATTGTCTTGTTCCACTTCTAAAGTAAACTTAATAGAGGGGACTTGATCATTTAACTGAAGGAGGAAGTTATCCAGGTCACGATTCATGGGCCAGATACACAAAATATCGTCGACGTACCGCAACCAAGGGATGCCAACCCCAGGATTCTCGGAATGTAAGTAATTTCGAAAAACTCCATATAAATATTGGAGAGGAGGGGCGACAAGGGGTTGCCCATGGCCATCCCAAAAACTTGTTGATAATACTCGTTATTGAAAGTGAATTTACAGTCTTTGATGCAAAGCTTAATAAGTTCCAAAACAATGTGTGAAGGTAGTGGCAGGTCATACTTATGTAATTCTTGGGAGAGAAAGTCAAGCATATCGTCACTCGGCACTTTTGTAAACAATGAACAAAACGTCAAAACTGATCAATCTATCGTTAGTTTCAGTACGTGCATTATTCAATTTTTCAGTAAGATCCATGGAATTTTTTACATGTGAATCAGAGATAGTTCCAAGAATGGGGACAAGACTTTGACAAGCCATTTGGAGAGTTTATAAGTAATAGAGCCCACCGAGCTAATAATAGGGCGCATAGGGTTGCCAGGTTTGTGGGTTTTAATGAGACCGTAAAGGTAGGGGCAGAGAAGGTGAAGTGGACATGAAAAGCGGAATTAAGTCCTTATGATCTTTGAGAATGCGTTTCAAGCCGCTATTAAATGATTTGATGACGTCATCCTGCGGGTTCTTCCTAAGTTTGCTGTATGTGGCGGGGTCCTGGAGAAGCTCGTTCATCTTTCTGATGTAGTCCACTTTGTCCATAATAACTATGGTGTTAGCCTTGTCTGCTTTAGTAATATGGAGCTCCCCATCTTTTTTCAATTGTGAGAGGCTATTGCGAAAACGTTTAGGAAAGTTATCTTCGTAATTACTATTCGCCGCACTATAAACGAGGCCTTTAACTATGTTAAACAAATACTGAGGGAGATTACACTGTTTTTCAAACAAGCGAGACTGTAACACATTTGTAAAGCCGAAGGTTTTTTAACAATAAAAAAGGACATACCATATCCAAGGGCACTTTTTGCATCGTCACTAATGTTTTTCGAAGAAAGGTTCAAAACACACTTTGAGCTTGCTTTTTTACTCCACTGACTATTTCGAATAAGTCTTTTAATTTTTCGATCCAAAATGTTACGAAGTGAAGAAGTTCTCCGACGCAACTCGTTGTAAATTTCATCAAAAAAGGTTGGATCCACGGTTGGGGAATAACGGTCACAAAATTATGTTTGGCGATGTTTAAATTTTTGAAGGCGGACCACTCATTTTGTCTGGTGACTTCAATATGTTTCTTTAAAATTAATCTGCTGAAGTTGTTGAACGGATGGTCGTCCGATTCGCCTCAGCTAAAACCCGGGCAGATTTCCAGTATAAATTTGTATATATATATATTTTTTATCTATAACATTGTTTGGAAACAAATCTTTTAATCTTGTGCTAAAAATCGATAATTGTTCAATTTTTATATACAAAAAGAGCAGAGTGCTAAAACTTGGGCAGATTTCCAGTATAAATTTGTATATATATATATTTTATTTTTTTTATTTTTTTAAATTTTTTTTATCTATAACATTGTTTGGAAACAAATCTTAATCTTGTGCTAAAAATCGATAGTTTTTCCTTATAAATTTGTGTGCCCCCTTCCACAATTTTAATTTCGTTTCTCCGTTTATTGTATATATATATATATATATATATATATATATATATATATATATATATTCTCTCTTTCTGTAACCTATATATAGGCTGTAATTCTTTATGTACTTCAGTGTTCCTGAGGATGTCATTAGACGAAAGCGCTTGAGCACCATCTGTGTTTCCTTTCCTTCGTGGTTTATTCAGCCTAAATATTTTTCACGTGTTACTTTCGCGAAATAATTTTCATATATTATATATATATATATATATATATATATATATATATATATATATATAATGTTTATTTCCGTGTTGAGAGATATGTAAAAAATATTATTCTTAAATAAATACAGGCCTGCATACGGACGGCTTGCGAGGGCAGATACTAATGGTTTTTGGTCCAGTTTGTGTAGAGCAAGGCTGAAATAGTACGAGTGTGACTATGATTGATATAGGAAATTTGTGCTGCCTCAGGGAGGAAAACAAATTTGCGGTGCATCATGCTCCTGAAGAATTATGCACTAGGAGTGATAATAACTGGATGTGTCTACAATACAAACTAATGAAAATTGCACAAAGGTGAATGCAGATTTGGATGTTTTTTGGACTAGGCTAAACTAACACGAAGCAGTGTTGCTTTCAGCGGTGATGCCACGTACTGAAGCTTCGTCGGTACGTTTGCTTGGCAATACTGCTGCGAGATGCTTGTACCCTGAAATGTATTGGTGGAATGATGCTGTTTGTGAAAAGATGCTTAACTCTCATACTTCCACTTAAACTATGAATGCATCGATGAATAATATATATATACACACACACACACACACACTCGTATATATACATACACGTGGTTTGTTCAAAAAAGTATCCGGACTGATGCGATGATAGACAGAATATGGTACTTACAGAATTTGGGGCTCAATCTCCCTCAAAGTACGCTCCCTCTGAAGCCACACAATTTGCCCAACGATCCTGCCACTGTTGAAAACATTTTTCGAAAGCACTTTTCGGAATGGCCAAAAGCTGCTCCCTCGAATTTCTTTTTAGGGTCTCAACATCATCAAATCGGTGTCCTTTCAAGGTTTGTTTGAGCTTCGGAAACAAAAAAAAATGTCGGATGGAGCCAAATCCGGCGAATATGGAAGCTGCTGTACTTGGCAGATAGCGTTTTGGACGAAAAATTGCTGAACAAGTTGCGACGAGTGAGTGGCGTGTTATCGTGATGAAGCATCCAGTCTCCGGACTCCCACTTCTGGGGCCGTTTCCTCCGAACTGCTTCACGTCGACGTCTCAAAACTTCAATGTAAAATGCCTTGTTGATTGTTTGTCCCTGTGGAGCATATTCATGGTGCACAACACCTTCAACCTTCAACACCTGACATCGTAAGAAATCGCCTCGAAACAAACACGTTTAGCTTTATCGGCTCACCACAGTGGACTGACGCTACACAATGAAGTGCAACCCTATCAGTCAACTTGTCTCGACATGCAAAGACATGTTTAGCACAGTCACAACTCCAAGCGTGAAAAAATAAACACCCTATTCGGATACTTTTTGAATAGACCTCGTGTGTGTATATATATATGTGTATATATATAAGATAGAATGTGGCCAAACTAAAGGCCAGACAAGGGACACCCTCAACTCTGAAGGAAAATAGCTTGTTTGTCAGGGGGCCAAGACTAAAATTTTTAACCAACTTCCGAAGGACATCATGAACAATTTTGTCCAAAAATGGGAAAAAACGCTGTCACTAGTCCTCGAATTTTTTAATTTTGGGTCGAAAACCAAACATTATTGATTCTTTTCAAATTGTGCAAAGATGTTGAAATTACTTGGTATTTCCTTCTTGTAAAATAATTACTTTATAATTATTAAAATTAGGTTAGAAGTTATAGGATAGTTTCCCTCGTTTACGCAACCATTTATAAAATGTAAGTTCACATCTGAAATATCTCTTTATTTATCATCGGATATCAAAGAAGGCGTTTATATTTTTAGTATTAACTCTTCACTGTAATGATTTTGGGAAACTTTCAGCTGGATTGGATTTTTGCCGTTAAACAGCAAAATCCGTTTACTTAAAAACTCGAATTTTTCAATTTCATGTCGAAAACCAAACAATATTAATTTTCTTCAAATTTTGCGCAGATGTTGGAATTAATTGGGTGGTCCTAAATGTAAACTATTTAAAATTACTCAAATTAGTTTCGAAGATATGGGACAATTTCCAATTTTATTTTATTTTTATGTAGGAACGAGGTGACCAAGGGTGAGCTCTCGCAAAAGTAACCTCCATTGAAGGAGAGTCGAAAACAAGGTCTCCAAGGCTCAACGATGCCACTTTTTTCTTCATAAATTTCGAAGAGATTGTGTAGTGTGTAAGACGCATGTATGTATAGTGAGGAATAGAGGGAGATGTATGTGTTTGAGAGCATGCTGGACTCGGTAGATGAGACACGGAAAGAGGTCAGCTAAAGGGGACAGTGACAAGAGAAACGGGAGTTCCAGCACTCCGCCTCCTGCCTAACGGCCCCCCACCGGAGTACTTCCCTGGTCAAACAAACAAACGTACTTTATTTCAGACTCAACAGGTACAAACATTATACAAGTGGTCCATAGAAGGTTAAGAGATAGTTGCCCCGAGCAGTGACTATATAGGCCAATGAAACACCATAAATAATTAATATAGAGTTGCCAACATCAATGCTTCCAGATTTGAGATCTATAAAATAGGTCAGATACCAGTCCACTAACCATGGCTTCTACAGGATGAGCGAAAAGTCCCTGTGCACCTGCAAGAAGTGTGGTGAACCTGTACCTGCACTGTGTTGGAAGTGGACAGGTGCACGAGGCCTTTTCGTTCACCCTGTATTATCTTATTGACTAACTCACCAGGCCTAGTGATAAATCTAAATTCAAAATTGTGTATAACACTGGCATAGTTAGGCACCTTATTGACCACAAACAGCATACTGGCACTAGAAGGAGCACCATTTATAAATCTAGGAGTTCTTAACAAACTCCTAAAAATATTATTATGGGCTACGTACAGTTTTCTCATATAAATCCTGTAGGTCCACCACAAATGAGCCATATACATTGGGGTACAAAAAGTTTTGAATAAGGTCATCTTAACATCTAATGTACACATGAAATTTTCTAATCAAAATATTTCCCTGAGCATATAATTGTCTACATTACCATATAATGTCAATCATCTGAAAGACCATCAGTTAGTATGTGGCCCAACTATTTAGTCTGGGTCACTTCTGACAGCACCATCTTATTCAACTGAAATTCAGGAAACTTCTCCTTACTTATTATCGATATCAAAGAACATTATATTTCTTTTATTACACTTCACTGTGATGATTCTGGGAAGTTTCGTAGAGAATTTTTGTCGAGAAATGAGAAAAACGCCAAGTCAAAGCCCTCGAAATTTTAAATTTTTGGTCGAATACCAAACAATCTTGAGTGTCTTCAAAGTCTGCACAATTGTTGGAATTACTTGAGACCAGTGGTGTAGTCGTAATTTCTTCATTGGGGTAACGCAGTAGGGTAACGCTAAAAGTAAAATAAAACCAGTACGGTAACGCTAAAAGTAAAATAAAACCAGTACGGTAACGCTAAAAGTAAAATAAAACCAGTGGGGTAACGCCGTTACCTTGCGTTACCCCCGGACTACACCACTGCTTGAGACGTCTTAAATGTAAAATATTTAATTTAATAATTATTCAAATTAGTTTCAAAGATATGGGATATTTCCATTGTTTACCCAACTATATATATATATATATATTTACATTTTAACTGCAAACAACACACAGTATAATTAATGTAAAGAACGACGCTTGTGTAGAAGAACGTTCCGCACAAGATGAGGAGGGAGAACGAACAAATGAAAAATGAGGTAACCACCCGGGAATCGAACCCGGGATCTTCCGATTGCCAGTCAGATATGCTATCCACTACACCATGGGCCTCGATTAATCAGAAGTCGTAATTCTCCTACATACGAGCAGAAACCAATGCCCTGAGGGGGCACCTTCGCATGCCGTACATATATTGGGTGATCCAGATAAATGGGACCCATAAAAAAAAGCCAAATATTCTTAATATTTAAGTCCTTTCATAAAAACTATATATCATTCGAAAGAGTAGAGTCACAAGTTTATTATGAAATATTTATTTTTTAAAAATGACTCCTTTCAAATGTGCTCCATTAGTTGCCAAGCATTCCAGTGTTCTCGCTTGTAAGTTCTGCATCACTTTTGCAAGAGTGTGCGGTGGTATGGCCTGTATCTCATTTGTGATGGCGGCCTTCAATTCTTGCAAGGTCGTTGGGTTATTTCTGTAGACCCTACTCTTTAAATATCCCCAGAGATAATAATGTAAGGGAGAAAAATCCGGAGACCTTGCGGGCCATTCAACGTCTCCAAATCTTGAGATTAACTCGCCTGGAAACGTTTGACGCAAAACTGCCATGCAGTTCCTCGTGGTATGGCAGGTAGCTCCGTCTTGTTGGAACCAGTGGTTTTCTAGACAAAGGTCTCTTAATTTAGGAATAAGGAAATCGGTCAACATTTTTTCGTAGCGATCACCATTTACAGTGACCGTGTTTCCGGTGGAATCCTCGAAAAAGTACGGCCCTATGATCTGAGATGCAGTAAGACCACACCAAACAGTTACACGCTGACTATGCAACGGGACTTCGGTAATATTCAATGGATTTTCTGTTGCCCAGAAACGACAATTTGTTTGTTTACAGTTCCATTCAAGTGAAAATGGGCTTCGTCTGACATAATCAAAGTTGCTAGAAAATTGGTGTGTCATTTACCTTCTGTTGGATCCATTGACAGAATTGTCGTCTTCGTGCGAAATCTCCATCGTTTAGTTGTTGCACTGTTTGAATTTTATATGGAAAGAGCATTAAATTTTGCTTGAATATACGGTGTGTTGTTGTCCATATCCAACTCCTAACAGCTGAGAAGCACGTCTGATGCTTATGTTAGGATTATCCTGTACAATTTCATGAGTTCTGTTAATGATCTCGTCTATCCTTGCTGTGCGCACTCTTCCAGTTGGTTTTCTTTTTCCAATGCTGCCAGTTAGGGAAAAATTTCTGACACACCGACGGATTACTTTCTTAGAAGGTGATTTTGACATCTGAAAATTTGTCTTGAAAGATCTTTGAGCTGAAACTACACTTCTTCCATGCTCATAATATTGCTCAGTTATGAAACGCAGCTGTTCCACAGTCCATGCAGTCATCTTGAAGGTTAGTTTTAACTAACACTTATTTTGTTTTGTATCTTATCCTGTCTTGTATTGTCAAAACCTATACAATCCTATACAAACTTGTAACTATCCTCTTTCGAATGATGCGTATGATTTTATAAAAGGACTTATACTTTAAGAGTTACAGGGGTTTCTTTTGGGTCCCATTTCTCTGGATCACCCTTTATATACATTTTAACTGCAAAACAACCAGTGGTGGGCACCGTTAACCAAAAAGTTAACTTCGTTAACGCTAATCCGTTAACCAAAAAGTTAACTTCGTTAACCGTTAATCCGTTAATTCGTTAAACATGTAACGGAAGTTACCGATAAACCGTTAACGTTAACTTTTATTATAAAAAAAATGAAAAACACAATATATATATAATTTAATTTTCCCTCTTCTTCTCGTTCTCCATTTTGTCCATGAGATGCATGTTACCCTTCATGAAAATTAGCATATCAAAGTTTTCATCAGACAGGGATGATCTCTTGGCCCTCAGGATGTCCTTGCCCATAGAGAACAAACGCTCCACTGCAGCACTGGAGGGGATGGTTGTGTTGAACTTGATGAACAAGTCCACCAACACTTGCTCACCCAAGAAGGCAGCATCTGTCAGCAAGTCCTTGGAGTTGGTCTCCAGCCAGGTCTTGACCAAGTTCTGGGCCTTGCCCTTGAGTGACCTGTGGCTTCTGCTGCTCTCTTTTGTCTGGATGACAGCACTGAAGAAGTCATCCTCCTCCTCCTCCTCCTCGTTGTTGCTGCCTCCACTGTTGCTGCCCACTTCGTTGGACTGCTGCTTCATGGCCTCCTCGACTGTACCCTCCATGCTTTTCCTCACCCTGGCGACCTTGGTGTTGTCATACTTGTCCAACCAGATGAGGCGAAACTTAAAAATAATAAACAAGAAACAACAATTGTTTGAAGCATTCTTGAACATTTCAAGAACAAGATAAAAAATAAAATAACCCTACCTTTGTTATTTGGAACAGATATGGCACAGAATATTCGGGAAGTAATTGCACTGAAATTTCTTCGGTCTTCACAGCAGAGATACTAAAGAGTAAACAGCCTCTGGCGCCACACGCTCACATTTACTTCTCAACGCCATCTATTATCTCATAAAGAAACTAATTCACATTGGGACTTGAAAGTACCGGCAGGATCAACCGGGTAGAAAAATAATTATGGAGATTTTAAAGATGTGGTACCTAGAAGTACCGCCAGGACATAAAGGGTTAAGGTGAAAACGCTCCCATTGTAAGACATCAATTGACTTAATTTATGTCATCAAAGTGACATGAGAATTGAAATCTTACCTGATCAGTTTTATGGTTCTTGAAATGTATCAAGGAGACTACTAATAAGGTACTCACAGACATATTATAAATATACATGATTTACTTGACAACGATTATTCTTAAATATTCACTAGCACAAACATGTTGCGCAAGAGACAGACTGAAAATGAAACGAATGTAGTTATTTGTTGTAATTGTTACATATATATTATTGAAAGTGCCTTAAAATGCTCGTGATATTTCTTGAAAGAAGTTGAAACATTCAACTCAAATGGCAAATCTTTCCGCCTGATTTTACAGTCGACCATGTTTTGCTCAAACCAATGCCATAAATAACTACCATATTTGGTAAGACACAAATTGTGGCGACGGAAACAAATATATCGCCTGATTTTGCACTGCGGAAATGGAAATTCGTTCATCACTATTAACAGTGGCGGATTAATTGCGCACCTGCTCAGCACTGAAAATAATAGAAACTTTTAAACGTTTATTTATGAATTTTTTGGGTTAACGGACTTGAGTTAACGGAAGTTAAATGTAACGGAAGTTAATTAGTCCGATAATGATTTTCAAGTTAACTTAAAAGTTAAATCGTTAACGAAAAAGTTAACTTCGTTAATTAACGATTAACGGATTAACGGTTTGTGCCCAGCTTTGCAAACAACACACATTATAATTAATGTAAAGAACGACGCTTGTGTAGAAGAACGTTCCGCACAAGATGAGGAGGGAGAACGAACAAATGAAAAATGAGGTAACCACCCGGGAATCGAACCCGGGATCTTCCGATTGCCGGTCAGATGTGCTATCCACTACACCATGGGCCTCGATTAATCAGAAGTCGTAATTCTCCTACATACGAGCAGAAACCAATGCCCTGAGGGGGCACCTTCGCATGCCGTGCAGTGGTGGGCACGCGCAACGATTTTTGTAGCGCCGCAACCGCAACCGCAACTCTGCTGAAATAGTTGCGCCGCACGCGCAAGCGCAACCCTTTTCAAAAAGTTGCGCCGCAAGCGCAAGCGCAACCAAAAATGTTGCGCCGCAACTTTTTGCGGCGCAATTGCCCACCTTTGCATTTAACGTATATCTGCAGTGGTGGGCACGCGCAACGATTTTTGTAGCGCCGCAGCCGCAACCGCAACTCTGCTGAAATAGTTGCGCCGCACGCGCAAGCGCAACCCTTTTCAAAAAGTTGCGCCGCAAGCGCAAGCGCAACCAAAAATGTTGCGCCGCAAGTTGCGCCGCAACTTTTGCGGCGCAACTGCCCACCTTTGATGCCGTGTGTATATATATATATATATATATATATATATATATATATATATATATATTATAGAAATAAGACATGAGATACAGTTTTACGGCTCGTAGTCGTATGATTTGATGAATTTGCCTTTCAATTTTCTTTGGAAGATCTTTAATGTTCGGGATTGTTTTATCTCTTGATCAAGGTTGTTCCAAAGGTTTGGTCCTGTGAAGGATAAGGATCTTGTCGCACAATCTAGACTCTAGAGCAGAGCATTTTTTAACCTAGTGAGTGGGCGACATGAATGTCACCCAGTGAAGAAAATTTGTCCCCAGTAAATGAAATTTTAGGGTACTGGGCGACAAGGAATTTCCAAAATTTGTAAAAATAGAATTGTCTTAGGAGTTGTCTTGGAAGCCATATAAATACATATAATACATGCGCATATGCCGCAATTAGAAGTTTAGAACTGTTTATCTTAAATGTAAATATGAAATTTACATTGAATATTTATATATAGATAATGCTAGTGTTATTTCAGACCACCCTGGGATGGTGTCCCGATTAGGGAACATCCGGATCCATAGTATCCTTAATCCAGGTGTGTGTGCTGGGACCGGTTCGGGAGAACCGGACCGAACCGGTTTTTAAATTTTGATTGGATCACGGACTCGTTTGTTTGTTTTCAACAAATATTTAACAGTCAGTAGAAATTTATTTATATCTAATTTTTTTTCATTTTTTCAGGATTTTATAGAAAAATATAAGTAGTATCACAAGCAGTGGTTGTTTCAATATTTATTTATTTTTTGATGAAAAATTTGTTTATTTTTAGATAATTATGTTATTAGTGAGTATAAAGAATATGTTAAATAATTTCTGCCAAAATGTTACAAATATGCTGTTTCGAAAAGCTAAAATGCGTTGGCTTCCAGGGCTTGGCCCCGGACCCCGCTGGGAGAGCTACCGCTCACCCTAGACCCCCTAGCTTAATGACTCGCGCCATTGGCGCTGGCCGATTTACACCCCTATCTGTATCAGAACCAGTTGTTAAGAAATTGGCGGCACACCCTCGCCTTAATCCCCGCTCCCACTTTCCGACTGCCTTTGTCGCCCAGTGGGAAAAGCTTAAAAAATGCTCTGCTCTAGAGTGTAATTTGGTTTTCTGATTACGTGTTTCATTGTCTTCTGTTGAAGTGGTGTTGTGTTTGGGAAGCTAATATTTTGTTGTGGATGATTTCTGGTGCAGTATTATGGACCATTTGATACATATAAGTTATGAGGCAGTGTTTAGTTTATAAGTTTCTATTAGCGTCTACTAGATAATTTTTAACTCGTGAAAATTTTATCTGTACTTTCATTATGCTTATTCGATTTATAGATTTTTATAATTATTTCTTTTTCGCATTATCACCGATGGCTATAGAGAAAACTGACGTACACTTCTGTAAGCACAGTATAGTATTGTAGACTTGGATATACCATGATGAAGTATATGGATCGAAGAACTTTTTTGGGAGTGCTGCACCTACTTTCGTAATAATTTTAGTAAATAATTTTAACATTATATAAGTAATTCTGAAGTTCGACTATTTATTTAATTTAATTTATCCCTTAAGCTTTAGACTTTACTGGGCTCTCCATTATTAAAGATAAAACAGCTAGTTATTATTAATACAATTAATAGAAAAAAATTGTAAAAAAATTTATAAAAAAAAAAAAAAAAAGGGCATACAGTTGACCTAACCGGGCTTTCAATGTTATTCCGATGTCCGCCATTGAAGGCCCGGTTAGGTCAACTGTATGCTCTTGACAATTGGTTAGGTTAAGTTGTTATTTTCGTTAGTTTTAACGAAAATAACACGACTTAACCTAACCAATTGTCAAGGGCATACAGTTGACCTAACCGGGCTGAAACCTATAAATTCAAGAAGTTATGGAAAAATAAAATGTTTTTGGAGATGGTGTGCGTTATTCCGATGTCCGCCATTTTCAAATACCAAGAAATTGAATCTTAGGTCAAAATTTTGAAAAAAAAAAAATATCCCCAAAAAACTTTCAAATTTTTTTCAATTTAAAAAAAAAAAAAATTCGAAATTTTTTTAATTTTTTCAAAATTTTCAAAAAATTAAAATTTTGACCTATTTCTCGATATTTGAAAATCTCTATATTGAAAATTTCAGAAAAATCTGACCATAAATAAAGAAATTACACAGGGGGTGCTTTTGCTTTAGGTGCGCCTGATTGCCAATTAAGTTGGTCATCCGATGGAAATTTCCACCAGATCACATTTTGAGTTGACGGCAAAAACCCTAGGTCTTTTCGTTAAAAGATTGTGTTTGTGGTGGTCTTCAAACGACCTTGTTAAGTAGTGTTTTTTGGGGTGGGTGGGGGGGTTTAATGTTGAATTTATTTGCCTTCGGTATTTAGCGCTGCCTAATGGTAAAACAGGAAATTACCATACCTTATTATTTCGTTGGACCTCGCTTCTTGTTGTAGGGCGCGAGGCTACCTATCGCGCTTCTCTTTCGATGTAGGCGATAGGGTTACGCAAGGAGTTTATTCAGTTTAATTAATATAGGCAATCCACTATACCCAATTCCTGAGTGTGATCTAAGTGTGAAAACCCTTTAATTTATAGGAAAGATAGACATGCCTTCGTCTGTAAACATCAGACCACAAGCAAAAAGTCCAAACGTGTTAGGTTAGGTTACGTTGGTTATATTATGAAAATAGGTTGGTAATTATGCAGCTAAGGGGCGTCGCCGAGTTCGATGATAATTTTGGATAATCTCTAGGAGCGCTCCATTTTTCAGTATTAAACATACACTCATAAAACATATACCATTTGAAAGCTCACATTTTTCTGAGTAAAAATGTAGTAATCCAAAAGTATCAATAGCAAATAAAAAGTAACTAGATTTAATTAATTGTTTGACGCGTGACGTCATTAACTATATTATAAAGGCTGGCTAAGTTATAAATCTTCAGTCTGTGTTGTAAGATGGTATTTTTGGTAATTGTTACGCTAACCTAACCTAACATGAATATGTTATTACATTATCATTTGTATAATTTAGGTATCGGGGGTACGGGGGCTCCGCCCCCGTAAAGATCACGCATCACAAATTGATCGGTATAGGGTTTTATATTTAAACCTAGTTACTTTTTATTTGCTATTGATACTTTTGGATTACTACAATTTTAGACTCAGAAAAATGTGAGCTTTCAAATGGTATATGTTTTATGAGTGTATGTTTAATATTGAAAAATGGAGCGCTCCTAGAGATTTACCATAATTTTTGTTTTTTTTTCTGTATGTGTTTTCATGCTTTGTGTAGTAGATATTGTCAATAGTTGTGGAATTATGAAAAAACACCAGTTTGAAGAAAGCACGAAAAAGTAGCAGAAAAAACTAAGAATTATCACCAAATAATGCAAATAATGATAACTAAATAATGATTGGTTAGTGTTATTTTATTTATTTGTTGGGTTCAAAATCCCAGCTGAGCCGTGAACGGCCAAATTCTAAAGGGCCAGTTCTACCTACAGCCCAAGTTAGGCTAAAATTAAAACTTACGGATTTGAGATCCTATTAGGTCCTACCTCAGGGTTGCTGACTCGATGCGGGCCTACCTTAGACCTTAGTTACATGAATTTAATATAAACAAAAGGGGTACTATTTATGGTCTTCTTTCTCAACCTTGCAACAACAACGCAACCTGGACTATTGCACGATGCAACAATCTTGTATCTAAACAACCAAACTGAATTGCAAGAGAGCTCTCTAACAGACCACACCCTGTACGTACGACATCCCACAAACGAGTAGAAAGAACGCGCATCGCCCCAAAATGATGCCAACAGTGTGACCAAACAATGATGCCACAAGAGCTCAAAATGCTAGCTCTAAATTAAGTTAATTTTTTCACTAACCTTACAATTATGAGATGGATATATACACACCTTAACTTAATATATACAAGCAATGCTGGACTTTTCGGTTAACCTTCGTAGTTATAGGACGTACCTAGAATTGCTTGAAATCAAAGAGTTTAAATTAGATTACTGAAACGTTAGTTTCAGCCTGGTTATACATTTTATACCCTGATAGTGTAACCATCAAACTTAATAATCCACTTTTCTTACATTAAGTGCAGACTCTAAGTGTCACAACAAAGGGCCAGGCTTGGCCAATTAGGCCTAGGCTCATATACTGAGATTCGTACTTAAAACTTCTATCGATTGTAATTACGATTTAGACTTTATCACTTTTTAATTGTAACCTAGTCTCTGAATAGGATAGGTCCATTGTGTTAGGGGTCCTCGGCTCAGCTCGGGCTTTTGCCTAGCCTGAGTACGGGGATTCGCCTGGTTACGATATGGATGCCAGTTCGGACCTCGAGAGGTTGCGAGGTAAGAGGTTGCATGAATCTGATTCAGAGGAGGATGTCTCTCTTGCTCCATCAGTTCTTCGGGCTCATTCTCCTTCTTTGCGTTCGCCCCCACCAAAGGTTCGGAGTAGAGAGGTGGATGGGCCTTGTGAGCTGGTGTGGTTGGAGGGACGTTTCTCCCCAATCTGGTCTCCAGGGACTGGATAATGTTGGGCCTAGCCGGCCTCCTCCTCCTGCGCCTCTGGCCCCTGTAGATTCGGAGCTCTCAGACCCAGTGAGGGCATCCTTTTTATATAAAATTACTCCCAAGAAACAAGATATCTCTTTTGCGTCAAGACCTTTGGCCTTTAGCATAGGACTAAGGGATTCGCCTTTCCATGGGTTGGGTATGCAGGCACCAATTTTCCAGAGACGCTCTGGCACGGTGCAAATAAAAACTACCTCTGCCCTTCCCTCCCAGTTTTTGGGAACTCCCTGGAAGTTGGGCCCATGGGAGGTGGATTGTTCTTTAGTTAACGATACTCATATTGTGCATGGTGTTATAGGACCTATAGATTTGGAGGAAGATCTACTAGCTATTAAGGATGAGTTAATTCATAATATTATCCAGTTGCAACTGTCAGTAGACTGACAAAAAGAACAGGTTCAACATATATTCCAATTCAACAGATTAAAGTTTCTTTCAATGCACAAGTTCTTCCGGTAAAGATCTATATAGCATATATCCATATAGAGTTCGTCAGTTTATTCCACATCCAATTCAATGTTTTCAGTGCCAGGTATTTGGTCATATGGCTAAGTCCTGTAGGTCAAAAACAGTGAGATGTGTTTATTGTTCTGGAAATCATGTTGTCTCCTCTTGTCCAAAGACTACTAAAATTTGTGCCAATTGTTCAGGTCCCCATACAGCTAGCTTCAGTGGCTGTTCCTATTTTAGAACAGCGCAGGAAATAGAGAGGCTCAAACTTACATCTAATCTCTCTTATAGTGAAGCTAGATCTGTTCTCCGAAATCAGGACCCTACTGTAGTTTCAGAAAGAACATTTAAAAGTAATGACTTTCCTGTTCTACCAAAACCTATTATGTCAAGAGAGGTGACTCAAGGCTTGGATGTGGTGGATCCCTCTCCCCCCCTTCAGAATTCTTGGAGTGGAGTTGTGAGGGGAAGACCTGGCTCGACTAAGGCAATGTCCCAGGGGCCTTCTGGGGTGGGGGTGGATGGTAGGGCTGTGGTCCCTGAACCCTCTACCCCTTTTGGACCTATGGCTCTGTCATCAGACATCATTAAAGTTCTATGTTTAAGTTTATTCAGCTTCACCCTTCAGAGTGGTGGTAGTCTCTCCAAGAAGACTTTGAGTACATTATCCAATTTTGTTTCTTTATTTAATGACGCTTTTCACACTGACCTCAAAACTGACCAGCTGACGAAATTCCTTGATAAACTGAAACCTAAGCCTATGCCCAAACAGAAACGTCATGTCCAAATTCGCAAACCCACTTAACATTTCATATTCAAAGGTTTCTAACCCTTGTTGGCTCAGTGGAATGCCCGCAGTCTCCAATCTAACTTGTCAGAATTTAAACTTTTTCTTTATACCAAAAAACCCCATTTAGTGGCAGTTTGTGAGACCTGGTTAACTATAAGGCTCCAGCCTACTTTTATTAATTATACTCAGATCAGAGCAGATAGGGTTGGCCGAGGGGGTGGGGGTTTGCTATTTCTGATTCGTTCAGATTTGTGCTTTCAACCATTACCTCTCCATCCCTTTCCAGCAGGAGTTCTTGAGGTCCTTGCTTTATCTTTAAAAGTGAACAGTGGTACTTTAGATATACTCACAGTTTACAACCCACACCTTTCATTAACCACTATAGAAATTGAACACTATGCTGGTCAACTCGGTCAACAAGCTTTTATTTGTGGTGATTTTAATGGTAGACACAGGGCTTGGGATACAGGTATGTCAGGTTCTCCAACACCAACGGCCTTAAATTTATTTAATTTTATTCTCTCTTCGGATTTTGTATTATTGACTCCAGTAGATCTCCCAACAAGATTTAACATTAATAATGGAAGTTATTCAACGTTGGATCTCTCATTATGTAGAGGTAGGTTTGCTCCTAACTGTGCAGTGGCCATTGGTGGAAGCCTGGGTAGTGACCACTTTCCTGTCCTCACTGCTCTGCAAATTTCACCAGTATCCACTCCTCATAAACGACGTCCGACTTGGAAACTACGTGACATAGATTGGAGAATTTGGTCTAGAGCACTTCCGGATGCCCCTGCTATAGAAGGGACTTTAGATGAGAAAATACAGCACTTTACAGCCTTATTAGTGGAAACAAGTACCTCTACACTGAAGAAGACAACAGGAAATTTTGTTCCAAAATACCACAAATGCTGGTGGACGAGGATTGCAGTGTGGCAGTGGCCACCCGCCGTCGGGCTCGGCGTTTTTATTCTCATCACCCAACTCAATATAATAAGATCCTCTTAAATAAGGCAACTGCTATAGCTCGTCGTACTATTCGTCAGGCAAAGCGAATTTCATGGAGTCGGTTTTGTTCAAACCTCAGTTTTACTACACCTTCCACTGAGGTTTGGACTCAAATTCGGAAAATCATTAAGGGTACAGATTCACACTTCACTTACCCTATTGTTGTAAATGGTTCCATAGTAAGTGATGTACGTGACAAAGCAGAAGTTTTGGGGGCCTTCTTCCATTCATTTTTTGGGACTGTAGCAGTTATTGAAGATGAGGAATTTTGCAGGGACATGCAGTCTTCCTTATTTCTTGATTACAATGAAGATTATAATCTGGACTTCACATTGCAGGAATTACAATCTCCTCCTAAGGCAATGTGAACATACAAGAGGTGGTGCAATGGGACTGGATATACATAAATATTTTCTTAGTCATCTTCCATTGGAGTACTTGCCATTTCTATTATCAGCATTCAATGATAGCCTGAGCACAGGGGTCTATCCTTCATCATGGAAACAGGCAATCATGATTCCTATCCTCAAACCACAGAAAAACCCTTCAAGTCCATCTTCATATCGTCCTATATGCTTATTATCCTGCTTGGGTAAAGTACTAGAGAGGATGGTCCATCAGCGATTGCTATGGATTTTTGAAACGTGTCACGTTTTTCGAGATTCGCAGTGTGGTTTCCGTAAGAAGAGAAGCACAGTGGATCAACTTCTGAGGTTGGAAACTTCATACGCCAAGCTCTCCGACGGAAAAAATATGTTCTTGTTATATTTTTTGACCTCAGTCGAGCTTTTGATACCATCTCCCATACTGGCCTACTTTATAAGTTAGGCGATTTGGGGATTCATGGTCGTTTACTAAGATGGTTGCACAACTTCTTGTCTAACCGCACATTTCAGGTGCTAATTAATGATGTCTACTCAACACCTTTCCCCTTTAAAAAGGGTGTACCCCAGGGTTCAGTTCTTAGTCCATTGTTATTCACAGCATATCTCTCCGATATGCCAGTATTGATCCAGTTCAATCATCAGAGTTTGCTGATGATACAGCTTTCTATGTGGCAGCTAACACCCCTTTAGAAGCCCAACAGATGTTGCAAAAAGCAACAGATAAGTTCTCATCTTGGTGCAGAACCTGGGGTCTTTCCCTGAATCAAGAAAAATCAAAAATTATGTTCTTTACACATCAAAAGGTTTCAGTGAATCCTATTGTCCAAATTAGTAACACCCCGTAGCTATGGTCACATCCTACCAGTTTTTGGGAGTGGTCCTTGACAGCCCCAGACTGACTTGGTCTTGTCATATTAACTACCTGGTAACATCTTGTATGAAACGTCTAAACTCGTTAAAATCTGTTGCCTCTCATCGATGGGGTGCAGATCGATCTACGCTTCTCACTTTTTACGATCATTTATCTTGGGTAAAATAAAGTATGCTGATGTTGTTTATGATTCAGCCTCTTTCACCTTGAAGAAGAAACTGGAAATATTGCATAATTCTGGATGCGCCTTATTTTGGGTGCCCGCCCATCAACTCCTATTATTGCCCTGCAGGGTGAGACTGGTCTCCATGCCCTTCAATATGATAGAGATCTCTCTACACTGAGGAAGTACTTCAATATTCTGGCTTCCCCATTTTCCCACCCCTTACGTCAGTCATTTGAGGTGGATTATCCTTTGATCCTTGCAGTGGACTGGACTGTGGCAAATAAGCCGCCATTCTTCTTTAGAGCAACTGGACTTCTTAATAAGTATCAATTACATTTTAAATTTTTTACAGTTCCAGTGTTCCCTTCTTTCCCACCTTGGAGATTGCATTTGGTACCAACCTGTCTCTCTCTCCCATTTTTATATGAACCTCCTGTCCCCAAAGAAGTGATTGTGCAGTGTTTCACAGCATACTTGGAGAGAAGTATCCAGATTACTTGTATATTTATACTGATGGATCTAAGATAGATGTGCCTGGACCATCTTGTTCATCAGCTGTTTTCATTTCAAATCATAAAAGGTGTTTTTCCTGGAAACTATCCCCCAATCATAGTATACAGGCAGCAGAGTTATTTGCCATCCAACAGGCATTGTGTTTTTTAGTATCCAGAAGTAATGCTTGTAATGTCCTAATAATTACAGACTCCCAGACCTCTCTTCACCTGATCAACTCACCCACACTCACTACATATCTGGCTTTAACAACTTCTATCCATTCTTTACTGAAGACCCTCTCTGTTTCAGGTATTCTGGTTTCCTTCCAGTGGGTTCCGAGCCATGTTGGAATTACAGGTAATGAGATGGTTGATACGCTGGCCAGGGCTGCTCATTCCCTCCCTGCTATAACTTCGCTATATTTCCATCCAGGCGAGGGTTTTGCAGTAGCTAAAATGGCAGTGCAAAATGATTACAAAACCCAATGGGAGAGATTACGGCACTCAACTCTCTATGGAATGTTTAAGCCTTCCTGGGGCACAAGAAATTGGCCTGTACCTTCTTCCCACTATAAAGCTTCTATAATATTTAGATTCCGTTCAGGCCATGTAGGCCTTCAGGCTTACTTACACCGGATTGGACTAGCTTTCTCCCCATTATGTGTTAGTTGTAATTTACCAGAGACACTGTCCCATTTCTTTCTTTTTTGTCCATGTTATACTAGGCAAAGGAAAAAATTAAGATTCTCTCTTTTGCAATATGGTGTCAGGAACTTTACTTTATCAGTCCTATTAGGTGGGGATAGTTTTTCCCCCCATTGATACACTTCACTATGGACCAAGTATTCAAGTTTGTAGTGGCATCTGGGCGGTTGAGAGAGTTTTAAATCTTGCATTGTATACCGATTTTCATTCCCACAGGTTTATTAATCTGTTACCTCCTAGTTACTCCATCTGGCTGTTACTGTTGACTTAGTACTTGGTTCCATTTTTATCAGTTCATGTTTAGTAGTACTAACAGGCCTCATATTCATCCCTTTCTGAGTGTTCTGGAATTGGCCCCAGAACTGAAAAGGTAATGGTGTGCTTTCTCTATTGCTCTCTCATCCCAATAATAATAGACCCAGCACTTGATGTAGGAACAGTGGAAGTTCTCCTGGAACAAGGTGTTTTGGTCTTGGAGGATGTAAATAGCCTTATTGGCTGAGCTCCTCCATATAAAACTTCAAACAATCAATCAATCAATCAAGCAATGCTGCATCAATCAGCTTAGTCATCATATCGCCTCGGGACAACAATGGTTCTTCCTCTTCTAGATTTTCTAACAGTTAGGTTAAGTCGTGATATTTTCGTTAAAACTAAGGAAAATATCATGACTTAACCTAATCAATCGTCAAGGGTGTACTATGGAAAACTGATAAGTGTGGGTAGTTGGGAGGTAACGAAAATGGTCCACTGAGTAGGTAGGTAGTTAATCTAACAATTATCAAACTCCTTTTATGTCAATAACTGGGTGGATGAAACCAATTGGTCGCTCACCAGAGTTATTCTCCACATTAGTATTCATATACTGTGTGATAGAGCGTGCTCGGTAATAGATATACATTACCGATCAACCAACCGATAAAAAAACCAAGAGGAGAGGACGCTGGTGGAAAAAGTCGCGGGAGAACGGACGAAGAAGCAATGGGTGAACAAGACGGAATTGGGAGGAGGAAGAGGCTAAAAAACGGAAAAAGATCCCCCACTAGCAAGTACGCTCTCAAAAATTGAGCAAAGAGAAGAGGGACTGTTTTTGAACCCAGTTTGAGGATATAATTAAGCTGGGTCAGTAAAATTAGGCCTACATTGTGGTCTAAGACCTAGCATCAACTCATAGCTTAACAAAGGTTAAGGTAAATTGCCCTAACTTAATTTGGTGAGGAATCCTACTGTGGACCTCAATTCACTCTGCCCGCTCTGGACCATTTCCGGAATCTCTAGGCTGACCCCTACAAGGCTAGGCTGACCCCTACAAGGCTAGGCTGACCCTACAAGGCTAGGCTTAATCTACTCTATAGTTAGACTGGAGATATTAGGGGTGGGTTAATTGGGGACCAATTCATACAGAGCATTTTTCACGTTGGTGACCGGGGAATTTACATACTTTAGGCTAAATGGTAAGGTGACCAGAGTCCTGATTTTGGACGGGACAGTCCCGAATTTATGACGTGACCCTCTTTTCAAAATGTCCAGCTTTATTAAAATTACTATTACATTAGATGTCCTTTATGAATTAATAGATTTATGCCACATTCCAAATTCTAAATCTAAATACTAACTTGCAAACTGAACTGGTACGATACATGTTGCCATGCGGCAGTGCCGTAATTCCCAACTAGCATTTCAGTATTTCATTAGTGGCCTCTGTGTAAAGTTGTGTTATAGTGTAACGCTTTTATGTTTTTTATGTTTGCTTAATTAATTTTTTATCCTTGCATCCTTTTTTCTTTTGTAGCTAGGTTAAACTTTTAATTTGAAGGATAAGGAAGTTAGTAATTGTATCGTACGTAAGGTCATAGGCCTAGTTTGACCACACAAAATGTCTAAAACTAAAGGAAGTATACATTTAATGCACATTTGCAGTCTAATATCCATTTATTACAAAAACAACAACAGAAAGTGATGTATGGTATGAGAAATGTAGAGTGACTTCAGCATTAGACATGGTGGGATTAATGATATACTAAGCATCTTGACTCAAAAAGACACAAATTGGTTGATATTGGTGCTTCATATAGTAAGATAGTGAGTGATTATTTTAAGTGTGATGCCTACTAATAAGGATTTAGAAGTAGCTGTTGCCGAGAGTTTGTGGCTTACCATATAGTCAGGGAAAATCAAGGTAAATTTATAGTTTCAACCACAACTCATTTGAAAAATAAAAATTAGGTTTTCCGGTGATTCATCCGAAAATGACATTCATTTCCGTCGCAAATTACTCATTTTTGTGATCCCCACCCCCATAATATGGGGGAATGCATGGGGAATCAGGGTTTTTGGGTGGGGGGATAAAAAATGAGTGATTTGCGACGGAAATGAATGTCATTTTCAGATGAATCACATCAGAAACCAATGGAAAACCTAGGAATTGAACCTGGTAAATTTGCAGTTTCAGCCCTAATTTGTTTTGAACATGAAACATGTTTTTCCTATGTTTTTGATGCGATCATTCGAATTTGGCATCTGTTTCCATCGCAAATCACTTGTTTTGACCCCCCCCCCCCCCCCCATATCAAAAGCCAAAACGAGTGATTTGTGGTGGAAATGGATGTCAAATTTGAGTGAAGTCACCTTAACCCTTAACCCATCACGGCTTATTCAAACGATGCATAAATATTCCTGGAAATTCCTGGAATTGCATACCTTTCCAGTTTTTTTTTTTGCAATGATCGGATTGTTCTTGCTAGATATATTATTATGCATCATTTTAATGAGAAAGAAATGTACTTCAATATTATGTTTATTAAATTCTCCTAAAATAATTATATAAGACCAAAGTAATGCGTTGAAGTTGGGAAAAAAAAAAAGTGAACAGAGTTTTAAGTTTTGAAGGCCTCTTAACCAGTGTAGTTCCCCATTAAAAATTGTTTTCTTTACGTCCTTTAGCTCCAAATTTCATGGATAACTTGCGTATCTGAAAAGAAAACGAGTTTCACTGCCCAAATATTCAATAAATGGATGGTTTCAGAGATGACTCACCATTAGGCCATTCGCAATATTGATACGGTACCTTGTATATATATTTATAAAGTAGATAAATAACATAAATAACAGTAGGTACTCTTGTACATTTATAAAATTTATAAATACATTTATAAATAGATATTTATATAAATAAATAGCATACCTTATTTTATTTTTTCTAGTCTCGGTAAGCGGGATCGGGTGAATTACTCCTCATTCTATAAAGTAGATAAATAAGATAAATAAGATGAATAAAATAAATAACATAATAACAGTAGGTACTCTTGTACATTTATAAAATTTATAAAATACATTTATAAAATAGATATTTATATAATAAATAGCATACCTTATTTTTATTTTTTCTAGTCTCGGTAAGCGGGATCGGGTGAATTACTCCTCGTTCTATAAAGTAGATAAATAAGATAAATAAGATGAATAAAATAAATAACATAAATAACAGTAGGTACTCTTGTACATTTATAAAATTTATAAAATACATTTATAAAATAGATATTTATATAAATAAATAGCATACCTTATTTTTATTTTTTCTAGTCTCGGTAAGCGGGATCGGGTGAATTACTCCTCGTTCTATAAAGTAGATAAATAAGATAAATAAGATGAATAAAATAAATAAGATAAATAACATAAATAACATAAATAATAGTAGGTACTCTTGTACATTTATAAAATTTATAAAATACATTTATAAAATAGATATTTATATAAATAAATAGCATACCTTATTTTTATTTTTTCTAGTCTCGTAAGCGGGATCGGGTGAATTACTCCTCTTTCTTTTGAGACTTAGATCTCTCCAGTAGTGCTCGAGTTTGCCCAGCATTCTTCATGAACACCAACATTACATCCTGGGCAGTGGTGATGGATCTTCGACTACAAATAACACATTTTCGTAGTTGTGTGCAAGGAAGTTTGGTGTATGTGTGCTCTGAAGCTGATGCCGATGAAGTTGAGGGAAGATGAAGCATCGATGCTGGGGCATGGTGTGTTCTTGGGTAGGCAAGTGCTTCTACGATGGTATATGAAGTCTGATCTTGCCAGCGGCTTGTCAGTATTCTGGCAGTAGATGATATAAGCATTGACGAGTGCCATATCAAACAAGTTCATAAGAATTTCTTCCAGTACCGTCGAGTTGTTCTTTGACTTGCATACTGAAAAATTTTCTTATCACTAAGATCGACTCCACCCATGCCGACGTTGTAATCAGAAATAATTTTTGGCTTTACGTGTTCTTGACCACGCCTGTTTCAAACATTTATATTTTCTGCATGTCCAAATGTTGATAGAAGGTAGACAATCTTCCTGTTTGGCTTTTCTTTGAAGCCTACAAGGAGCACTTGGCCTTTTCTAAAGTAGTGTGTTTCCCTAGCTTGGAGTCTTGCCTGTTTCAGTCTGTTTGGAAGATGCTTTGAAGTAATTCTAATTGTGCCAGTTAGGGAGGTTTCATTACTGAGTAGCTCTTCAGCCAGTGGCACTTTGGTGTAAAAATTGTCTGTTACAAGGTGGTATCCTTTGTGGAGCAGCTTACTTTCTTTCATGGCATGCATTACAACTTCATGCGCTAAACCTTTCGCAGAACCGGAGGCAAAAAAGTCTTTTCCACAGTAAAGGTCAACATGATACACATATCCAGTATTGGCTTCACACAGTTCAAACTTTTTATACCATAACGCGCGTGCCGTTTATTTGGCATATACTGTATGTACGACGTTCTGTTCTTCATGCCTATCATACTTTCATCTAAAGATAATGTCCGATTTGGTACGTAATATGCTTTGAAGACTGTGTTGCAATGGTCGAGTAGTGTTCGAACCTTGAACCAAGGATCAAATCCTTCTTCCCCCCGCTGTCGTTGATTCGCTGTTTGGAGAGATGTAGAAATCCATTTATCAGCATAAACTGCCGTTTACTCATTACTTCTCCAAATGAACTTTTGAGAAGTCGTCTCGTATCCCAGTAATCACGAATGTTTTTTTTTTGGTGGAGTCCCATACAGAAACACAGTCCGAAATACTTTTTCAACATCTCTAAGTCAATGTTTTTCCAATGAGCGAAAGTAGAATGGGGAATTGTACTAAAGTCTTTTTGGGAATCTAAGGGTTGCATACCTGTTTGTTTCTCTAACAATATGAGTCAATAGCGAGTCACTTAGAAAACAGATTTGCATATTGAATAGGCTCTGTATTTCGAGGCGGGGCATTATGAGGGCCTACATTTCTTGGACGAAATGTGAATTTGGTCCCGTCTGCCTCACTTTCAGGAGGGTAAACATGAATCCATAAACTGGGAATACTAATACTTTCGGGTTCACCATCACTCTCACTAAACTCGCCACTCGAATCACTTGAAACATCACTCACGATGTCGCTATCACTTCACTTCCAGCAAGAGACATTATTGTATATTATTGTATATAAAGAAATAAAATAAATACCCACAAACAAATACACAGCGTAACGTGAAAAACGAGCAAGCTGAACTGAAACAGACTGCGAGAGCAGCGAGACGCGAGACCAATTAGCGGTCACTTTGCTTAGGATCTTGGGACTGTACGACCCTGAACCAATTAGAGGTCAGTTTTCTTACAATTTTCTAATCTCAGCTGACTAATTTTTACTTACAATTGGTCAGAAATGGTCGAAGAACCGCCCACATATTGAAAATTAACCAATGATAACATAATATGTGAATTACGTATTAATGACGTTACGCGTCTCTTACAGCGATGCGAAGATCTATGGAACGAACGAAGCGTCGTTTTCCGCGATGCAAAGATTTGATTGGTTAAGCTGCCAATTTGGTTGGAAATGTTTGTTCTCGAAAAAATGTAGTTTTCCATAAAAAATCAAATTTTCTTTGATAGTAAATTTTATGATTCTCAGTTTTAGATTTAAGCATATACTTTCTTAAATTATTATTAAAATAATATAAATCGACCATTTAATGAGATAAATTTGTATTTATATAAGAGTATTTCCAGAATCTATTCCAAATTTGTATTAGGTCGCTAACAGAATGTATAACTCACTTTTTTATACAATAGAAACAAGTTTGATTTGCTATCAAAGGTATAAATGACATAAAAAAATATATATGTATGCAAAGTTTATTCTAATTTAGTAAAATAAAAGTAGGCCTACAAATATAAAAGGCAAATTATTTATCCACTGTAAAATAAAATATATTTGATCACATTTTTTTATTTATCAAGCTAAACAACTAGTCTAGGGAAAAAAAAATAAAAGTACAAAATATAAAAGGCAAAATAATTATCCACTGTAAAATAAGTACATTTCATCATCTTTTTATTTATCAACTAAACAACTAGTTTATGGATATTTAGAAATAAGTTTCCAATGTTGGTATAGCCTTACTGGAGTGCATTGAGGTTTCAGCATTTACACACCATTTTGTAGTCTTTTTTCGTATGGTAAACTTCAAAACATGGTGTTATACACAATGGTGGATTACCATTGCATGCTTTACAGTAATAGCACGTTTGCTTTCTCTTACACGGGCCCTTGCCTTTCAGTTTGCATTGGGCTGGCATAATTGAGCAAACTATGCAATTTGGCTTTTGGTTTCCTTCATATTTGGAGATGAAGTGCCTTTCCTTCAGTCTATTTTGTATGATAGGCTGAGAAAGCCTGTGCCCTCGTTTACGTGTATTATGCCGTGCATACCCATCTAAAAGGCCATCAATAACTTTCAATCTAAACATTTTCTGACTTAATTTTTTGGTTGGGTTTTGAATGTTGAAGCATATCCTTGAATTTATCAGTGCTACCTCAATGAGGAAATGCCAGATTACTTGATATCCTTTCAACAGGAGAATGAAGAAATGGTAAGTTGCACACAACTGGTCAAATGTATCTACACCTCCCATATGTTTATTGTAATTCACCTGAATGCTTGGCTTATCAACAACCTGATCTCCTTTTTTAGATTTTATTGCTACTTTTGTTATTCCACAGTCTCCTACAGTTGCTATCATATTTACTTTTCCAGTGTCTTGCCATGTACAGGCCAACATAGTTTTGTTTTGATTTATCCAAATTGTTGGAAGGTCACCTCGTTTCGTTTTCATTCTTTTCATGTCAGGTGGCAGCCCTTTACGATTTGCTCTAACAGTGCCACAAACACCTATATCTTTTAGTCTAAGGGCTTCATAAAGGTTAACGCTGGAATAGAAATTGTCAAGAAACACAATATGGCCTTTATTCTCAAAACCTTTTAGAAGAGTTTGAACAACTGTACTTCCCAATCCTCCTACAAGCCTGTTTTCAGTATCTTTTCCTGTGTAAACATTGAACCTCAACAAATATCCAGTTTTAGAATCACAGAGACCATAGTTTCACTCCCCATTTAGCTGAAGGTTTACTTGGCAAATACTGCTTGAAAAATAAACGTCCTTTGAATTTTAGCATAGATTCATCCACACAAACTTCTTTACTGGCATTGTATACAGCAGTATATAAATCTTCGTGATATCTATGATAGGCCTGATCTTATAAAGTCGATCATTTTCATTATTTTCGTTATCAGCAAAATGAAGAAATGAGCGTATCAGTTCGTAATCATTTCTGCTAAAAACTGAAGAAAAGCCAGGGCTCTGAAGCAAAAATGTTCATTGGAAAAGTATGATGGGAGTGATGATTTTTTTATCATGCCCATAGCAATCTCAACTGCAATAAAAGCTTTTATATCAGCAGAAGTTACATCATGCCACTTGTGAAATCTTGATCGAGGGGGTAAAGGTTGCATTCTTTCAATCATTACCTTAGCATAGTTATTAGTTTCCCTACTAACATGCTCATATATCTGATCAGGAAACAGTTTCTGAAACCATTGAAAAACATTCAAATTCCCACCTATTACTCTATCTTTATCGACAAAATCCTTACTCCTGTTAGTTTTTTCTGGATTAGTTACAAGCACATTTCCTACCTTTGACCAAATAAAATTAGTATCTGTGGGTGTAACAGTGCTAGTTGATGACTCATCATTTGAATCAGTATCATCTGAAAAATGTTCAGGAGCTTCCTCTTCATAACCAGCACCAGCATCATCAGTTTCATCATCCTCTGAATCTGATGCAAGAACAAGTCGTAAAATACTTTCTTCCGACAAAGCATCATTTGCTCTCTTCCTTTTGCCACTCATGATAAACTAAAAAAGAGGGTAAATTATAGTAAATTGTAGCAATATCATAAATTATCATAAACTATTTAACATTAATTAATAACAGCTGAGTTTATAAATAACCAAACAAACAGCGATGCTTCAACTCACCTTCCCTTTCCAATGATGTCTGCAGACTGTCGGGGGTCAGTGAGCTTCAAAATTAAGACAAAATTAAATAATTGGCAACTCTTATGAACTCAGAGACTTCAGTCGAACAGTGCGCCAAAGAAAAATATTATTACATAATGTTGACTAGAGTCGAATATGGCACTTGTGACTACCAAAAAATCGTTTGACTACAGTCGACTATGGCATCCAAAGGGTTAAAAAACAGAGGAAAAACATAAGTTTCATAACCCAATCCAATCCACTGGATTGAGTTGGGTTGGGTTATGACGGAGTGATAAGATAAATGATTCCTTCAGAATCCGGCCATAAATTAGTTTAAAAAATAAATTGTTAAACTAACAAAAATATCATGACAACCTAACCAATCATCAAGGGTGTACAGTTGCCTTAACTGGGCATTCAACTGACCTAACCAGGCATTCAATTAACCTAATGAGTCAGTTATTCTTAAAAAATTTATGAATCACTTCAAATGGAGTAAGAGCACAACTTTCACACACTGTACCTATGGCCAGACTGAGACAATATGGTGGACCAAAAATTATTATATTTATTATCTCCGTTATTATCCATTTGCAACGGAAGTGGTATTAGTAGTAGTTTTCTGAAATGAAGAGTTACAGCTAAACAACATATCAAATATGCAGTAATCAAGTTGTGGTTGAAACTATAATAATACCAAAATCAAAGCTTCAGATCTCCTGACTATGCCACAAAAATTTTGAAAACATGCTTTAATCCTTTGACCGAAAATTTTCATGTGCTAGAAGAAAGTGTGAAGCGATTGTTTCAAATGTATTTGCACCATATGCTGAAACAGAATTAAAAAAATAATTAAGGGATGCTCATTGCATAACATTGCTAACTGATGCAAGCAACCATGTAAACATCAAGCTGTTTCCTGTTTTAATTCGCTTCTTTCAGCCATATGAAGGTGCTCAAGTGAAGCTTATTGACTTTAAATCAGCCTGGAGAAACCTCAAATATTGTGGTGAAATATTTAACTGATGTTATTGAAGAGCATGACCTGGGCAGAAAATTAATTGCTTTCTGTGGTGATAACACTAACTGTAATTTTGGTGGTGTTGCAAGAAAAGGAGTGAATAATATTTTCAGGAAGCTAAATGACTACATTGGTAGAGAACTAATTGGGATTGGTTGTTTGCACATATTGTACATAATGCTGTTCAGTCTGCCAGTGACTGTCTGCAGTGGTGTAGTCATAATTTCTTCAGTGGGGTAACGCTAAAAGTAAAATAAAACCAGTGGGGTAATGCTGTTACCTTGCGTTACCCCTGGACTACACCACTGACTTGTGCCAATTGATGTGGAAACAGTGGTGGTAAAAATATATTCATATTTCTACATCTATACTGTTTGAGTAGAAGAGCTGAAAGAGTTTTGTGATTTTGTGGACATTGAATATAAACAGTTACTGGGATATAGTAAAACAAGGTGGTTGGCATGGTTCTAGGACAGCTCATACCCGGACAACTCATACCCGGACAACTCATACCTAGGACAACTCATACCTAGGACAACTCATACCTAGGACAACTCATACCTAGGACAACTCATACCTAGGACAACTCATACCTAGGACAACTCATACCTAGGACAACTCATACCTAGGACAACTCATACCTAGGACAACTCATACCTAGGACAACTCATACCTAGGACAACTCATACCTAGGACAACTCATACCTAGGACAACTCATACCTAGGACAACTCATACCTAGGACAACTCATACCTAGGACAACTCATACCTAGGACAACTCATACCTAGGACAACTCATACCTAGGACAACTCATACCTAGGACAACTCATACCTAGGACAACTCATACCTAGGACAACTCATACCTAGGACAACTCATACCTAGGACAACTCATACCTAGGACAACTCATACCTAGGACAACTCATACCTAGGACAACTCATACCTAGGACAACTCATACCTAGGACAACTCATACCTAGGACAACTCATACCTAGGACAGCTCATACCTAGGACAGCTCATACCTAGGACCAGAAAAAAAAAATGAAAAATTAATGAAAACATTTATTTTGTAAAATTAAAAATTAAATTTAAATATTTAAAATTCATGCAAGTTATACATATATATATATATGCCCAGTTAGGTTCATTGAATGCCCGGTTAGGTCAACTGAGTATCCGGTTGGGTTCATTGAATGCCAGTTAGGTCAACTGTACGCCCTTGACGATTGGTTAGGTTTAGTCGTGATATTTTCGTTAAAACTAACGAAAATATCACGACTAAACCTAACCAATCGTCAAGGGCGTACAGTTGACCTAACCGGGCATTCAAATTTTATCCTATATAAATAATGGTTCTCTATTTATTATATGTTTGCAATAAATAATAAATTTGTTATTGTTTTCTTATCTTATTTAGGTTAATTTGCAGAGTTTAAACTTTCGGGGTGGATATAGATGAAAAGATCAACATTGGGGTGGTAATTGTTGAAGAGAGTATGAGTTGTCCTAGGTATGAGTTGTCCTAGGTATGAGTTGTCCTAGGTATGAGTTGTCCTAGGTATGAGTTGTCCTAGGTATGAGTTGTCCTAGGTATGAGTTGTCCTAGGTATGAGTTGTCCTAGGTATGAGTTGTCCTAGGTATGAGTTGTCCTAGGTATGAGTTGTCCTAGGTATGAGTTGTCCTAGGTATGAGTTGTCCTAGGTATGAGTTGTCCTAGGTATGAGTTGTCCTAGGTATGAGTTGTCCTAGGTATGAGTTGTCCTAGGTATGAGTTGTCCTAGGTATGAGTTGTCCTAGGTATGAGTTGTCCTAGGTATGAGTTGTCCTAGGTATGAGTTGTCCTAGGTATGAGTTGTCCTAGGTATGAGTTGTCCTAGGTATGAGTTGTCCTAGGTATGAGTTGTCCTAGGTATGAGTTGTCCTAGGTATGAGTTGTCCTAGGTATGAGTTGTCCTAGGTATGAGTTGTCCTAGGTATGAGTTGGCATTAACCCTTATGATGCTCAGGAAGTTTGTCGGAAGAATGCTCCTAGCATCATATGATGATTGCTTTATTTTTTTTGTTTTCGCACAAAATCCTAATAAAAATAAATGATTTTGCATTTTAATGCTATTGATGACTCAGATATATTCATAAACCATCCATAAAACATACATACACATGCATGCATGTACACATAAATGAGCAAGTATTATACTTACATTTGAGTTTTGAAGAATGTACATTTTATTTGTCCTCTTGAAAAATAATTTTTTATTCCTTTTGAAAAATAATTATTCATAAAATAATTGTCCTTTTGGAAAATAATTGTTCATAAAATAATTGTCCTTTTGGAAAATAATTGTTCATAAAATAATTGTCCTTTTGGAAAATAATTGTTCATAAAATAATTGTCCTTTTGGAAAATAATTGTTCATAAAATAATTGTCCTTTTGGAAAATAATTGTTCATAAAATAATTGTCCTTTTGGAAAATAATTGTTCATAAAATAATTGTCCTTTTGGAAAATAATTGTTCATAAAATAATTGTCCTTTTGGAAAATAATTGTTCATAAAATAATTGTTCATAAAATAATTGTCCTTTTGGAAAATAATTGTTCATAAAGTAATTGTCCTTTTGGAAAATAATTGTTCATAAAGTAATTGTCCTTTTGGAAAATAATTGTTCATAAAGTAATTGTCCTTTTGGAAAATAATTGTTCATAAAGTAATTGTCCTTTTGGAAAATAATTGTTCATAAAGTAATTGTCCTTTTGGAAAATAATTGTTCATAAAGTAATTGTCCTTTTGGAAAATAATTGTTCATAAAGTAATTGTCCTTTTGGAAAATAATTGTTCATAAAGTAATTGTCCTTTTGGAAAATAATTGTTCATAAAGTAATTGTCCTTTTGGAAAATAATTGTTCATAAAGTAATTGTCCTTTTGGAAAATAATTGTTCATAAAGTAATTGTCCTTTTGGAAAATAATTGTTCATAAAGTAATTGTCCTTTTGGAAAATAATTGTTCATAAAGTAATTGTCCTTTTGGAAAATAATTGTTCATAAAGTAATTGTCCTTTTGGAAAATAATTGTTCATAAAGTAATTGTCCTTTTGGAAAATAATTGTTCATAAAGTAATTGTCCTTTTGGAAAATAATTGTTCATAAAGTAATTGTCCTTTTGGAAAATAATTGTTCATAAAATAAATGTTCTTTTGATAAATCTACACTTTCCATTATACTTATTTACAACATTGTTTTACACTTTTACTGAATTTAGTATTTAGTAGTTGGCATGGGTATGGTAGAGAACAAAGCACTCTAGGCACAATGCAACTTTGCATTCTGGACACCAAGTAGAAAATTTTCTAACAAGTTTTTCTGTGTGTTGTATGTGTGCATATATGACATTGTCATTGACCTACAGGTCAAGATGGTGTTGGTGGAACTTGTTCCAAGTGATGCCTTTCAATGTAATTACAGTAGTGGCCAAAAAATTAGCAAACTTTGAAATTTTTCTATTTATTTCAATTCTAAGGTTTTTTATTGGTTACAACTTGTTTTTAAGTAATTTAAACATATGAAATTTTGATTTTAAACATGGAAATTTATATAATATGCAAATATTAATAAATATTTGATCAAAATTTTAATGTTTTGTCTTTTTTTATATATACCCTGGAACACTACTGTTAAGTTCCAGTTACACCATTACTAACATTGGGCATATTATACCCGAAATTAGAAAATAAAAAAAAAAGTTCCAATAAAAATGTATTAATGTAGAAAAAAACATAAGATAAACTACTCTATTATTATTTCCCCCTACACAAAGCGACAAAAAACTAAAAAAGTATTCAGGGGGATACTAAAAAAAAATTCCACTCAGAGAAAATTAAAAGAAATGTTAACATATATTTCCTGAGAGCAACTACTACTGCAGTTAGGGAGTTCTGCGTTGATCAACATATTTCCTGAACATGGGAGCCTCTTCTGGTAAAGGCGCAGCCTCCTTGCATCATCACGAACTGTAGGGGAGATAGACAAAAACGGGCACTTTTTCGAGAGGTAAAAAATTATTGATTGGCAATAAGCAATTATTTGACTGTATAAATCCCCCTGTAAATGAACACTAACTGATATTTATTCATTACTATTATAATAAATAAGGATTGCAGGCAAATTCCAAGGGGGCATTTTTATGAGAGGCCAAAAATTATCGGTTGCCAATAAGCAATTATTTGACTGTATGAATTCCCCTGTAAATGAACACTGATATTTATTCATGACCAACCTATGCATTATATGCAGTCAGTACAGGCAGGGTAGTAGTGGCGAGGGCACACTGGTCGATGGCACAAATGACACCTGTGCCTTGTCTTCCTGTCTGAACCTTTAGGGCACTCTGCACACCTCACCAAGGCACCACTACTTTCTGCAGCCACTGGTTCTGACGTGCCCCCAGCAGTGGCAGGGGTAGGGAGTTTCAACACAGCACAGATTGCATTCCTCAGCGGATATGACAAATGTGGAGAAATGAGCCTCTGCTCTGCCCATGGACTGATGAGTGCCAGTGCCAACTCCTGCATGTATTTCCTCCTTTTCATTTTCACTTCACATCTCTTCGTAACATTGTCTGAGTGAATGATCCAAGAGTTTATAACAAGCGTTCATCATGCCATAAAAGACACATGGTGGCCATCCCTTGGTTTTTCTTCCACAGGAGTACTGTGCAGTCTAGGGTTATAACTTTTTTACAACATAATATTCCTGTACTTTAATTCGCTGAACTTTTGCCTAAAAACAAAGAAATTAACTTTCATTGTAATATCTTTTTAGAAAAGGTCACCCCGAAATAAAAAAAATCGATTATTGCATACGTAACTTTATTGCATATCCCATGTAATATAATAAAAGAACTCACAACATAATCGTTATAATACTTGTACATATATTACTGCTTATTGCTTAGAATAAACCGAAGTTGCAGTTTGTTTTTGTTTCTGCAGGCAGCATACAGTTCCTGTATAACTTTGATTGCACGTTCTGCACACTGATTACTTCTTGGTATCTTGAGTGGGGATGGCTCCTGCTTCCAGTGATTTTCCAATGAGTTCAATGCTTTTCTGTAAGGTTTCAATATTTTGACAAGTTCTTGAAGTCATTTCATTGTACATCTGATTAGTAAACCAATATTCTGCCCAGTTGTATGAAATGAATCTGCATACCTTCTCCAAAGTCTTCCTTGTTGTAGGTATAAGAATAAATGCAAGGATAGCTAGAATGGCTCTTGAATGCCACCTCGCATTGCTGATGTTTGGAATTTTCTGAAAGTTAATCAAAGGAAAATTCCCTTTTTCTTTAAAGAATCTAAACACCCGTGTTAGATGGTACAAAAACTTAATATCATCTCTCCATCCTGATTTCTCGAGGACCTCTTCTGTTCCATTAACAAACTGTGCCTTTAGTTCCTCATAATTCTTCACAGTTGGATACAAATGGATATTCGATGTTTGGAGAACTGGTGTTAGCACCAAGATCTTCGTCCATTACCAATGGAGAATCCTGTCCAGAATGTGATGCTGACAACTGATAAATTGTGGTTTGCAGATACCCTTCTCTGAGAACATTCGTTGCAATTTGACAACAACAACACTCTTTTTCCCAGTGTTAACACTTGTTGTATCAGCAACGAATCATCTTTATTGCATTCCATAAGGTGTATTCATCAATAACTTTTGCAATTCCTTCAGCAATAGTTTCAGCCTTGCCATCTTTCAGACGCAATGCATCCAATTTTACTTCGGTTCTTTCATTTTTAAGTACCACTACTTGATACTCATTTTCCTCAATGCGCTTTCCATCAAAATGTAAAGACCACTCTTCCATCTGTAAATTTTCAATCATTTCCTCCTCCAATTTAGCAGCCTCTTTGTATGCTGACTTGTAAATTGCTGCTTGACTTGGTGTTGGAATGTCAATACCATCAAGTGACAACTGTTTGCATATTTTAGTGGCTTTACTTGTTGATACTCCTGTGGATGTCACCAAGTTGGTTGCAACTTTACTTTTGTTATGTCTTCTGGTTGGTGGAGTAATACTCTCATCTTCATCTTCATGCTCGCTCTCTTCAGATTCAGTACCACTACCACCAGATACATGATTGTAAGATGTTGATGCTGATTCAGCAGGCAATTTTCGTCTCTGAAGGGTGAATCATTTCTTCACTTGCAACTTGACCTGTAGAGTACCCCACTTCTCCTTTGCTTTCCACTTGAAGGTGGTACAGTCGTTTGTCTTCCGAGGATAACCATTGGCCATTTACTTTAGTGATATCAAAAAGTTCATTCAGGGCATCATATTTTCCCCTCTTGACACATTCATCATAAGTCTTCTTCACCTTGTCAAGCTTTGCTCGTATTACTTGATCTGACACATGTGGAAAATTCAATTTATTCTTCCATAATTTTGTAACTTCTTTGGAAATTTCCACTATTCGCTCCTTTCTTCCTTTGATTTCTGTTCCAAGAAACTGGTACCGTCCAATGATTTGGATTTGGAGTGGCATTCTGCATTTTTCTTCTAGTGAAGATTCTTCTAAAGGCACACTTCCTCTTCTTCTATGTGACTGCTGGAATCTCACCAGATTATTGTGTGACATTATATTGCTTCTGAAACAGATATAAAAAGGTATTAAGTTGATTTGTTTGTTTGTTATATATATATTATATATATTAATATTAATATAGAAATAATAATATAATTAGAGGGTGGATTTTTAGGTGAAAAAATATGACCAAATATTTATTTTTTATGTGATAAAATTTTGGAAAATATTTTTAGAACATCCATAGAACGTCTCACGAAAATATTTATCACCAAATATTTTGGGCTCTATATATTTTTTGAGTTTGACTCCCCTCTACAAAACATTCTGGATATGCTTTTGTTTACGTGTTAAAATGGAAGAAAAATTCAACAAATTATTATGGTTAATAAATTTAAAAAATGTTCTGGAATGTTCAAGAGTGCAGAAGCGAATTCCACATTTCGCTACGTTTTTTAATTAAGCGAACATATTACAAATAATAAAAGCTTACCTGAAGTTGAGTAACTATTACGCAATACTGGACACAAGTGATTCGGTTGATTTCATTTTGTGCTTTTATATAATTTGCGAGTGCATGAAGAACAATGTCGTGTGTTCTAGAATTTTCTTGTATGGGTGGATTGATATTAGTCATCGAATTTGAGCACCGGAAGTGATTTTTCGGGCGATCTCACGATATATTAGCATACTGAAAAATTCGAAAATATTTTTTAGGTTAAAACCTAAAAGTCTGCCCTCTAATAATAATAATAGATTTATATACTTATGAGTAGTAACGTAAATATATGGTTATGGTGATTCAAACTTTTGATTTGGGGGTGACCTTTTTTAAAAACTGAGAGGAATTAGGATCTTTTTCATTGTTTTTGCAAAAGTTTCGATTTATGATACAGGAGATCTTTTATTTGAAAAAAAGTCTAAAAGTTATAACCCTACTGTGCACACATCTGGTTGAATGTATCAACACCTCCTTTCGTGTGGTTGTAAAATTCGATCACTTCAGGCTTGCCAGTGGCGGATAGGGACAACTAATCGCCGCCGACTCATCTCCACCAATTTATGGCCGAACCAACTCATTGCCCAAACTAACTTACCGTACCTTAAAAATTGAAATTCATAGAGGTTAAAGAGGAAGAACCTTTTAATAAAAAATGGAATTAAATGGAATTGAAAAACACCTTTATTCAAAATAATAAAATGCTTATTACTAAAAAAATATTATTATACAGAAAAAAATGGGAACTGAAAATGCTTATTTTAAGTTATGGGAAATACCACGTAGATATTCAATAGGTGTCCTTTGAGCAAAATTTCTGACTATTCTGAGAATTCTTTCATCGGTGTCACAGTATTTTTTCAACTTGGACGGTGGTGCATTGCCAGCTACGAGCGACTAAATAAGTGTCTCAACCTTTTTGAATTTTTTTAGTCCTTTAATAAACTTCCAAATTGTTGGATGATCCATCTCTAATTCCATGTGGAGCCTTTGATTTGCTGCTTCTGCATGTTTGTTTGTTTTATCTTCATTATTTAAAGTGCGAAAATATAAATTCCACATTTCCATTGGGAAGAGAGGGGTTAGGTTAGGTGAGGTGAGGTGAAAACTTCTCTTTGCCTCGCTGGCTTAAAACACGCTCCATTGTGAAGGGCTTACTTGAAAAATTTAAACTGTCGAAGCTTAAACAGCTATGAGTAAATGATACGAACTGAAGTTGCCAGCGTCGAAGGTTAATAAGAACTAAAGTTGCCAGGTTTAAGTTGGTGATTGGTTGGTTTGGTAATTAGTTGGTTTGTAATTTGGTAATTTAGTTGGTTCGGCGATGAATCAGCGGTGATGAGTCGTACTAGATGCTGCCAGTGGGCCCTATGCTTGGCTGTGTGTGCACTGATGAAAGGAGCAGCATGACCTTCTTTTTCGTCACTGTTGCAGGGAGGTAGCACACCAAAGTCATTTCCTTAGTGAAAAGAAGAGCACTGGAGCTTAGCCTGTGACCTTCTTTTCCAGTCATCTACTTCGGTATCTCCTTTTTGTTTCCTTTCACTATCCCCATGAGGGTCATGCCACAGTTCTCCAACAGGTCAGTCAGTAGGGACACAGAGGTGAACCAATTATCGGTGGTAACATTCCTGTTTGTCTGGTGATACTGCTTGGTCAGCTCCTTGGTGAAATAATGGCCAAGGCTTAGGCAACCCTGTGGTCTTGTTCCCTGCTTCCCCAGGTACGGTATCCCTGCCAGGAGATACTTGCTGTGGACATCATTTGCAAGTACAGTTTTCAGTCCATATTTGGCAGGTTTGTTAGGGATGTACAATTGTACATCCTAAATGGACACCTGCCTCTAAATGCTAGTAGTTGTTCATCCACAGTTATATTCTCCCTGGACACATGAAATTTACCACAGTTGGCAATGAATATGTCCCATATTTTTCTAATAGGAGCAAATTTGTCTGTGGCTTGCCTCTCCCACCTTGTGTCAGGGTCATCAAATCGCAGGCAGGCGAGCAGGAATGTAAAGTGACCCTCAGACATAGCAGCATGGTACATACCGGTGCAGGTACTATGGCTCCACATTTCCTTAGTAGAAAGATGGTTGTCCCTCTGGCAACCACTGAAGATAAGAACCCCCAGTATCGCACGCACCTCTGCTGCTGCTGTTCTCTGAAGCGTAGCTGTTCTCCTCCGATACTTGACAGCTTCAGCATCTATCCGAGTGTTTGTCCAGGTCACAACTTCCTCAATAATTTGCTCCTCAAAAAGTAATGAGAAGCACTTCTCATGGGTATCAACATTTGATGCCGCTGGTGTTGGCCCTGGGGTAAAAGCAGGCATTATATTTTGTGCTGCTGTTCTGCTGGCCGCTGGTGTCTGTGGCCGACAACTCCACCGGAAACCAGAAGTACTGCTTATAGTACTGGTTTGGAAGGTCACAATAGGGGACACATCATCACCACCATTCCTCTTTCTGACATGTAGATATAGGTGTTGATATCATAAATACTGTTATAGGCCTGCACTTTTTTGCTGAATCATTTTTTTTCTGCTTCTCGTTTATCTTTCCGTTTCTGTGCTCCAGATTTCCATTTGTGTTCCATTTCCTTACCTGAAATATAAAAAATATAAATAAAATGAGTAAAGTAATCTGATTTACTAATTGCATTTAATATAATCAAGATCAACAAATTTCAAAACAAATAACAATGCTTGAATTATACTATAATGAACGAATATATGTATTCTGTAAGTGTATTGTAATGTAATTTATTATAATCTTTCCTCAATACTATTACATGTATTTTCTTATTTATTTTTATATCTATCTTTACATATAGCAGCTTTATATAAAATATATACGTAACTATATATCTTTTATATATGGACAGAGAAATGGGTAAAATATAATTATACACATATAACAGCAATAACAAAAATAAGAGACTTACTTTGATAAATTGGAATTGATTTTAATGAAGCATGTAGGCAACTATTAAATAAACTAATGAAGTTAAAAATGTTGCAGTGACAGGCAGGTTGGCAAAACTGTATTTTAGGCACGTAAATTTATTAATTTTTGCTACTTTCTAAAAGTTTAAAACCTGCAATAATTTTAACAAATTAAAGAAGTTATTAATATATTTACGTTTTTATATACTATTAATAAATACAAAATAAAAAAAAAATTACAAAATTAATACTTACGCTGCTCCCATCCTCATATGATGCTCAGGAAGTTTGTCGGAAGAATGCTCCCAGCATCATATGATGATTGCATTATTTTTTTTGTCTTTGCACAAAATCCCATTAAAAATAAATGATTTTGCATTTTAATGCTATTGATGACTCAGATATATTCATAAACCATCGGCAACAAACATACACACACACATGCATGTATGTATACATATGCACACATGTACCCCGCAAGGGGGTTCTAAGCTCGTGCTCTTGAGTGCTCTTTGTGCTCATTTGTACGTGCTTGTTCCTGGAGGTTTCACGTGCGCCCTCCCGGCCCTAGCACCCAAGGATGATGGGGCTTGACCCTGCAGTCCTTGTCATCCTTGGTCTTTTTCCACTTTGACTGTCCCCTCCACCCTTTCTTTTTCCTCTGTCTTTCCTCTCACTTTTTCTTTGTTTTTCCGGCTGAGATATGCCCTTTTAAATAGAGGCGAATCGGTTCTTCCCGAACTTTAAAAAAAAAAAATATGCACACATGTACACATAAACGAGCAAGTATTATACTTACATTTGAGTTTTGAAGAATGTACATTTTATTTGTCTTCTTGAAAAATAATTTTTTATTTCTTTTGAAAAATAACTTATAAAATAATTGTTCATAAAATAAATGTTCTTTTGATAAATCTACACTTTCGATTATACTTATTTACAACATTGTTTTACACTTTTACTGAATTTAGTATTTAGTAGTTGGCATGGGTGTGGTAGAGAACAAAGCACTCGAGGCACAATGCAACTTTGCATTCCAGACACCAAGTAGAAACTTTTCTAACAAGTTTTTCTGTGTTGTATGCAGGGTTTCGGAGCTGGTAAAAAAACTTCTGGCTCCGACTCCGGCTCCGGAGCAGAAATTTTTTACAGTCTGGCTCCGGCTCTTTTATAGTAAATTCTGTTAATTATAAAATAAATATCTAGATTTATATAACTAATTGTCCAATTTAAAATATTGCACAAAATATTTTATTATTAAATCACTTTAATACTCAAAATTTAAATTTCTTATGATTTTAAATTAGGCAGATATAATGATAGAATGAAGTTATTTAAATAACTAAGGAAAATGATGAAACTAAATGATATTAAATATTTATTAACAATGGTAGCTTATATAAATTAGAGAAACTTGCCTCCTAATTAGTTCAAAGTTCAAACTTAAGAATTCTCGTATGGAAAATAGTAACAATCAAACTTTCTGAGATAATATATGCATCTTTTTTAAGTGTTGAAACTTGAAAGCTTCATGAAAGCCAACTTGGCTTGAAAAAGAGCTGAATATTTCAAAAAATTCAGTTTTTAAATTTTTAATAGGTTATATTATTTACTTAAAAAGAGATTTTCTTTTAGTCAAAAAGTTTTGTAATTTAATTAACAAAAGCAATTCAACTAAAAGTCAAAAGTTCAAACTACTAATACATATTATAAAAGAAAATTTACAAAATCATTTACCCTATGCTTATAAAATCAATACTACTACTTGGATTAACAAATGAAAACTAATGCAAAATTTTTTTTATTCTAGCTAAGGTATAATCAAACTAATTTTAAACATAAAATCAAGATATTCTTCTTGTAAATCTGTTTCCTTAAAATAATTGAAAAAAAAATTACTAAGTTTATTTATAATTTTTTTTTTAAAAACAAGATGGCCTCAATTATATTTTTTTTAAGTGTAACCTTAAATCAGACTTTATCTTTAAAGTTCAAACTACATATTAAAAAATTAAAAAGTTTGCAAATTCAATGATACATTTACAGTATCATAAATCATAATACTCCTTGTATTAAAAAATGAAAGCAAAATAATAACTTTTGCAGAAATTTTTACTAATGTAGCTAAGGTAGGAAACTAATTTTTAAACATAAAATCAAGATATTCTCCTTGTAAATCTGTTTCCATAAAAAAAATTATGAATTAAAATTATTTATCTAAGTTTACTTATAAACATTTGTTCTTAAAAATAACATAGCCTCAACAATATCTTCTTTCATACGTGCCCTTAAATCAGATTTTAAAATTTTCAGTGCTGAAAATAGCCATTCAACACTGACTTGTGTTGAAGGCATAGCTACTAGAAGATTTGCAACATCTCTCATAACTTTAGGATACCTTTCTATTATTTGTTCAAAAGACAGTTTTGACAAACGGTCAAATTTTTCAATCTCAGGAAAAGATTCCTCAACTTGCAATTTGAGGGTACACATTGGACTGAGAGGTGGTATTAGTTCACTTTCTAAACGAGGACGTTTTGATTTCTTACCATGTTGAATATCAATAATTTTTTCAAAATCAAACTCGCTGACATCAGAAGTGGTGGAAGGAGATGATGAATTTGATGATGATGCAATAATCTCGGTTCCACATTCCTCTCTTAATAGAGAGACTTTATTTGAAAGGTCTAGGTTACTTTTCATTCTGATTGCTATATTGCATAGGGCATCCTTGGCTTTAACTACCTGTTCCGATGTTAATAAGCATCTATATCAGGGGTGCTCAGACTTCGGAGACCTTAGGGCAAAATTTGCTAACTATTATCTTTGGCGGGCACAAACACCAAAATTTTCCCCTAATTTATGAACTAAAAATAAATACAAGTGATAGAATATAATACTCACATTTAATTGCTAGTTGATGGCTTACACTGCTTTAATTCAGCAAGGGCTTTGAAATTTGGCGTGTAATTGGTAACTGTTAGTCTTAAACAGTCATCAAGGTGCTCATCTGTCAAAACAGTCCGGTACTTTGATTTAAGCATCTTCATCTTGGAAAATGCTGATTCACAAAGGTATGTGGAGGCAAAAATTGAGGTCAAGTACATAGCACATTTTCTCAGCAGAGGATATTTTTCTTCAGCAAATAAGCTCCAAAAATTGGTACTGAAGGCCCTTGTTTTAATTTCCAGATCATTTTGAAGGAATAAAACTTCTCGTTCTAGGTTAGCTATATCCAATTTAAATAATGCTGATATTTTTGTTGCGATTTCCTCAATATCAACTTTTTCTTCAAATGGAAACCACATAAATTCCACAATAGGTTTTTAATTTTTCAAAGTCTATGAAACGTTGCTCAAATTGTTGAATGAGATTCCCTATCTCTTTTGCATAACGGTCTTTATTAAAATTCTCAAAATTATTTTCTTGGTTAAGTAGCTCTGTCAACATATTAGGGAAGTGTTTCAGTTCCGAACGTTGCAGTTGTGACAAATAGAGTTTTAGAGAATGCTGGAAAGCATTTATAGCACTAATCATTTGAGCAATGTTTTTATCTTTGCCTTGGAGTTCAACATTGAGGTCTCTCAATTTAGCAGTAATATCAGTTAAGAAAGCTAAATCAAGTAACCAAACTTTATTTTCCAACTGATTATAATTATCACCTCTTACAGCCAGAAACTCTTTGATTTCAGTCAGTAAATCCCTAAATCGTTGTAAAAATAAGCCCCTGCTGAGCCATCTTACATTAGTGTGCAATAAAAGATCTGTATGTTCAGAATTGCTTTCTTCTAATTGATTCTTAAAGAGACGTCTTTGTAAACTTTTAGCACGGATAGAATTTACAATTTTATATGCAATATCCATAACGTCTTCCATGTTCAAGCTTTTACTACAGAGTGCCTCTTGGTGAATTATGCAATGAAAATTAAGGAAGTTTGGAAAATCTCTGTCATTCTTACAAGACTAACGAACCCTAAATTGCAACCAATCATTGACGGAGCTCCATCCGTGGTAATGGCTACAAGTTTTTCAATGGGGATTTTATTCTCAATAGTAAACTCTTTAAATACTTTGAAGATGTCTTGTCCCCGAGTCTTCCCCTTCAATGGTATGATATTGAGCAACTCCTCCTTAGCAGTCATGTTTTTAAATACCATTCTTATGAAAATACATAATTGCGCAGTATCAGTAGCATCTGTTGATTCATCGAATTGAAGCGAAAAGGAACTACACTCATCTATGTCTCTCTTTAACTGCATTTTTAAATCTTTACCCATCTCTTCTGTTCGTCGTGTAACAGTGGGTCTGGAAAGTTGCATGTCTTTAATAGCGGAGATTATTTCAGATTTGTTTTTAAACTGATCAAACAACGAGTCTGCTGCATCCAAAAATGCTTCTTTTACAAATGCACCATCATCAAAAGGTTTCATGTGCTTCGTTAAACTGTGACACACTCGGAAAGATGCAATGGTAGCTGCCTTTGATTTCTCAATTTTCTTTGTAAAAACCAATTGTTGGCTGGTAAGTTGGGATTTCAATTCTCTTATTTTTGCCCTGCGTAGTTCACTATTAACTGGGTATCTTGTTTTATAATGATTATGATTAGCTTTAAAATGCCTTTCAACATTATATTTTTTGGCAACAGCTAGAGTAGATTGGCATATTAAGCATATACATTTAGAATTTATGTTTGAGAAAAAGTAAATATCTTCCCATTCACTTTGAAAATTATACGTCCTTATAGTCTTATCACTGGTTCGTGTCGCCATTATGAAGCCCTGTCAATAAAAATAAAATTAAATAATGTAATTTTTAAAAAAATATTTTGCGATCTAGCCACTAATATCAGAGGCTGAACTTTTACCACTTGAAACTTCAAAATCGGACACGCTGCCGGTCGAAATAATGCTAAACTTTTAATACTAAATGTGAAAACGTCAAATTACGTAAAAAATGACTTAAAAATAGACAAATTTCAAATTCGCATCCACACACAAGATGACACGAACGGTGAACGGTCGACATGATGCTAAACTTTTAATACTAAATGTGAAAATGTCAAATTACGTAATAAACGACTAAAAAATAGACACATTTCATGTTCGCATCCACACACAAGGTCACGTAGACAGGTCAAACGCGGAACTAAATATCGATCCGCCCACTCATCTTTATAAAATCAATAAAATTCGAAAAGACACAGAAAGCCTAGCGAGTCGTTTCTAAAATGCCTTCTGATTGGTTGTATTTTCACGAAACACCCAATCAGCCAACTCGATTCATTATATCCGTTGAAATAGAATCGTCGCTTTAAGCGACACAGAAATTGGCGGAGCAAAGCAATGGTTTCAGACATGTTTTAAACATGTATGTGAGTGCTCTGCTCGCATGTAAAAATTCATTTCTAGTAATTTTTATATTGCCAGTTAAGATTTCATTTAGGCCGGCTATTCCAAAATAAACCAGCGGGCACATTCAAATCCATGGCGGGCACGGGTGTGAGCACCCCTGATCTATATAAACAGCAGCAAGCAATACTTCATTATCAAGTAAAATATTTTCTCTCCTTTCCATGGAACTTTTAATGTCATCAGCTATGGTGCCTTCTATCTTGGAAAGAAAATACATCAAAGATTTCCACTCTTTCAAAAATTGACCGGGAGTCAAATCTTCACTTTGAATATTTTTTGTTACTATATATGGCTGGTACAGTAAGTACTCTTTCCAATCTTCTTGCTTGTTCCCACATTATTTCTGAAAGATTCACATTTGAATTTGCCATGTCCAAGAGTACAGGTTTTAATTCTAATAAGCGCTCTATCATTAAATAAAATAAGTGCTGCCCCATCGAGTAGGTTGATCTAAAATAGCAACCTTGCCTGCATGTCTTTTAATTATTTCTTCCACTTTTGGGTTTCTTGCTGCTACTACAACCTGTCTCAACTTACCTATGAGAGAGGTAGCATGTTTATCTCTCAATCCATCGCAAATAGCAAGTTGCAAGGTATGTGCACCACAACGCATGTGGTTGATTCTGGAGAAGTGTGAAATTTCAGATACAATACTGTCAATTTCTTCTACACAAGATGCCACTTCCTGAGTGTGTGTTGAATCATCATCATGTTCACCAAATGTTTGTATATCATCATCTGAAGTTGCCTCTTGATTATCATTCAACTTCTCAACAGTTTTAATCATATTTGATGCATTATCACTGACAATGCAGAGCACAAATTCTTTCGGTATGCCGTACTCTTCCAGAGTTCTCATAATTAGATCATGCAGGTAGTCACTAGTTTGCTGAGCATGTGTATCTTTTACTGCTATAGTGCGGGTGAGGATTTTATTATCATCATCAATAAATCGGACATTGATGGCAAAATAATGTGTCCGTATTCGTGTGCAACCATCAACTTTTAATATATGAAGCGCCCTTTTAATTGCTCTTTGAGAGCAAATTTTTCTTCTTTTGATTTTTCTATCACTAAATGATGGATATTGTCTTTATCTAAACTAATCTTGAATTTCTGAGCCATTTCTTCTAGTAGACTGCGCATAGCTGGCTTTTCAAACATAGATAGAGGCATAGAATCTTTAACAACTAACTCAATTATGCTATTTTTAAAATTATCTGTAGTCATTGAGATAGTGACTTTTTGAGACATCAAAAATTTAGTAATGTTTTGTTGGTTTGCTTTAGTTTTTGAACTGGCAGAAGTACTGGGTCTTGAAAGCTCAAGCATTTGCTTCTTTTCTCTCCATCATTTTTGATATTTCAGGATGTAATTGACTCAAGTGTCTTTTCAAATTATATGCTCTTGAGGAGACATCAGGCTTTTTGCTTTGAGGCTTGGTAATTTTAGTTCCACACGTTGAAATATTTCCCGAAGCATCAGAAACTTCACAAATACAAACATAGTGTTTCTTATCTGAACTTTCAGTAAAATACTTGAATATATCAGACTTCTTTATTGAATATCTATCCATTATGAAGGGTCATAGACTGATAATTATAATTAAAGAATCAAGTACAAATTACAAAGAATCTGAAAAAAAAAGAAATTTAGCAATACAAGATAATTGACCTAAAATAAAAATAGTTCAATCCAAGTCAGAAGGACCAACCTTACTAGGTATGTATCTAGGTAGTTACCTACTTAGATAAATAGTTAGTACCTACCTCCCTAAGGTCTCCACCGCCATAAAAAAATTTTTACCTATATAATTAAGTGTTGTTAAGACATCTTCCCAAATATTTAATGGTTAAAAAATGGAAATTTGCAGATTATTCCTGCAACTCCCACACCTCCATAAAATCCAAGAATCCTGTGGTACCATTTTTCGTAATATATTACAAGAATTATAATTTGCAACTAAACCTATATTTAACATAACAATTTAGGTAGCAATATATCGCCCGGAGCCAGACCATGGAGCCGTATTTTCAAGGTTTCTGGCTCTGGCTCCGAAACCCTGGCTTGTATGTGTGCATATATGACATTGTCATTGACCTACAGGTCGAGATGGTGTTGGCGGAACTTGTTCCAAGTGATGCCTTTCAATGTAATTAGCTGAGAGAAGTCTGTCAGGAGCATTTGGTCTCACACTTTGTCTTCTAGGATGTGGGGATGTTATTTGAGCATACTCCGTGAGTAGTTAAGAGACTAATGTAAGACTGAATTCTCTCATGGAAATCTGCTTTTTTGTAGTTTTTTTGTAGAGTACAAAGGAATTGTAAGAGAGAGATCCAAAAGATGAAAGAACCTTATACCACTTCACAGTTTTCCTAATGCATTCTACGCTGCTGATCTGCATATCAGATTTGTCCACCAGACGCATATTTTTGTTTAGTCCACAACAGCATCTGGTTTGAATTTTATTTCGTTTGTTCGACGATCGATCATTCTTCCACTGTGAATTGTTATTAGCATATGCACATCTCTTTCATCAGTCCATTTTAGTGCTAATAAAGGTTTGGATTCCATCAGATGGCACACTCTTTTTCTACTTGGGTGAAACTTGGGCATTTTTTTCCTATTTACTTTTACAGTTCCACATGATCCTGTTTTATTTACATGCAGATATTTGCATAGTGATGGGCTCGTATACCAGTTGTTGGTATACAGAATGTGGCCTTTATTCAAATATTTAGCTAAGTGTCTTTACAATTGCTCCAGAATGTCCTAGTGGATCATTTGCAGGATAATCTATGTCCGATCCAGTGTAAATGATGAAATCCAAGACAAATCCAGTTTCACAATCGCAAAAGATAAAAAATTTCACTCAAAATCTATGATGCTTGGAGGGTATGTATTGTCGAAAAATTACCCTCCTTTGAAAAGTACGAGATTCATCAATAACTAATTTTTGTCCTGGATTGTAAATATTTGGAAACTTTGACTTCATATGAGTTATACAGTGTCTGATATAATTTACAAGACGATCATTTGGCTGATTTGGAGGAATTGAATTGTCTGTGAAATGCAGAAATCTCACGAGTAATAAATATCGATCTCTCGACATATACTTGCGAAAGGAAGGTGTTTCAGTCAAGGAGTCTGAACCCCAGTAATCCTGCAGTCTATGTTTATTTATGTGTGGCATGAGCATTGTTAAAGCAAAAAAGACATACAGTTCATCATTTTTTGTATCATGCCATCGGTGCATCCTGGAAGATTGAGATGGGCCTAATCTTCTTTTCGCATATTGATAAAACTCTTGTTTGTTCCATAACATTGTCAAAGAAATACTTGAAAAAATTTATTTCTGAACTTGCTTCATTTAGATGCAACCTTGTTGAAGTCCTACATTTTCTTGAAAGCAATATCTGTTAGACTGGCAACGTTGCACATTTTGCCATGAAAATGAACTATTACTACTTGCTGTAATATCATCTCCATTGTCACTTATATCAGTTTCACTATAACCACTTTCACACTCACTGCTTCCAGAGCTTATTGCCTCTAACGCAGCTCTCATTTGTTCATAACTTTCCAGTCTTTGTCTTTTAGCTGCCATAGCGCATGTTTCATTCCCCCACTTTCTTATACAAGACTGAACATAAACGCTTGATAATGTGTAAATTTTCATAAGATTCTACTCAACCATATTCCCAAGTTACCCAATAAATTGTTTCATTTGTAAGAGAAAACATCTATTTATTAAGGGAAACAAAAATAATTTAACAAAATGGTGCTTGACTTGATTTATTTTACTTTAACAAAAGGGTAAATTTCCCAATTGTTTTGCGCACAGGCGGAAAGTACATGGTCAGGAGTTGTGCAGTTGAAAGAATACGCAAGTTGTTTCCTGGTCTAAGATCATACTTTCTGAGCCAAAGCAAATGTCCAGTGATACCAAAAAACTTTTTTGAAAACCCATTATCAGAGATCTGGCTCAACTTTGTGCACTGTCAAGCAGCCACCTTTCACCAAGTGGTTTTAAAGATTGAGGGTGAACATACCTACGTCATTTCATCTGTTTTAATATATGAGAGTTAACACATACCTACATACTAGTAACTGTTCTTATGTCTTTTACAGGTAGAGCTGTGAAGCACATATGCTACGCTTTCACAATCTCCCAGTAAGAAGATAGCTGTAATTAAACAGCTAGCTGGAGCTGTTGGCTGGACTCCAGAACTCCTATCAACTACAAGACGACCAAGTATTGCCATCACACAAGACACCATACAGAAAATCAAAGACTTCTACAACAGAGATGATATATCTCGTCAGAAACCATCTCGTAAGGATGTCATCACCATAATAATAGATGGAAAGAAAGAGAAAGTCCCTAAACGCACACTTTCTTACAATCTCAGTGAATGTTACCAGCTCTTTCTCATCGAAAATCCTGACGTAAAAGTGGGGGTGTCGAAGTATTGTTCCCTACGACCTAAACATGTAGGTCTCATAGATTCTCAGAGCCAGGAGTCATGTTGCTGCCCCTACTGCGAGAATCTCATTCTGCTGTTTCGCTCACTGAAGTGGAAACAGCTGAAGCATTGCAATGAGCTATTGCCACTGTTCATTTGTGATATAGAGAACACACAATGCATGAAGGGTGAGTGCAGTCAATGCCCCATTTCGACTGATTTTACTACACTTCTATATGATGAGTTACATGATGATGAATCAGAGCACTCGGTGGTAATTAATGTTGACCAATGGAAGAAGGGCACATTGGAGCGCAACCAATATACTTGTGATGAAGCAATCCACGAACTCCAAAGCCAACTGAGCTTTTATAGCAAAACCGATACAACATGTACAAACAAGCAAAAGCACTGAGAGAAAACAAAGCAAAACTAACTGCAAACAATATAATTCTATAAACTGACTTTGCTGAAAATTACACAATAAGGCACCAAAATGAAGTCATGGCGGCTCATTGGGTACACAGTACAGGAAACAGCGTTACAATTTACACAGCCATAGCATACTACATCTCACCTGAGAGACAAGCTCTTACAGAGACATCCTTCGCTGTCATCAGTGACACTGCCACACATGGCAGCCTTGAAGTACAAGTATTCAATCACCATATTCTAGACCACCTTTGCACAGAGTTAAATATCCAAATCAATCATGTAAATATATGGACAGATGGTGCTGCGGCCCATTTTAAAAACAAATATTCAATGGCAGCTCTAAGTAATCACAACGCACTCCACTCTTGCTCAGCCGATTGGAGCTTTACAGAAAGTTACCATGGAAAGGGTGCGCATGATGGAATAGGGGCAGTGGTGAAGTATAATGTTTATAGGAGGGTCATGCAGCAACGAGCAGTCGTACGAACAGCAAAGGATGTTTATGAGACAGCAAAAGAAATGGCAAAGAAAACTGTTTGCCTGTATGTACCACTTGAAGATATTGAAAGCTCTAAACATATGTATGTTAACATGTGGAAGGGATGTAAGGCTGCACAGCAGATACAGAAGTGTTGTTATAAAAGTTAAGGCTCCTTATGTTGTTGAGCTGTATGCGAACACTTATGACACGACACCCTACAAAGAGTGTGACATTGAGCCAGACAAAGATCATCTAGAAAAAGCAGACGATGATGACATTGAAGCGTTATGTTCACCTTTACCTTCGACTGATGATGACTCATCTGACACTTCAAAAAGCGAGGATGAGGAAAGTACAGTGCAACGTGATACTATTAATAGTGACAGTTCACTAGCATTGATGTTGAACTAAGAAAGGAAACACACACTGACAGTAAAATTAGTGATGATGCCGCAACAAAAGTAAAGGAAACCAACAAAGATATCTAACATGCCCAGCACTTCCAAACAAGTTGATACTTCGAGTAATATTAAGATTGCAGTTAAAGTAAATGACTTTGTTATTGTTGAGTTTACTAAGAATCAACACTTGTTGCACAAGTGATGAGCATTAAGAGTTACAAAGGGTATGAAAGAGAGTACATAATTTCATACTTGCGAAAACGCAATGTTTCATTTAATGGTGATGAATATAATTTTGTCTTCCCTGTGAAAAATGACACTGATACCATATATATGTCAAGAATCATTCATTTGTTGCCCAAACCTAGTGAAGACCGAACTGGCTTCAAATGGAAATGGAGTTCTTCATACCCACACAATATGTATTAAAATATAATGCTATCAGTTGCATATAACATGTCTATAAAGTTTTTTTATGAGTAAGCAAAGCTAAGTTGTGTATGTATTAAACCATAAAGCTATCAGTTGCATATAACATGTAGACCTATAAAGTTCTGTTTATATATACCGTATATATATATAGTATGTACAGGGGGGCTGCAAAAGTAGGTATACAGTAAGGATTTTACCAGTATTATAATAGTGGTGCTAGGATTCATTTAATACTAGAATTCATTTAATTCATTAAAATCATTATTACTATTTTTAATATTTTTATTTTCGTAATTTTTTCTATAATACATCTATTATTTATTTGCAGGTAAAGTGGAAATTTAACGATGGCTGGTAATTTAACGGACGAGGAGCGCAAATGGATTTTGAAACAGTACTGGAAGACAGAGAATAGTGAACGTGTGCGAGAGCAGTGGCGAGAAACATTTGCATCGCCTCCACCAACGAGGCTCACGATTTACTGGATACGTGACAAATTTGAGCGGACGGGGTCTATCCACAACTCGCCGAAGAGTGGTCGACCAGTCACCGTGACAACGCCAGAGAATGCAATGCAGGTCGCCCTGGCATTTACCCAGAGCCCTCAGAAATTGAAAAACAGGGCGTCATCTGAATTGGGTATTGAACGCAGATCATTGGGTCATTTGATGCACCGTGTAGGACTGAAAATGTACGTGCCACGATTGATACATGGTTTATTAGAGGATGACTCGGATTGGCATTTACAATTTTGCGAAGCCATCCTGAACGAAGAACGAGAGGGTGACAGCATTCTGCGCAAATTCGTGTGGTCCAATGAAGCAAACTTTAAGCTATCGGGTGCCGTTAATCGGCACAATTGTGTGTACTACGCAACTGAAAACCCTAAAGTCATGATTGAGCAACAGCTCAATTAACCTGGGGTGACAGTGTGGGCTGGCCTGTCCTGCAAAGGTGTCGTTGGACCTATCATTCTGCACAGGACTGTCGATCAACACGTGTATCTGAACATGCTGACGGATACAATCATACCACAGGTGCGCGAACAACAGCAGCAGGATGACTTCTACTTTCAGCAGGATGGGGCGCCACCGCACTTTGCACTCACTGTGCGTGCGCTACTTGACGAAGAATTTCCCAACAGGTGGATTGGACGTCGGGGAGCCGTTGACTGGCCACCACGTTCGCCGGATCTCACCCCTATGGACTTCTTTTTCTGGGGATGTGTAAAAGACATGGTTTTTGCACGCAAGCCACGTTCTGTTGATGCCATGATTCAGTTCATACGGGAGGCTTGCCAGGACATATATCAGTTGTGGAAGTGATGAGTGCAATTTCTGATCTGAAGGATAATTTGCAATCAAAGGAAGATAATGTGTTTGTGCCACTCTTAGTCAGGAGTCTTGTAAACAGACTTGAAGAAGATGGGTTGATTGATTCCTTATCTGTAAAGAAAATATTAGTGGAGTTTTATGACACGTGTGTTAAGTACCATCAACTGGGGTGACTAATATGTTATATCATAGTCACCCCATATGTTTTTAGTTGTCCTATATTGCTCATTTTACTTCATTAAATGCGCTCATTTATCATATTTTTACCTGTAGACTGGCTATCCTAGAGTTTTTTACCTAGGCAGCTTTATTAAGTATTATTTTATAAATGGTACAGTACTTACTTTTTTCAGATGATTACAGTAAAATACCTCATAATTATAAATGTAAACCAGGTGCCAGAGCGTATGAGACAGGTTATACAAAAGAAACACTTGAAAAAGCCATTAGAGATGTTAGGGCTAGAAAAAATCAATATTAAAAGCCTCAAAAGAATTTAATATACCTTATGGAACTTCATAAAAAAAGTAAACCTAACTACAAACAGGCAAAAACGTTTGGAGGTCGAAATGTTTTATCAGAAGAACATGAAAAAGTATTAGTAAAAGCTATCAATCATCTGACTGAATGGAAGTTTCTCCTTTGTGAAATGGATATCTGTTTACTAGTTCAAACATTTCTGAACAAACGAGGCAGAATGACAATATTCAAGGATAATCTTCCAGGCTATGACTGGATGGAAAGCTTTAAAAAGTGTAATTCCCTTATAAACAGAATAGCACAAAATGTAAAGCCAAGCAGAGCTGAAATTGGACAAGATGACATAAAGGCTTATTTTGCTAACTTGGCAGAGGTCACAGAGGGGGTGAGAGCAAGCAACATCGATAATTATGATGAAACTAATGTAACTGATGATCCAGGGGTTAAACAGTGCATTGTGAGGTGTGGCCTTCGATGAGTAGAAAGAAAAATGTCACATTCCAAGCAAACTATCAGTGTTATGTTTTGTGGAAATGCAGGTCATTATTTACCACCCATGATTGTTTATAAATCAAAGAATTTATATTTAGGATGGACCACAGGTGAGCCACCTGGTGCTCTCTATGCCAATTCATATAGTGGATGGTTTGATGGATTGTTATTTGAGAAATGGTTCTTTGATTTGTTTTTAAATAAAGTAAAACAATCAGAAGGGAAGAAGGTTCTAATTGGTGACAATTTGCCATCTCATTTCAATGCAGTGGCAGACTGGCTCATAAAATTTTGTCTGCCAAAGGGGTCAGGGGGCCCATAACCCCATTACATAATTCAGTTCCAGTCCTATCCTAATAGGCCTATTTATGAATTAAGTTTGTTTAAATAAAAGAAGTTAATATTTTTTTATAAATTTATTTTACCAATAAGTATAAATATTTTAAAAGTACTGCCTATACATACATACATACGGTACATACTAAGAGTAGTTTTTTAAGTTCATTACTCAAGTTTGCAAATTGGTCTCTTATAATTTCCATGTCTAACTCATCCAACATGACCTTTTCTATAGACAACAACATGTATGCTTCCAGATTCTCCTCCAACAAAGAATTTTGTAATCTTTTTATTATTATTTTAAGCTTAGAAAATGCCTGTTCACACTGAACTTGTCACAGACAGTATACAGATAGCTTTGTACATATGGTAAAGATTATCATATGCCTTGTCATTAAGTCTGTTTGATGCAAGAATATACAGAATACATGATGGACAATTGCCATAATATTTAGAGCATGAATTCATTTTACTGCTGCTCTCTGCATTATAATCATTCAGCAAAAGCTTAAATAGTTCAAAGTTTGATGCAAAAGACTGCAATTCTAATTTTACTTCACTTCTATTTATCCTGGAGCAAGCTCAAGAATACCTTCCAATGCTTCTTCTTCAAGACCATTTTTAGTAATATATTCATAATTTGATGGATCGAGGCATGACATATCCTTATATAGTTGTCTATGGTCAATGAAACAGGATTCCAGTGATTGTACAACACGATCCATTATCAAGTTGAACACATGTACATGATAGTCTGACAAAGAATCAGATATTTTTTTCATCAGCAGCTAGTTCATCTGCCATTCTCTTTGTTTTATGTTTCCTCTTGATTGGTAACTCAGTTTTTACAAAATCAATTTTTGCCGTTTGATTTTCATCATTATTGAATTGTGCAATGTGCTCATTGGATTTGTTGGCAAATTTCAAAGCCTGACTATATACTTTATCAAATTCTCTTGATCTTTTCTTCAAATCTGTAATGGATTTTTCTACCATATTCCATGCAGTAAACATATTTAAGCCACTTGTCTGTAGATAGCTTGACAAAGGGGCTGTAATTTGAAAGATATATAAGTATGTGAATGCTGTCAATATTGTTTGAAATTCTAGAAGGGTCATTTCAGCTCAATTGGTACAGGGGTGGTCGGGTGACCATCTCCGATTTTCTTCAAATTTTCAGGGTTGATTCGTACACCATTCAATAGCTTAAATCTAAAATTTTAGCTTCCTCAGTCAAAAACTTTTAATTTTATGGTCGCTTAAATGGCCCCCACCTTCGACAAAAAATGCCCATGTTGGGCTTGATCGGCCAACGCTTTCATTTTGAGAGGCCTTGAAAAGTGTCTTCTAATAGGAGTAGGAGCTTCAAATTTGTCATGCCAATACAACTTCTGGTGGGCTTTTCAATTTTGCAAGCAAAAAGGCTGTGGAACAAATAGTTTCTAAGTTACAAGGGCTTAATTATGGCTCCATTTTGAAGCTTGCATCAATTCCTCCCACTTTTATGACTCTACCATTTTCAAAAGTTTTAGTTCTACATCAATCACAGCTGTTTTAATACTCCTAATAGTCTCCATGGGTTGTAAATTTATGAGTGAAATAAAAAAATAACCAAAAAAGGATTTATTTTTATTTTTAAAAATTTCCAAAAGTTGATATTTTCACAAAATTTGCAAAATTAACATCAACTTTGGGGCTTAATATAAACTTATAAAGGTGTCCAAAATTAGTCAGGGAGTTGATACTTCTAGTAAAGAAAGATACATATGTGTACAAAAACATATATTAAGGAATAGATCTCAACTCAACTCCTTCATATAGTTTTGGCTATTCAAAGAAAAGTACTTTTTGTGAAAAATTCTGAATTTTTTCAAAATTTTGAAATGTTTAAATTTCTTTTTACAACATTGAATTGTAATTTTACTTCCATTTTATTACTTGGTAAGTTAATTCACAAATGTTAAATTATCTAAAGTTTTACTCATAAAAAAGACATAATATATACCTAGATTATTACTACATTTGATATATACCTAGATTATTACTACATTTGCAGTTAACACAACAGATGGACCAGCTTGTAGGCTCAATACTTGGATCTACCTAAGTAAATCATGTAGAACCGTGTTCTACTGCTCTTTAAGCACTTCCTAGTAATTTAAATTATGCAGTTAGTACAGATAAACTAGCAGTAACAACCATTTTCAGTACAAAACCTTAAATTTAAGTAGCTTTGTTGTATTACTTCCCTTAATACAAGTGTACAGTACTTAGCTATATACAATAATGAATTCCTGAGTTTTTAACCCATCACGTATAAAAATGTTGCATAAATGTTATTGCAAATTCTGAGAGTTGCACATCCTTTCAATTTTTTTTATGCAATGATCGGATTGTTCTTGCTAGATATATATATATTATGCATCATTTTAATGAGAAAGAAATGTACTTTAATATTATGTTTATTAAATTTTCCTAAAATAATTATATAAGACCAAAGTAATGCGTTGAAATTGGGGGGGGGAGTGAACAGAGTTTTAAGTTTTGAAGGCCTCTTAACAAGTGAAGTTCCCCATTAAAAATTGTTTTCTTTACTTCCTTTAGCTCCAAATTTCATGGGTAACTTGCATATCTGAAAAGAAAACGAGTTTTCATTGCCCAAATGTTCGATAAATGGATGGTTTCAGAGATGACTCACCATTAGGCCATTCGCAATATTGGTACGGTACCTTGTATATATATTTATAAATAAGATAAATAACATAAATAACAAATAATAGTAGGTACTCTTGTACATTTATAAAATTTATAAAATACATTTATAAAGTAGATATTATTAATATAAATAGCATACCTTATTTTTATTTTTTCTAGTCTTGGTAAGTGGGATCGGATGAATTACTCCCCTTTCTTTTGAGACTTAGATCTCTCCAGTAGTGCTTGAGTTTTGGCCAGCATTCTTCATGAACACCAACATTACATCCTGGGTAGGGTGTGACAGTTGCCCCAACTTTGTCCTACAATGCTGTTCAAAATTTTGATGTTGCATATTGACATAAAAAATACCCATGTGCAATTTTTTGAAGATTCATGCATGTTCGAGTGAGTACCAGCAATTTGAAAAATAGCGGTTTTGCTTATACGGCATACGCGCCTATATATGAGATTACACAACCATCATAAGGGATATTAACACAAATCATTTGCCTGTCTTAATTAAAAGCTGTTATCACTAACACAAAAAAGTTAATCATTCTTATTCTCTCATGGTACATTAAGGGGTTTTATCATATATTCACAAGGTATTATTTCTCTAGAGCAAGAAACCATGATTTCTGTTCGGAAACAGATGATCGTTTGCGCTGATTAGGAATGTGGAGTCTGTCATTTTCAACTACTTGAAGGACTTCTTGAAAGCGCTCCTCATCCCTGGCAACATTAAGAAAGTCATGGCAAAGTTTTACACCATGCTCTGCAGCCTCATTGATGACCTGAAGCTTGTCCACAACCCGTTTCATGTTCAGGTAGTAGTCATGATCTGCCCATTCACTGGCTGGACTGTGGAGAAACTGATAGGGCATGCCTAAAATGGTGAAGAACCGGCTTGAGTCAGGCCCAATTAGGTCCACCAGGGCAGTGCCACTTTCTGGGACAGGGGGAAGATATGGCTTTCCATAGCCCCCATGATTGAGCCCCACTCTCTTAGTAACTTCAGTGCCTTCATGGCAAAGAAGGGCCTTCCTCATCTCCTCTTTTGTCCTTTCTTGTACTTGGGACGAGAACAAAGCCAGTGGGGCCAACTCCTCAGTTAGGTACCAAGTGTGTCTACCGAGTGCCACACGTGCTTTGTCAACTATTGTGGCGTCATATGGGGCAAATTCAGCCAAGGTTTTGACCAAATTCAAGTCATTCAGTGGCACACTTGCTGGAACGGGGCAAACAATCCACCATGGGACATAAACAGCGACTGTGAACACAGCAAACTGTTCTAACTTGCTGATTTGACTTAGTCACAACCTCGGCTTTGGGAAACTGCTCTTTGATCTGGCCTGACAAAAGAACAATCTTGAGGGTATAGAGCAGTTTAGCCATCCACCTTGCTTTGTGAAGTGCGCCGGGGTAGACCATTGTGAAGTTCACTGGCTCTGATCCTTTAGTTACAAGCAGCAGACAAAGCTCTACCAGCTCCTTCTAGTCGCCACATGTAAATGGTTGGGCTAGAGATTCATGGAAGAAGTCAGCCATCTCCTGCTGGCGCTCCTCAAACACTCCAGGCATTGCGGGGTAGTAGTATTTCTTTTTTTTCATTGTACGCCAGTTGAGAGAAATGGTTCTTGAACCTAGAAATGCAATTATTGGGATTATTGTATTTCGTACTAATCTAATATTGTTTTAGGGGTATTAAGATTGATATGATCGATCATTTGCTTGGTGTTAGTATATCTTATAAGTCTAATAAAAGAAATTCCACTAAATTTGTTCATTAGATAATAATATTCCTTGTTATTTTGTAAAGCTTATGACTCACCTCTGGAAAACCATTATGTTTGGACTTGAAGAGCCCTCCACTTTCAAGCAATGCAATCCCAGCAAACACCTAGGATGACTTCGCCCACATGCCTGCGACAGGCGCACCAGAATATGGCATGCTCTAATTCCTTTTGGAGGGAGACACAAGCAGCTGTTTTTTGTCCTGAAAAAAAATGTAATTGTAGTTTAAGGCCACCATTTCAGGCACGTGCTTTTTGCAGATTTCTGTTAAATCATTCACTGTATTTTGGTATTAATGTCATGATAAATTCACGCTGATGTTTGAAATAGGTTTACCTGTATTGGATGAAGTTGTCGAAAACCATACCAACGACATTCTGTTCACACTCCCAATCAACCAGAAGTTGTTTGGTTGCTGTTGATATAAAGTCTCCTTGAACCAGGTCAGCTTTTTGAGTCAAATGTGGAAGAGGTGGGACTCCAAGAAGCTTTGTGCCATTGACACCAGACACAAGAATGGGCAGGCGGTCATCAGTGCCTTTGGAATCCAGTGTGTCCATAAGTTTACCATCCCAGTGCACCAGTACTTTGTCTGATGGTTGCCATTCATCCATGATTTTTAAACTTATTTCTGACACGATGGAAGCTCGGTATCGGTGGGCCGTCCTTGCATTTAGACTCAGCTTTGATGTATCTCCACCACATGCAGATACAAGGGAGTACACAATTGCACTCAGCTGGGTCGGCGAGATGTTGTTTCGAACACTGCATGAAACAAGTTCTGCCGACTTCAGAATATCACAGGGCACAAAAATTGAAACTCCCTCTTTCACTGTTCTCCGATGTTTTCTCTTTGGTTCAGCAGTGCTGGCCTCATCAATGTCATCGTCCTCATCAGAGCTAATAGGTGAATCAACCCCAGAGTAGGTAGCTACTCTGTCACTTAGCATGCTTTTCATAAAGAGTATGTCAGTATCGATGGCATCTTGTTCGGCCTGAGTTTTCCCCTTTTTCGCAGCCGCCATGTCTTTCAACACTGTGTTCTTATAAAATTTCATCGTCAGGCTCAATTCTGATTTAAACTTCATAATTCCAGGATCATCAGCCCGTCTTCTATCCTCATTCTTTTTCATAAGCATCATGTAGTCTTTGTCATAGTAAGTTTTAATCACTCGGCCAATATTGTTCCTGCCTGTAATGGTCGGGACATTCGCCTTCTGGTAATGCAAAAGCACATTGTCAATGGTGGCAGATAAAGCCTGGTCCCAATGCATATCCCGAAGGTTTGCTAACAGACATAGTAAGACCTGCCTATTAGTTGGCAGTTTGCAGCCCTTTATTTCCTTTTCTTCTTCTCGGGGTATGGTGCCCAATAACATTCTGACATACTCATCATCTTGCCGTGTATCCATGATTAAATTCTCTATTCACAACATCAAATCACTGTCAAGGGAAAAGAAAAGAGCATCATTAAAATTAAATGCAATAAAATAATACGTGGAAAATTTGTGGGTCAGCGTTCCAGACTCGGAAATGAAAATCTGATAAAATGTGCTATTTTCACACTTATTTATGAAGTTCATAAGCTGAAATAGCAATACTTGCTGGTACGATGGTGCTAGCTCAAACATGCACCGATCTCCAAGAAAATTTACAGGGGTGTTTCCTAGATAAACACACAACACTAAAACTTTGAACAGCATTGTAGGACCATTTTTTGATTTTTGGAGGGCAACGGTCACACCCTAATCCTGGGCAGTGGTGATAGGATCTTCGACTACAAATAACACATTTTTGTAGTCTTGTGCCAGAAAGTCTTGTGTACGTGTGCTCTGTAGCTAATGCCAATGAAGTTGAGGGAAGTTGAAGCATCGATGCTGGGGCATGCTGTGTTCTTGGGTAGGCAAGTGCTTCTACGATGGAGTATATGAAGTCTGATCTTACCAGCGGCTTGTCAGTATTCTGGCAGTAGATGATATAAGCATTGACGAGTGCCATATCAAACAAGTTCATAAGAATTATCTTCCAGTACCATTGAGTTGATCTTTGACTTGCATATTGAAAAATTTTCTTATCACTAAGATTGACTCCACCCATGCCAACGTTGTAATCAGAAATAATTTTAGGCTTTACGTGTTCTTGACCATGCCTGTTTCGAACAGTTATATTTTCTGCATGTCCAAATGTTGATAGAAGGTAGACAATCTTCCTTTTTGGCTTTTCTTTGAAGCCTACAAGGAGCACTTGGCCTTTTCTGAAGTAGTGTGTTTCCCCAGCTTGGAGTCTTGCCTGTTTCAGTCCTTTTGGAAGATGCTTCGAAGTAATTCTAATTGTGCCAGTTAGGGAGGTTTCATTATTGAGTAGCTCTTCAGCCAGTGGCACTTTGGTGTAAAAATTGTCCGTTACAAGGTGGTATCCTTTGTGGAGCAGCTTACTTTCTTTCATGGCATGCATTACAACTTCATGCGCTAAACCTTTCGCAGAACCGGAGGCAAAAAAGTCTCTTCCACAGTAAAGGTCAACATGATACACATATCCAGTATTGGCTTCACACAGTTCAAACTTTTTTATACCGTAACGCGCGTGCCATTTATTTGGCATATACTGTATGTACAACGCTCTGTTCTTCATGCCTATCATACTTTCGTCTAAAGATAATGTCTGATTTGGTACGTAATATGCTTTGAAGACTGTTGCAGTGGTCAATTAGTGTTCGAACCTTGAACCAAGGATCAAATCCTTCTTCCCCGCGCTGTCGTTGATTTGCTGTATTGGAGAGATGTAGAAATCCATTTATCAGCATAAACTGCCATTTACTCATTACTTCTCCAAATGAACTTTTGAGAAGTCATCTCGTATCCCAGTAATCATGAATGTTTTTTCTTTGGTGGAGTCCCATACAGAAACACAGTCCGAAATACTTTTTCACCATCTCTAAGTCAGTTTTTCCAATGAGCAAAAAGTAGAATGAGGAATTGTACTAAGTCTTTTTGGGAAATTCTAAGGGTTGCATACCTGTTTGTTTCTCTAACAATGAGTCAATAAGGAGTCACTTAGAAACAGGTTTGCATATTCAATAGGCTCTGCATTTCGAGGCGGCGCAATATGAGGGCCTACATTTCTTGGACGAAATGTGAATTTGGTCCCGTCTGCCTCACTTTTGGGAGGGTAAACATGAATCCATAAACTGGGAACACTAATACTTTCGGGTTCACCACCATCACTCTCACTAAACTCGAAACTCAAATCACTTGAAACATCACTCACAATGTCGGTATCACTTTCACTTCCAGTAAGAGACATTATTGTATATTATTGTATATAAAGAAATAAAATAAATACCCACAAACAAATACGCAGCGTAACATGAAAAATGAGCAAGATGAACTGAAACAGACTGCGAGAGCAGCGAGACCCGAGGCCAATTAGCGGTCACTTTGCTTAGGATCTTGGGACTGTACGATCCTGAACCAATTAGAGGTCAGTTTTCTTACAATTTTCTAATCTCAGCTGATTAATTTTTACTTACAATTGGTCAGAAATGGTCGAAGAACAACCCACATATTGAAAATTAATCAATGATAACATAATTTATGAATTATGTATTAATGATGTCACAAGTCTCTTACAGCGATGCCAAGATCTATGGAAAGACCGAAGCGTCATTTTCTGTGATGCAAAGATTTGATGGGTTAAGCATGTGAATTATTGGCTATAAGTTCATATTCTTTTTTTAATATGTGTTGTTTTATGTAAATTCGTATGTAAACTTATATATAGCTAATAACTTATGTTTAGACACTGACTCAGGAATTTATTATTGTACTCAGGCTTTAAGTCTGATTGTCTTCAACACTCCATGGCCTCATAGCCATAAATTGGCAATTTATTATTCAGCTTGATACAGGTCTGTAGTTACTTAGGCTTTTTTTTAAATATTCCTCAATTTTAGATAAACAATCATTTGATAACTTGTACTGTCTCCCCATTTTCCCAGCAACTGTAGGTGGTTCAATTGAACACAAAACATGTTGGAATGGAATCCAGCAAACGTCCTCTTGTTCAGGCCATTTAAAAGGATTCTTTTTCATGAAATTTACTAATAGATCCTTCTCAGTATCACACACTTCAACTATGTTTCCAACAAACCAGTCACCTTCATAGAAACAGGCCACATATGTACCAGGTTTATATTGGTAAGCCACATTTTCTTGTGTAGCATTGAGGAAGGAAAAAAAGCGTAAGTAACTACAGACCTGTATCAAGCTGAATAATAAATTGCCAATTTATGGCTGTGAGGCCATGGAGTGTTGAAGACAATCAGACTTAAAGCCTGAGTACAATAATAAATTCCTGAGTCAGTGTCTAAACATAAGAGTTATTAGCTATATTTAAGTTTACATACAAATTTACATAAAACAACAGATATTAAAAAAGAATATGAACTTATAGCCAATAATTCACATGCTTAAAAACTCAGGAATTCATTATTGTATATAGCTAAGTACTGTACACTTGTATTAAGGGAAGTAATACAACAAAGCTACTTAAATTTAAGGTTTTGTACTGAAAATGGTTGTTACTGCTAGTTTATCTGTACTAACTGCATAATTTAAATTACTAGGAAGTGCTTAAAGAGCAGTAGAACATGGTTCTACATGATTTACTTAGGTAGATCCAAGTATTGAGCCTACAAGCTGGTCCATCTGTTGTGTTAACTGCAAATGTAGTAATAATCTAGGTATATATTGTGTCTTTTTTATGAGTAAAACTTATTTAGATAATTTAACATTTGTGAATTAACTTACCAAGTAATGAAATAGAAGTAAAATTACAATTCAATGTTGTAAAAAGAAATTTAAACATTTCAAAATTTTGAAAAAATTCAGAATTTTTCACAAAAAGTACTTTTCTTTGAATAGCCAAAACTATATGAAGGAGTTGAGTTGAGATCTATTCCTTAATATATGTTTTTGTACACATATGTATCTTTCTTTACTAGAAGTATCAACTCCCTGACTAATTTTGGACACCTTGATATTAAGCCCCAAAGTTTATGTTAATTTTGTGAAAATATCAACTTTTGGAAATTTTTCAAAATAAAAATAAATCTTTTTTTTTGGTTATTTTTTTTATTTCACTCATAAATTTACAACCCATAGAGACTATTAGGAGTATTAAAACAGCTGTGATTGATGTAGAACTAAAACTTTTGAAAATGGTAGTCGTAAAAGTGGGAGGAATTGATGCAAGCTTCAAAATAGAGCCATATTTAAGCCCTTGTAACTTAGAAACTATTTGTTCCACAGCTTTTTTGCTTGCAAAATTGAAAAGTCCACCAGAAGTTGTATTGGCATAAGTTTGTTGAGTTTCTCAAACAAATCTGACAAATAGCATAATTTGCACAGTCAATTTTCATTGTGAAAAAAATTGACTAAATCTGAGTTATTTTCGGACAGAAATAGTATTACTTCATTTTTTAATACTAATAGCTGTCTCAAAGCTCGTCCCTTTGACAGCCATTGCACTTCTGTATGCAGTAAAAGTGTGCTGAAATTGGATTCCATTTCATCACACAAATTTGCAAAGAGGCGACTATTAAGTGCACAACTTTTAATAAAGTTGATAACTTTAACCACATCTTGTAGTACCACATTCAGATCTGCAGAAATTTTCTTAGCCACTAATGCCTCTCGATGAATCATGCAATAAGTGAAAGTAGTAGGTCCTTTGCTTGCAGATTTAACTTTAACTTGAAATCCACCTATTCTTCCTGTCATTGCCGCTGCACCATCGGTACATACTCCAACACAGTTATTCCATTCTAGCCCTACTTCCTTGAAAAATTTGTCCACTTTTTGAAAAATTGCCTCACCCGTTGTACGTCCATCTAACGACTGACAGAACAGTAAATCTTTGTGAACTGTTATTATAACAATACCTGACATATGCCAATAGTTGTGCCAAGTTTGTAATGTCATTCGATTCATCCAGCTGAATTGCAAATTTCAAACTTTCTTTAATTCTTCCAATAAGTTGCTCACACTGGTCATTGCTAATTTCCAAAATTCGTCTACCCACAGTATCATTTGACAGTGGAATTTTTCTTAATTCGTCTGCATATTTTTGCCCGTGAATAATTTCATTCATTCTAATTGCCACTGGTAACACAAATTCTTCGCCAATGGTGTATGGTTTGTTAGCATTTGCAATTAAGTAAGAGGCTTCATAAGATGCTCTTAAGTACTTATGAACCAGTACATGCGTTTCAAGAGATTGTTTTTGTTTTTTTGATGATTCCAATAGCCTTTCAAAAAACTCTACAGGCTTGGCTTATTGGCATAGGAAGCATGTCTTGTATCAAGATGTCTTTTTAATTTTGCAGGTTTCAGACTTTCACTCGCCCAGGGCCAGATTTACTTGCTTGTGGGCCCTAGGCCAAACCTTATCAGTGCCCCCCCCCCCCCCCCCCCAAATATTATATATATATATATATATATCGTAATATTGTAATGTAAAAAAGAAAAGAATTACAACATAATGTAACACATCAATAATTTTATTCAAATTAGTTTTATATCATGTACAACTTATTCTTACACAAAGGAATAATGGAAAAAAATACAGTCGGTCATTTTACTGACTCCCAACTCTGACTCCTGACTCTTCAAAAAAGCTCCGACTCCGACTCCCCATCCCTGCTTCCAGGTCACTGGAATAGGTACTGACAAGGAGTTCCAGTTGAGCTTTGAGGTAATCATAGTTCATACTGTCATACTCTGTTAAAAAGCTAAACAGCTTCTTTATTTCTGAATAGGCATTCACTCTGCACTCTAATTCATTCCTAAGGCAATCTAATATTGTGTAAAAATTGTCCCATGAACTTCTGACGTGGATCAAGATGAGTTTCTATCCCAACTGATTCATCAAAGAATTTTTTTCTCTTTTGTTCTTTTTGTTGTATCTGTGTAGATAGGCTCAGCAAAAGTCCTAGCCTGATCTTCTATTTCATCAAACTGATGCTGTCTCATTTCAGAGATTGAGATCAAACTCTCATACAGGTTCACAACTGACAGAAGGTCAGTCTCAACTTTTTGAAGTGATAAGCTGGTTGCATTAAACCTTGTCAAAATCTTATACCATATTACAGTAAGAAGTGCTGTTTCAAATGATTCCATTTGTTTTCTGAGACCTTCACCTTCAAGCTTTGTAGCCACAGTTTGTCTGCTGTCAGAACATATGTTCTCCAGTGCTGACTTTATCTCATGGTAATGTAAAAACACTGCTTTAACAGCATCAGCCCTTGCACTCCAGCGAGTATCTGATAGGGATTTCAGTACAATCCCTGCAGCTGGTAGTGCGGCTTTCAAGTGATCCCATCTATATGTGGAGGCTGAGAAGAAGTTATATAAGGCTTGCAAAAAACTGAAATATGAAACAGACGCAAGGCAACTGCTGGCAGCTGATGTTCCTACAAGGTTCAAGAGTGACCTGCACAAGGGACATAATATGCCAGGGGATTCATAGCCTTTATTCTGGCTTGGAGACCAGTGTAAATGCCAGACATATTGGCAGCATTGTCATAACTCTGGCCTCTCATGTCACGCAAATCAAGACCAACATCTTCGATTAATTGTACAACAGTTGAGGCTATGCTCTCTGCACCATGGTCATGTATGTCTATGAACTTCAGAAATCGCTCAACAGGTTTACCGTCAGGTTTTACATAACGAACTATGAATGTAAGTTGGTCAGTATGACTAACATCCGGTGTGGAATCAACACTAACTGAATAATATTTGGCTTGTTTCACTTCACTTATGATAACTGAGTGAATTTCTTCAGCCATCAGATTGATCATGTCATCAGAAATCGTTTTTGAGAGATATGAAGTCTTTCCACTACCTACAGCACCGTACTTACCCAGATGCTGTGCAAGAAGAGGGTCAAATTTTGCTAAGAGTTCTAGTACTCCAAGGTAATTACCATTGTTGCTAGAGCCAATTCTTTCATCACTACCTCTGAGAGGAAGACCTCTTGATGTCAAAAATTTTAGTGTTTCAACTATGCGCAACAGAACTTCTCTCCAATATTTCTCTCTACTTCCACTTGCAAAGCCAAAGTGGAATCAATTCGACTTGCTGCAACTGCCCTTACACCCCAAGCAGTAACTGAGTTTTTATGCTCTCTACTACTTTCATGTTCAGCAACTCTACTGGCAGTTTTTCCAGTCACTAAACCCACTTGTAAACAATGAGACTTGCTTGCTGAACAGCTTGCATGGAACACAAAATACATCGCAGTTTTTGGAGAATACACAAGCCATTCCCTTTTAACTTTTTCATCATTTGCCATTCTACGTGTAAACAAGGATATGGGCACATATCAAACTCTTTCCTTTTCACCCTCACCCACACTTCTTGCGGATTTTGAGAAGTCACCTTGTCACAGTTTTGATCAAGAGGATGATTTACTAAATATTCAATCAATTTATCATCAATTATCTGCCAGTCAGCTGGATCACTCGATACACACAAATCAGCACTAACATCTTGTTCCACAGAATGTTTCTTATCGGTCAACTGAGATGAATCGATGAAGCTTCAATCACAGGTGGTACTTCTACTTCCATTGCTGATTCACTCAATATCTGTGACTGTGACTCAGCTGACCTTGCTTCGTCGTGTCATCGCCTGGGAGTTTACTGTCACTGGTACTAGGCTCTGAATCTTCTTTTGGTTTTGGTTTTAAAAAGGTTGTCAGCTTTGGAAGTGATTGGAGTTGTTTTGCTTTGGTTTCTTTTAACTTTCTCTTTTGTGAGCCACTCATATATTTCTTCTGGGATGACATAATTAATCTATCATGAGAATCCCCAAGATCCAAGAATAATCTGTAAGCATAAATTAATAATAAATTAGTTCAAGTCTAGTATAAGAGATACCAATATCACAAAATAAGAACACAAAAACACACGTAATATAACAATGAAGTCCACTAAATACAACACGTAATGTATATAATCTACAGATAGATAGATAGATGGTGGGAAATGGGCATTTAAAAATGTAGTTATATTTTTCATTACTTATTTTATTTTATTCATTTTACTATAGGGCCTACTAGCCTACTCCTTGGCCGATCAGAGAACCATCCCATCCCCAGTGGGCCCCCAGTTACTGGTGGGCCCTAGGCCAATGGCCTATGTTGCCTATTGGAAAATCCGGCCCTGCACTCGCCAAACATTCATTACAAATCAAGCAGATGGGTCGGTGTTCATTATTTCTGGAAATAAAAGTAAATCCATATTGCAAAAATGTTTCATTGTATTTCCTCTTTTTTGCGTGTGAATGCGTAATATCTGCAGTTTTATCTATCTGCAAATTCGTGTTACTGCTGGATGATCCTGGTACTGCAGGATCTATAGCTTCAGCATTATCTGCGGTCTTAGTCTTTGACAAATTTAACCACTTATCCATGGGCAAGATCTTTTCGATTTCATATAAATAAAAAAATTAAAATAACTGTACATATCTTGACCCAAATCGCTATTAATAATTAAATAATATTGAAAGATCACAAAGACACTTCCTTACACAAACACACGTGTGATGCAACTAGCCTAAAATGTTCGCGGATGTGTTGAGGCAGCAGGGTTGCCAAAAGCCACGAGAGAAAAGTTTTGTTTTTAAAAAAAGTTACAAATTCAACTTAAACTAACAGATTTTTTTCAAAATGTAACAAATATTTCTTTTAAAGCTAAAATTCAATAGAACGAAATACATTACTAACCTTTTTTAGCTACACACCCCTTTTACAAGTGTTGGTTATAATAATATACAATTTATTACTCATTCTGACGTAATTTTCAAGTTTCCAATGATAAATAATCTCGAGTCTTCGTATAATGATGTATGTGTCAAAGATTGCAACGTATTTATAATCCATTATGAGTTTTATGGTGTTTATTATGAAAAAAATAAAGAAATAAGATTTTATTTATTGAAAATATATTATAAAAATGTCAGAAAAGCAAATTCATCAAAAAAATTAGTGAATACCATTGAGACATTTTACAATATATAAGCACCATAAGGAGTAGATTTTTGTATAGAGATAAAAACTAGTTACCTAATTATTTATGAAAAAAATATTATTTTCAAATGTTTCTGCGACCCCCAATAATATTTACGCGACCCCTAGTTTGAGAAGCCCTGATTTAGATGACCAAAAAAAAAAAAAAGTGCATATGTCAATAATTGAATTAATGAATATTTTGTATAGGAGTTGTAGAGGATTGGGACTTGAGAGTGGGTGTGGAAGGAGGGCAAAGGAAAGGAAGAGAGAACCATATTTAGGATAATATAGTAGGTGTGTAGGCTGTATGGCAAGACAGGTGGAAAGGGGCTTGGGGGGTGGGGAGATGTGGAGGGTGAGCCCTTTTTCCCCTTTTTAGTTGTCAGCCCTCTCCCCCTGGCCTTGATTATTATTTATATACTAAATTTATTTAATTTTTGATCAAAATATTGTTATAGATAGGATTTTATGGTTCTCTCTCTCTTTCCAGAGGAATAAAGATAAAAATATAAAGGTGTTAGTAAAGATTAAATATAAATATAGCATAAAGATAACAACATAATTGTTTGTAAAACCTATGAGCAAAGAATGAGGAATAAAACATTTGTGTTAATATTTAAAAAAAAAGAATAAGAGTTTAGTAGCTTGTTAGAACCTGTTAGTGAATGGCATTAGTACTAAATTGGCGTGTGTGCCAAAACTCGAGTTCTGAGTATTGTGAGAAGTGGGGAAAACAATCTGGTGTTTGTGGAAATGTTAAAACAGAAAATAGAACCTGGTGTTTAAATATTTAACAAAAGGAATAAAAATAAACCTGTTTGGTAAAGGAAGGAACTAAATTCAAGCTACACCCGCCGCAAAATGACTTCGGACCATCTACCATTTTGGAGGAAAAGCACAAACATCATTATAAAAAACCAAATATATTTAAAAACTTAGTTACATCAATATGAAGTCATGGCTCCCTTGTTCTTGAGGACCCCCTGGAGCCGTTTGGGCATGGAATCACTGAGCTTCCTGAAGTAGTCCAATGTCATCTCCTTGCACCACACCTTTATCAGCTCTGTCTTGAGGTTCGCAAGGTTAGGAGTCTTCTTCTCTGCCATGATCTTCATGTAATACCAACAGTTCTCGATGGGGCTGAGATTGGGGCTATTGCCAGGCCACTCTAACACCTTAATCTTCCGCTCATTAAGCCACTTCGTCACCTTCTTGGCCTTGTGACAGGGGGCACTGTCGTGCATAAAAATCTCACTGCTGTGAATGGCGAAGTGGTTCAACAAATGGTCGTTAAGAACGTCAATATAACAGTCACCATTCATCATCACATTCTTGGGAAGGAAGTACAGACCCCCATTTCCCTTCTCACCAGAAAAACACCCCAACACCATCACTGACTCAGGGTGTTTAACAGTCAGTACCGCGTAGGCCGGGTGGTACCGACTAGCAGATGACGGGCGTCACACCTTGGCAGATCTATCGAATCTGGAACACCTGAAACATGCTTTCATCTGAAAACATCACCTTCCTCCTCTGTGCCGATGTCCAATGAACGTATTTCTTTGCAAAGGCAACACACTGCTTCTTCATGCGGTTGGTGATAAGTGGCTTCTTGGCAGCGGTGCAGCATGGTAACCCCAAGTCCTTCTGCAGCCAGTGTTGGATCGTTCGAACAGATATGGCTTCCAGCAGCTTGGGATGGTTCTTTTTCATTTGAGATGCTGTAAGTCGAGGGTTCTTCAACACGTCTCTCTTTATGAGGTTATCCGTGGCCTTAGACATCTTCCTTCGCCTTCTACCACCGAAATTGTGTTTCGGTACGACGTTGGGTGGTAGGCCTCTAGCCGCCGCCAGCAGCTTCATGATGGTCGACTTCGCCTGACCAGTATGCTCGCATATCGTCTTTATCGGGACGTTTTCTTGCCTCCACGCAAGAATACGGGCCTTCTCCTCAACAGAACAATACTTCCCAGGCATGTCCACTGCACTTTAAGAAAAATAAAGAACGCAAACGACTGCACACAAAAATCCAAGAATTCTGGACGCGGTACGGCAGAAACACAACACACCCACGTCACCTCTATCTAAACACTGATGAGTTTTGCCTCTGCGGTAGCATAAAGGGATTGACTAACAACATGCCAGATACTTCCAGACAAAATATTTTACTTGGTAGCGTGATAAATGCAAATCAATTTCAGACTGCTTTCTCAGCGGAATATCGCACAAAGGTCCGAAGTCATTTTGCGGTGGGTGTAGCTCTGTCTGAGAAACTGAAGACCATTATTAAACCAAAAGAACTATAAATTTGTTAAGGAAAGGATGCCAAAAATATTGAAACACTAACAGAAGGAAGCTACTCTTGTAAGAACTGTAAACCAAGTGAGAAACTGTTGGTGGTACGAGCCAGCAGTCATGGAATCGGAGGTCTGGGCAGTGAGCCTGGATGCAACAACCCTTAGCCCATCAAATGTTTGCATCGCTGAAAATGTCGCGTTGGTCTTTCCATAGATCTTCGTGTCGCTGGAAGAGATGCGTGACATCATTAATACGTAATTCACAAATTGTCATAATTCGCTAATTTTCAATATGTGGGCGTGTCTTCGACCATTTCTGACCAATTGTAAGAAAATTAAACAGCTGAGATTAGAAAATTGTAAGAAAACTGACCGCTAATTGGTTCAGGGTTGTACAGTCCGAAGAGTCTAAGAAAAGTGACTGCTAATTGGTTCAGGGTCATGCAGTCTGCTTTAGTTCATCTCGCTTGTTTTTCACGTTAAGCTGCATATTTGTTTGTGGGTATTTATTTCATTTCTTTATATACAATAATGTCTCTTACTGAAAGTGAAAGTGATACTGACATTGTGAGTGATATTTCTAGTGTATCAAGTGTAGAGTTTAGTGAGAGTGATGGTGGTGAACCCGAAAGTATTAGTATTCCTAGTTTATGGATTCATGTTTACCCTCCTGAAAGTGAGGCAGACGGGACCAAATTCACATTTCGTCCAAGAAATGTAGGTCCTCATAATGCGCCGCCTTGAAATGCAGAGCCTATTGAGTATGCAAATCTGTTTCTAAGTGACTCGTTATTGACTCTTATTGTTAGAGAAACAGGTATGCAACCCTTAGAATTGCCCAAAAAGACTTTAGTACAATTCCTCATTCTACTTTCGCTCATTGGAAAAACATTGACTTAGAGATGGTGAAAAAGTATTTTGGACTGTGTTTCTCTATGGGACTCAACCAAAGAAAAAACATTCATGATTACTGGGATACGAGATGACTTCTCAAAAGTTCATTTGGAGAAGTAATGAGTAAATGGCAGTTTATGCTGATAAATGGATTCCTACATCTCTCCAACACAGCGAATCAACGACAGCACGGGGAAGAGGATTTGATCCTTGGTTCAAGGTTCGAACACTACTCGACCAATACAGTCTTCAAAGCATATTATGTACCGAAACAGACATTATCATTAGACGAAAGTATGATAGGCATGAAGAACAGAGCGTCGTACATCCAGTATATGCCAAATAAATGGCACGCGTGTTACGGTATAAAAAAGTTTGAACTGTGTGAAGCAAATACTGGGTATGTGTATCATGTTGACCTTTACTGTGGAAAAGACTTTTTTGCCTCTGGTTCTGCGAAAGGTTTAGCACATGAAGTTGTAATGCATGCCATGAAAGAAAGTAAGCTGCTCCACAAAGGATACCACCTTGTAACTGACAATTTTTACACCAAAGTGCTACTGGCTGAAGAGCTACTCATTAACGAAATCTCCCTAACTGGCACAATTAGAATTACTTCGAAGCATCTTCCAAGAGGACTGAAACAGGCAAAACTCCAAGCTGGGGAAAAACACTACTTCAGAAAAGGCCATGTGCTCCTTGTAGGCTTCAAAGAAAAGCCAAAAAGGAAGATTGTGTACCTTCTCTCAACATTTGGACATGCAGAAAATATAACTGTTCGAAACAGGCATGGTCAAGAACTCGTAAAGCCTAAAATTATTTCTGACTACAATGTCGGCATGGGTGGAGTCAATCTTAGTGATGAGAAAATTTTTCAGTATGCAAGTCAAAGATCAACTCTACGGTACTGGAAGGAAATTCTTATGAACTTGTTTGATATGGCACTTGTCAATGCTTATATCATCTACTGCCAGAATACTGATAAGCTGCTGGTAAGATCAGACTTCATATACTCCATCGTAGAAGCACTTGCCTACCCAAGAGCACAGCATGCCCCAGCAGGGATACTTCAACTTCCCTCAACTTCATCGGCATTAGCTTCAAAGCACATCTACAAAAAACTTTCTGGCACACTACTACAAAAATGTGTTTTGTAGTCAAAGATCCCATCACCACTGCCCAGGATGTAATGTTGGTGTTCATGAAGAATGCTGGCCAAAACTCCAGCACTACTGGAGAGATCTAAGTCTCAAAAGAAAGGGGAGTAATTCATCCAATCCCAATTACCAAGACTAAAATAAAAATAAGGTATGCTATTTATATTAACAATATCTATTTTATAAATGTATTTTATAAATTTTATAAATGTACAAAAGTACCTACTGTTATGTTATTTATCTATTTTATAAATATATATACAAGGTACCGTACCAATATTGCGAATAGCTTAATAGTGAGACTCATCTCTGAAACCATCCATTTATCGAACATTTGGGCAGTGAAACTCTCTTTCTTTTCAGATATGCAAGTTACCCATGAAATTTGAAGCTAAAGGAAGTAAAGAAAACTCTATTTGATAGGGGCCTTCAAAACTTAAAACTGTTTACTTTTTTTTTTTTCCAACTTCAGCCCATTACTTTGGTCTTATATAATTATTTTAGGAAAATTTAATAAACATAATATTAAAGTACATTTCTTTCTCATTAAAATGATGCATAATATATATATATCTAGCAAGAACAATCTGATCATTCCATAAAAAAAATTGAAAGGGTATGCAACTCAGAATTTGCAACAACATTTATGCAACATTTGCCGAATAAAGGATGGGTTAAAGGTAGGCAGCCTGGCTGGGTGGAGGCCTTAAAAATAAAATTATCTTGTATTTTTGTCTGGTGTGGCTGTTAGGTTAACCGAATCCCACCACAATGCTGCTCCTTCATTCGTCCAACGATCAGTATATCATTGATAAATACGTATACTTGCTTTCTGATTAAATCATGAAGCAAGTCACTCATGATGGAACTAAAGATGTTTGGAGCCATTTTGAGACCAAAAGGCAGAACTTTGTAAACAAAACTTGCATTACTTGACGAAAATGCTGTCAAATCTTGCGATTTCTCATCCAATGCTATTTGATGATACCCTTGGGCCAAGTCGATGGTTGTGAACCAGGTGTTTCCTCCTAAACTTCAAAAAATAGAATCTATGTCTGGTAGCTTGAAACGTGATGTTTTCAGTACTTTATTTAAATTTCTATAGTCTACTACTAGTTGATTTTTGTTCTGCTTTACTAACAGCAAAGGGCTATTAAAGTCATTGTTCCTTTGTTCCACTAAACCACGTTGTTCCAGTTCTGCTACTTGTTGGGACACTTCGTTATGATATTTAACCCTTTCGCTGCGTCCCATTCTGATACGCCCTATGCGTGTCACGCTAATACCCCAGAACGAAAGCTGCGCGTATAAATGTGCCAGAAAATAAACTTGAATTATTTTTTTGCTTCGTCTTTTGTTTGCCTTTAAAATAGATTTTCTATCAATAATATTTTCAATTTTTCATGGGTAACAAAAAAATAAAGGTTAAAATGAAATAAAATAGAGATATTATCTTTATTTAGTTAACAAAGTTAAATGCTGAGTGATAAATTTTGAAACATGGTTTGGCGCATAACCCTGGGGTATCAGGGCATGTCTCGCATTGAAAATGTACTCGTTTTTCTACCCCATGGGCATAACATACCCTGCATCTCTTTGTTGGTCTTGGGTACGTTCAGAATTTGATGTAATTTTCTTGGTAAAATGTTTTCCAACTAGTCTTGGAACTACTGATTTCTTCAAGTTAGGTTCATCTGCAGATGTCAGTCCTTTTATAATCTCATGGCAAAAGTCTAGAAAGGGAACTTTTCCCTTTTTTATGAGATTATAAATTCCACAAGCATCTAGTACTCGGACCTGAATCAAATGCATTGCCAGCTTCTTATACCATTTTAGAGACTTTCTTGGGACAGAGTAATAATGCAGTATTTGGTCTGTTCAGTCTACATATCCCATATGTTTGTTGTATTCATGTACGCAAGCTGGAATGGTTTTTTCGACAACCTTCCTTTGATCTATGTGTTACTGTCACATCACTGTTCGAATGGTAATTGGAGAGCATGCAGACTCTTCTCTTGTCATGAAACACAAGGGAAAGCAGTTCAGGAGTCTCAAAGGCAAGTTTCTTTCCTTTTGCCACATTCATAGTTTTCATAGCATGGCATAAGCCCTTACGATTACTTCTAACAGTCCCTGCGGCACCAGTTTTATTATCACTAAAGTATTTGTATAGTTTTGGTGATGTATAGAAGTTATCAGTGAAGACATTGTGACCTTTTCCTAAATATTTTTCCATCATACTTACTACAATACTTTCAGTCTTAGAAAAATCAGCAACAGTTTCCATGGTCCCAGTATATATTTTATATTTCAAAGTAACACAATTTTCATCCACAAGTTTGAAATTTTTTATCCCAAAACGTGATTTTCATTTTTATGTATTGCCGAAACTGAGTCTGCCCTTCCACAGCAACAAAGATTCATCCAAACTTAGATTCTGAGAAGTTGAATATTTTGATTCAAGAGCAGATGTCATCAACTCAATAAAGTCATGCAATTTCACCATCTTCCCCCCTCTTTCCTTCAACGTCTCATCTGCATTGTCAGCAAAATGCAAAAAAGAAAGAATGTTGGTAAATCTGTCTCTTTTCATGATTGCTGTAAATACTGGAGTAGCATAAAAACTGTCGGTTGACCAATACATACCTATCTTGGGTTTTTGTATAATACCCATGAGAAGTAAAAGCCCTATAAATTGCTTCATTTCTGTAAACGTAGTTGGGACCCATGCACTATACCGAGATGTTGATTTCAGATTAGGTGTAGCAGCCAGAAATTGAGTTGCATATTTGTTTGTTTATGTAACCATTAGCTCAATTACTTCTTTGGGAAAAACTTCACAAAAAACATCATACATCGTATGAGTTTGACCATTGAAGAGCACTTTATTTTCACCAGTAAACTGCCACCCACCTCTGGTACAGCCTATATTTTCACCAATTTCCTGCCATTCAAAATTCTCACTCGATTTTGTTGCTTTAGGCAGATCTCTTTCCAAAAGTACCACATTTTCTTCATCGTCACTACTTGATTGGTTTTGTATAATATCCCATACATTATCTTGCGCCCAGTCATCCTCACTTTCACATTCTATATCACTTTCAGAACACACAGAGATATTCATTTATCTCATTCTCATCTAGAGAGGATTTTTTACGCTTATTACTGGTTGTAGATGCCATGCTGAACTGATTGGGGGAGTCTATTTCACTCCCCCCTCTGGTGAGCTGAGAGTCAGAAAATAAAAAAAGATGCCAAATACCACCATATTGATGTCTAATATTAGTCAGGGAACTAACTACGTTGTTCTAATAGGAACGAGGGGGTTCATAGACTGTGTATTAAACGTGGAAAACAATGTTTACCATGCGTCCTGAGAGAAGATTTTTAATGGTAAACATAGTTTACCATGCGTCCTGAGTCGGGCTTTTTTATGGTAAACATAGTTTACCACACGCACTGAAAGGGTTAAAAGGTAGTCCGTACTGGGGGGTATAAACTGGACTGTGTTTGGGTTCAAGCTCCAAGGAGACTTCGGAGTTCTTTAAAAGTCCCAGTTCATCCCATTCTATGAACACTACATCCACATAAATTGTCCAGTATACTCATTAGTCTACCTTTGTCCTCAGATTCTAAATTTGTCTGCTGAACCAAATCCACGATTATTTCTTGTTTGGTCGAGGGTTCTTTTTGGTTGGGTGAAGTCACCCATCATTTCTCATTCATATATTTTCTCCAAAATTTCCTCCATAAACATTTCTCTTTCCTGACTCAATTCTCGGTTTATCTCATCTTCTCCAATTGGGTTATTGGTGTTCTCACCCTCCTTGGTTGGACCGTCGGTGCCTATTGAACTATAGAGGCACTGACCTTGTTCATTTCCTTCTTGACCACTATCACATTGACAATACTTTAAAATTCCTCCAACTACTTTTAGCTTCTCACCTTTTACCTTAATTCTGTCATTTGGGGAGGTGTTATCCACTAATATATGGATGCTTCCGTCTTCCCTCATGCAAGCCAATTGGGGCTCAATGTGTAAATTTGTCGGAAACGTCTCAGCTTCTATCATCAATATAGTTCGTTCCTTTAACCCTTTTGCTGCGGTGATCAACATTTGTCGCCCAAATAGAGTTAACCATTCAATGCGACAATCGACTAAAGTCCACACTGCTGAAATAATTTTTCCTTTCAGTGCTACAATCGACAAGAGTCTTACGACTCAGATTTGTAATTTTTTTTGTTTGCTCGGAGTATATACGTCAGTGCTCGTTAGATTTGAGGCAGTATGCAGCTGTCATTGTGAGCGAAGATTCGCTGTAAGTTCGCATTCATGTTTTTCTATTATGTCATTTTTATTTTATTATTATAATGAATACTTATTGCATTTTACATTTTATATATATTTTTACATGTTCATATCATACTTATATAGTTTTATATTATGCTTTCCAATAGTTAACATTTACTTCATAAACTATTTCACTTCATGTACAAAGCAGACACGTTAGCCTGGCTCTGAAATGAGTCCTATTATAACGAGTTTGAAGAAGCTTTTATATAATTTACGATTATATATTATATAAACTTTGACCATTCCCAAACTATTTTCAATCATCATTTTGAGTAACTACTACATTCATATTACAGATTTATACCCCAGCATGATGAAAAAGCAAAGCCTTTCAAATGAAATGATTCAAGCATTGATTTCTGATACTGACTCAGATAGTTCCTCTACAGACGGAGAGGATGAAGATTTGAAGAAGTAGAACAATCAAATTCTTCAAATGAGAATTCTGAAGAGGATGAACTTACTGATATAGATGCTGGTGAGGAGGTAGGAGGCCCACTAAAATGGAAAAAAATTAAAGTAAGTAAGGAAAATACCAATTTGTTTTCTCTTCAAGGAGTACGTGATTTCAATGGGACTCATCAAGTAATTGGCTTTCAGAACCTTAGTCCTTTTCAATGTTTCAAAAAGTTTTTCCCTGACAAAATTTATGAAATTACTGCCACAGAAACTAATAGGTATGCCAAGAAAATTATTGATAGGGAGTCGCCGCTCTCTCCTAGATCTAGATTTAGGAAATGGAGTGATGTATCTGGAAGCGATATAAAGGCATTTGTTGGATTAGAAATTGTTATGGGTATGGTTCATAAGCCTACACTGCAGTCATATTTCCAAAAAAAAAATTTTCTATCCTCTACACCTGGCTTTAGTACTGTAATGTCTAGGGATCAGTATTTACTTATTCAATCATTTTTGCATTTTTGTAGTACCTAATGAAACTTCAAATAAAGATGACAGACTGTATAAAATTAGCTCGATTATTGATGTTAGGAGCAGAGCTGGGCACTTGTGGCATATTTTGCGGTACTGCGGTACTACCAAACTACCAAACTGGGACCGCATAACGCAGTACCGCAAAGGATTGCTGAAAGTACCGCAGTACCGCTACCGCATTCAAATTTCCGTGTACCGGTTTGGTAGTACCGCAGTACCGCAAAATATGCCGCAAGTGCCCAGCTCTGGTTAGGAGGTTGTACACACAATATTACACAAGTAATAGGGAATTAAGTGTAGATGAAACAATGGTAAAATTCAAGGGGAACTTTTTTTCAAACAATATTTGCCATCTAAACCATCATCAAAGTGGGGAATTAAAATTCGGTCACACTGTGACTCATGTACTGGTTATCTTCTGAAATTTAATGTCTACACCGGGAAAGAAGTTGGACCTGTTAGTGATAAAGGCCTTGGACATAGAGTAGTTACTTCACTACTCAGTGCCTTTGAAGACAAAGGTCATATTGTCTATTTCGACAATTTCTACTCAAGTGTTGACCTCTATGAAGACCAAATCCAAGCAAATTGGAGCGTGTGGTACAGTTAGAGCAAATCGCAAGGGCCTCCCTTCTGAAATGAAGAACCTAAAAATGAAAAAAGGTGATCTGCCAACCACATGGCTAAACTATAATAAATCACTTATTGCTACCTCCTGGCAAGATACAGGAAAAGGTGAACATGATTTCAAATGTAGGCAACACAGGAATATCTCCAGTTGAAGTGAATTCAAAGATAGGAAAGAAAGTGGTTCATAAACCTAAGTCCAACACGCTTATAATCACTTCATGGGGGGAGTAGATAAATTCAGCCAACTGTGTTCTACGTATCCTTTCGACAGAAAATCAAAGAAATGGTACCAAACTATATGGCATTTTATAGTTGAAGTAGCTTTGGTAAACAGCAATATCTGTTATAATATTCAAAACCCCAATGGGTCATTCCAGCGTAATGGTGATCACGTATGCAGACAAAAAAACTGGACGTTTCTTGTTGTAGCTCATTAAGTAATAATCCTACATAAAAAAAAGTTAGTGAACATTAAGGGATGTTAGTATATGCTATTAAAACCATCAGCATCGAACAAAATTTATTCATATTTTATAGATATAAATTGAAAATCCTGTAACGGTTATCACATCAATGCATCATGATGTTTCACTTACCTTCATACTTTGCTATTTCCTATGAATTCTTTAAGAACTGGTGACTGTTGCTATTTTTATCTGTTACGTGACATATTAAGGTACATTTTGGTCACTTTGTTTGTTTGTAAACACATTTAGTTTATTTATAGGAATTTAAATACATCGTAACGGTGATCACAAGAAAAATGTAACGTTGATCACCGTGCGATTTGAATGCAGTATTCACTATAAAAACAAATGTACACCTGATGTTATGACACGCATGTATTACAAAACATACAGTATATACATAACTAGACACATGCACTACTAAATATATAGTATATATACAGTATATATATATATATATATATATATATATATATTTTTTTTTTTTTTTTTTTTTTTTTTTTTTTTTTTTTTTTTTAGGAAGTACCGATTCGCCTCTATTTAAAGGGCATATCTCAGCGGAAAAACAAAGAAAAAGTGGGAGGAAAGACAGAGGAAAAAGAAAGGGTGGAGGGGACAGTCGAAGTGGAAAAAGACCAATATATATATATTATATATATATATATATATATATATATATACAGGGGCTGCAAAAGTAGGTATACAATAATGAAAAACAAAACGTGCGCACAAAACGTATTTTATTGATTATACAAGCATATCAATAATAACATATCAATAATAAACATATTAATCCCTCAAATGTTCAAACTGTTTGCCCCGGCATTCACACACTCCACTAGTCGAGTGTGGACACCCATGCACACTCTGGCACAAAGGTCTTTATCAGCATCAATTTCCTGGCAAGCCTCCCGTATGAACTGAATCATGGCATCAACAGAACGTGGCTTGCGTGCGAAAACCATGTCTTTTACACATCCCCAGAAAAAAGAAGTCCATAGGGGTGAGATCCGGTGAACGTGGTGGCCAGTCAACGGCTCCCCGACGTCCAATCCACCTGTTGGGAAATTCTTCGTCAAGTAGCGCACGCACAGTGAGTGCGAAGTGCGGTGGCGCCCCATCCTGCTGAAAGTAAAGTCGTCCTGCTGCTGTTGTTCGCGCACCTGTGGTATGATTGTATCCATCCATGTTCAGATACACGTGTTGATCGACAGTCCTGTGCAGAATGATAGGTCCAACGACACCTTTGCAGGACAGGCCAGCCCACACTGTCACCCCAGGTTGATTGAGCTGTTGCTCAATCGTGACTTTAGGGTTTTCAGTTGCGTAGTACACACAATTGTGCCGATTAACGGCACCCGATAGCTTAAAGTTTGCTTCATCGGACCACACGAATTTGCGCAGAATGCTGTCACCCTCTCGTCCTCGTTCAGGATGGCTTCGCAAAATTGTAAACGCCGATCCGAGTCATCCTCTAATAAACCATGTATCAATCGTGGCACGTACATTTTCAGTCCTACACGGTGCAATCAAACGACCCAACGATCTGCGTTCAATACCCAATTCAGATGACGCCCTGTTTTTCGATTTCTGAGGGCTCTGGGTAAATGCCAGGGCGACCTGCATTGCATTCTCTGGCATTGTCACGGTGACTGGTCGACCACTCTTCGGCGAGTTGTGGATAGACCCCATCCGCTCAAATTTGTCACATATCCGGTAAATCGTGAGCCTCGTTGGTGGAGGCGATGCAAATGTTTCTCGCCACTGCTCTCGCACACATTCACTATTCTCTGTCTTCCAGTACTGTTTCAAAATCCATTTGCGCTCCTCGTCCGTTAAATTACCAGCCATCGTTAAATTTCCACTTTACCTGCAAATAATAGATGTATTATAGAAAAAATTACGAAAATAAAAATATTAAAAATAGTAGTAATGATTTTAATGAATTAAATGAATTCTAGTATTAAATGAATCCTAGCACCACTATTATAATACTGGTATAATCCTTACTGTATACCTACTTTTGCAGCCCCCCTGTACATACTATATATGTATATACTAGGGTGTCCCAGCCTCACATGTGAAAATAAAAATTTGCAAGAGTCAAATCGCACACCCCTTTAATTAATTACACTTGAAGAAAGGAAACAATGGGCGAAATTTCATTGGCCTATTAGGAGGGGAAGGGTCCCCTCATTGACTTTGTTTATTCGACCCTATATGAACAAATGTAAATGCTCAGCATTAATCATTCTAGAATGGAAGAATGAAATGTAAATTCTTTCTAATGACTAAATTAAAGGAAATGGAAATTCTTCCTAATGGCACATTTCATTTCGGAGGACAGAGGATCTTTTTGTCTGCTGAGGGGAACTGCTGGTGGTGGTATTCGACGACTTGGTACACGAGCTGCCGTTCCTCCTCATTTTTTGTCAGGCCTTCGTTGAAATCTTCCGCCAGTTTCACCGCCTGTTCTGCCGCATCGTTCACAGACTTCAACGATGGTGCACATCCTTCGAGATCTTTGGGGGTTTTTGGAACCGGCAGCTTCAGGCAATGAAAAAGGTTTTGAGTCCTTTTCGTGACCAAGGTGCTCAAATCCGACCATCTCACGGTCAAGACACTCTTTCCCTCCAGCCGACGCAGATCTTTTGGGTTTTCAGTCTTCTTGTGCAGGTTTTGGAGCATGGCCGTCTTCTCTGCATCAGTGGTTTTGGAGAACATAGTGAGTCCGGCTAAATCTTCGCTTAGGTACCAGAGGTGGCCCCGGAATTTCGTCAATGCGGCGGTACCTACATCATGATCCACCGCCTTGTACCGCTCTAGGTCCTCCAACAGCTCCAGGTCATTGATGGGCGTGTCCGCCGTCAATGGAGCCTCGAACCACCTCTGGAGGTAGATGGTGATGGCAAAGACGTTTATCCTGCGTAGTGACCGGACCTCGTGAGCGGTCAGGTGGAATTGGCTTCGGAAGATGAACATCTTAAGACAGTAAATGCCTTTGGCCATCCACCTGGCCCGGTGGTATGCTCCAGGACGATTGTACCGGAGATCTCGTTTGCCATGACCATCGAGGAAGACCAGAGCGAGGATCAGGAACTCCGGGTAATCGTCTCTTGGGTGGCCAACTTCAAGCTGGTCTTCAATGAAGTGGACAGTCTACTCTTTTTTCAACGCCACCCATTCCGAAAGGATGTTGCTTGGGCCATCACCGCTGAACGGAGAAGCCTGCTTCTGGTCGATGAACTCCCATTGGGATTTGAAGCGAGCAAACAGCGCAATTTCGGGGCCAGAAGACCTGAAGAACAGGTCAAAGACTGAGGTGATTACCAATTCCATCATGTGGTGTCTGCAAGCCAGGAAAAGAACGTGGCGGTCCATTTGGTCCTGAATAATTGTACAAGCGCCGCTGTGAATACCGGTATTCGCCGCTGTTGTGTCGAAGCAGAGACCGGCAATCCATGGTTGAACTTGTGGCCAATCGTCCAGCACCTTCAGAACAGCTCCAGCCATCCGCTGTCCCATGCTGTCAGGGATTTTGGGGATTGCCAACAACTTCTCAAGATTCTTCCCACTGACCAGCACTGGTATGCGATCCGATTTCCCTCCATCCGAATCAGGGATTGAACTCGGTCTTGATTCTGGCTGCCAAGTTCTTCCTGGACTTCTGCCATGAATGGTGAAGACTTGATCTGGACAAGGTGACTGAGGATAACTCAACTCCCGCGGCAGCGAGTGCTGGAGCCACAATGTGCATCGCTTGGCGTACTGAGGTTCCAGTTCGACCCAGGGCTGCAGCAAAATTGGGATATTGGATGATCCTCCTTGCCGACACTTGGCCGTCCTTGGGAGCGGATCGAGGAGCCGAAGGACCAGGAGAGGAATATTGGACATTATCATTGGATGCTTCGGCCATGGACTCCGAAGAAGAAGAAGACCCACTTTTCACCGTTCCTTTTGCTTGCAGTGAGTCCATCTCTTCACGGCTTTTCTTCTTCCTCTTCTCTTCAGCTGCTCGGCGTTTCTCCCTCCCCGCTGCCCTGCGAGCAAACTCCAGGTCCTCTCCTCCGATGTACATCTTCCGCACGGTTTGCTGGTCATTCAGAAAGTCTCGATCTTTGGGGACTTTGATGAGTTTCATGGCGCTGGCATGAGCTGTTTCGAACAGTGTATTCAGATTGGCTTGGAATCCCTTTTCCCGCTCCAGTTGCTTCTCTCCCCCACGGTTTCGGTTTCTGGCAACCTTCTCGTAGTCTGTGGAGAGGGCCTTGATCCTCTCGATGCACTTGGGCTTGTGGGAGGTCGGAATAGATGCCCGAGCCCACACCGCCATAACCTCATCAGCTACCACATTGGCCGCTTCCGCCATGGACGTTTTTTTTCTTCCGAGTGAAGAACAACAGACGTCAAAGAACATCTCCCACTGTCGGGAGTTGACACAGCGTTTCCAGGGGTTCATTTCACAACACCCCCACCAACCACACAGTCTCCTGCTTTCTTGTATCCATAACCTGAAAAGAAATATGCTACAATTAGTATAAGGTAGAGAGTAGCTGTTCAGCAATAGTAACACATGGTTTGAGGGGACCCTTAAAATTAAAGAACACGAATGAAATTCATCTTGCTGGCATGTTTTCACGAGTGGAAGAAATTAGGGGGGTGTGCATGACAAACTTCAGGAACAAAAAAAATTGGGACGCTCTAATATATACGGTATATATAAACAGAACTTTATAGGTCTACATGTTATATGCAACTGATAGCTTTATGGTTTAATACATACACAACTTAGCTTTGCTTACTCATAAAAAACTTTATAGACATGTTATATGCAACTGATAAGCATTATATTTTAATACATATTGTGTGGGTATGAAGAACTCCATTTCCATTTGAAGCCAGTTCGGTCTTCACTAGGTTTGGGCAACAAATGAATGATTCTTGACATATATATGGTATCAGTGTCATTTTTCACAGGGAAGACAAAATTATATTCATCACCATTAAATGAAACATTGCGTTTTCGCAAGTATGAAATTATGTACTCTCTTTCATACCCTTTGTAACTCTTAATGCTCATCACTTGTGCAACATAGTGTTGATTCTTAGTAAACTCAACAATAACAAAGTCATTTACTTTAACTGCAATCTTAATATTACTCGAAGTATCAACTTGTTTGGAAGTGCTGGGCATGTTAGATACGTCTTTGTTGGTTTCCTTTACTTTTGTTGCGGCATCATCACTAATTTTACTGTCATTGTGTGTTTCCTTTCTTAGTTCAACATCAATGCTAGTTGAACTGTCACTATTAATAGTATCACGTTGCACTGTACTTTCCTCATCCTCGCTTTTTGAAGTGTCAGATGAGTCATCATCAGTCGAAGGTAAAGGTGAACATAACGCTTCAATGTCATCATCATCTGCTTTTTCTGGATGATCTTTGTCTGGCTCAATGTCACACTCTTTGTAGGGCGTCGTGTCATAAGTGTTCGCATACAGCTCAACAACATAAGGAGCCTTAACTTTTACATAACAACACTTCTGTATCTGCTGTGCAGCCTTACATCCCTTCGACATGTTAACATACATATGTTTAGAGCTTTCAATATCTTCAAGTGGTACATACAGGCAAACAGTTTTCTTTGCCAGTTCTTTTGCTGTCTCATAAACATCCTTTGCTGTTCGTATGACTGCTCGTTGCTGCATGACCCTCCTATAAACATTATACTTCACCACTGCCCCTATTCCATCATGCGCACCCTTTCCATGGTAACTTTCTGTAAAGCTCCAATCGGCTGAGCAAGAGTGGAGTGCGTTGTGATTACTTAGAGCTGCCACTGAATATTTGTTTTTAAAATGGGCCGCAGCACCATCTGTCCATATATTTACATGATTGATTTGGATATTTAACTCTGTGCAAAGGTGGTCTAGAATATGGTGATTGAATACTTGTACTTCAAGGCTGCCATGTGTGGTGAGAGTGTCAATATTTGTAGTTTGTGATGGTGACATTTGCTCTCCAGGAATGACTGTTTCAATTCATTCATTTTGTCTAGATGTTTTTCAGATTTAGTTTCAGGTTTTGAAGTATCACTTACCTCCTTGGTAATTTGAACACCATAACTGAGTTCTAGCCTCTCCTTCAGGTGTTTCTGAGCAGATGATAGCTTACCACGAGCCTTGCGCTTTTTCTGGCTTAATGATAGCCCTTCTGAAAAGAACAGAAAAAAAGGTTTCACACACCTGAATATTAGTAATTAAATATTAATTATAGTACCTTAAATGCTATATAATTGGCTATATAGTAGATCAAACAGACCTTGTAGTAAAGTATAAGTTATTATATTAATTTATTACTTACTTTTTTTAACTGGTGTTGGTCCAGAAATGCTAGAACTGGTTCAACTGAAGTTGAAGGATTTTCCTTTATCAAGCAAGCAATCACTGTCATTGTCCAGATCTTGAATTGAGAGATGTTACTCAAGCCACTGATAGTAGATGATTCATTTGAATCCTGCTCAGACTCGTTGTTTTCAGTGTACTAAGTATAGTGGGGTTTTTCATTATCAGTGTCCAGCAGTTCACACACAACAATGAGTCTTTTTTTCACTCTTCCAGCACATTTTTCAACAAGTACATCAGTCACTTTTCTAAGATTGATTGTTATGCGTTTCTTGTGTTTTTGAATAGGTCCTGGCAGTATTTCAAGTGCCGAACCATTGTATTTTGATCTGTAAAGATATAGGATTTACAATTAGGTAATATATTTTTTTTAGAAAATATATAGCTATACACTTAATATTTTAGGCCTTGATAGTCTCTGAGGCTCATTAAAACACCATACCCACCAGCCACCCACAGTGCTGGCTGGAACTGTACTAACCTGTAGACAAGGAATTTTGCAACTATCTGTGTTGATTCTGCACTTAGACAAGTAGCAACATGTTTGTTTAGGCTACATGTGAGCTTAGTCTTCCCCTTTCACTATTATAACTATTATTGCCAGTGTAGATTAGCAGTGAAATACAATTTTTATTAAATTCTTGGAGCTTGAGGTCAAATTGATATCTAAGATATAAAAATTCCTTGAAATGACAAGCAATTATAAATATGGTGTTCACTTATAAGTTAGTTACATGAAAAGTACCAACATAAACAAACTTTTTATGATTGTTTTCTATTAGTCAAGAACTCTGACTTTGTTTTTATATCTATAAAAAATGTAATTTTTAATTTCTATAGGTCAAATTATGAGCTTAAGTGTGAAAAAATAGGTAGAATTGACGCACAACTTATGAATATGGTGTTCACTTATATGTTTAGTTACATGAAAAACTAACATAAACAACTTTTTTTTTGCTGATTCTAATAGCCAATGCCTATGCCTTCATTTTTTAGCATTTAAAAAAAAATTTTCTCATTTGATACCCCCAGAGGTCAAATCGTGACCTCAAATTTTGGTTACAGTGTAACCTTTTTATTTTTCACCTAGAGTTCTAAAACTTGCATATTTGGATTCCTTGTCATTTTCTGATTCTAAATATATATACTTTTTATAATAATGACAGATTTTACCCAAGTTATGGCTCGCCAAATGTTAGTAACCTCGCGAGTGACTTCAACATTGCCCAAGGTCATATCTCTTGAACCGTTGGTCGGATTGACCTTATAATTTCAGAAATGGATTCAGGGCTCACAAACTCCTATAACCAAATTTCAGCAAAATATGAGAGATGAGGGTGTTAATTTCAATTTTTTTTGGTTGATCTGACAGAGAATGACCCAATAGCTCATTGCAATGCTTCAGCTGTTTCCACGTCAGTGAGCGAAATAGCAGAACGATTCTCGCAGTAGGGCAGCAACATGACTCCTGGCTCTGAGAATCTATGAGACCTACATGTTAGGTCGTAGGGAACAATACTTCGACAACCCCCACTTTTACGTCAGGATTTTCGATGAGAAAGAGCTGGTAACATTCACTGAGATTGTAAGAAAGTGTGCGTTTAGCGACTTTCTCTTTCTTTCCATCTATTATTATGGTGATGACATCCTTACGAGATGGTTTCTGACGAGATATATCATCTCTGTTGTAGAAGTCTTTGATTTTCTGTATGTGTCTTGTGTGATGGCAATACTTGGTCATCTTGTAGTTGATAGGAGTTCTGGAGTCCAGCCAACAGCTCCAGCTAGCTGTTTAATTATAGCTATCTTCTTACTGGGAGATTGTGAAAGCGTAGCATATGTGCGCTTCACAGCTCTACCTGTAAAAGACGTAAGAACAGTTACTAGTATGTAGGTATGTGTTAACTCTCATATATTAAACAGATGAATGATGTAGGTATGTTCACCCTCATCTTTAAAACCACTTGGTGAAAGGTGGCTGCTTGACAGTGCACAAAGTTGAGCCAGATCTCTGATAATGGGTTTTCAAAAAAGTTTTTTGGTATCACTGGACATTTGCTTTGGCTCAGAAAGTATGATCTTAGACCAGGAAACAACTTGCGTATTCTTTCAACTGCACAACTCCTGACCATGTACTTTCCGCCTGTGCGCAAAACAATTGGGAAATTTACCCTTTTGTTAAAGTAAAATAAATCAAGTCAAGCACCATTTTGTTAAATTATTTTTGTTTCCCTTAATAAATAGATGTTTTCTCTCTTACAAATGAAACAATTTATTGGGCAACTTGGGAATATGGTTGAGTAGAATCTTATGAAAATGTACACATTATCAAGCGTTTATGTTCAGTCTTGTATAAGAAGTGGGGAATGAAACATGCGCTATGGCAGCTAAAAGACAAAGACTGGAAAGTTATGAACAAATGAGAGCTGCGTTAGAGGCAATAAGCTCTGGAAGCAGTGAGTGTGAAAGTGGTTATAGTGAAACTGATATAAGTGACAATGGAGATGATATTACAGCAAGTAGTAATAGTTCATTTTCATGGCAAAATGTGCAACGTTGCCAGTCTAACAGATATTGCTTTCAAGAAAATGTAGGACTTCAACAAGGTTGCATCTAATGAAGCAAGTTCAGAAATAAATTTTTTCAAGTATTTCTTTGACAATGTTATGGAACAAACAAGAGTTTTATCAATATGCGAAAAGAAGATTAGGCCCATCTCAATCTTCCAGGATGCAACGATGGCATGATACAAAAATGATGAACTGTATGTCTTTTTTGCTTTAACAATGCTCATGCCACACATAAATAAACATAGACTGCAGGATTACTAGGGTTCAGACTCCTTGACTGAAACACCTTCCTTTCGCAAGTATATGTCGAGAGATCGATATTTATTACTCGTGAGATTTCTGCATTTCACAGACAATTCAATTCCTCCAAATCAGCCAAATGATCATCTTGTAAATTATATCAGACACTGTATAACTCATATGAAGTCAAAGTTTCCAAATATTTACAATCCAGGACAAAAATTAGTTATTGATGAATCTCTTGTACTTTTCAGAGGGAGGGTAATTTTTCGACATACATACCCTCCAAGCATCATAGATTTGGAGTGAAATTTTTTATCTTTTGCGATTGTGAAACTGGATTTGTCTTGGATTTCATCATTTACACTGGATCGGACATAGATTATCCTGCAAATGATCCACTAGGACATTCTGGAGCAATTGTAAAGACACTTAGCTAAATATTTGAATAAAGGCCACATTCTGTATACCAACAACTGGTATACGAGCCCATCACTATGCAAATATCTGCATGTAAATAAAACAGGATCATGTGGAACTGTAAAACTAAATAGGAAAAAAATGCCCAAGTTTCACCCAAGTAGAAAAAGAGTGTGCCATCTGATGGAATCCAAACCTTTATTAGCACTAAAATGGACTGATGAAAGAGATGTGCATATGCTAACAACAATTCACAGTGGAAGAATGATCGATCGTCGAACAAACGAAATAAAATTCAAACCAGATGCTGTTGTGGACTATAACAAAAATATGTGTCTGGTGGACAAATCTGATATGCAGATCAGCAGCGTAGAATGCATTAGGAAAACTGTGAAGTGGTATAAGAAGGTATTCTTTCATCTTTTGGATCTCTCTCTTTACAATTCCTTTGTACTCTACAAAAAAACTACGAAAAAGCAGATTTCCATGAGAGAATTCAGTCTTACATTAGTCTCTTAACTACTCACGAAGTATGCTCAAATAACATCCCCACATCCTAGAAGACAAAGTGCGAGACCAAATGCTCCTGACAGACTTCTCTCAGCTAATTACTATTTATCTAAGTAGGTAACTACCTAGATACATACCTAGTAAGGTTGGTCCTTCTGACTTGGATTGAACTATTTTTATTTTTAGGTCAATTATCTTGTATTGCTAAATTTCTTTTTTTTTCAGATTCTTTGTAATTTGTACTTGATTCTTTAATTATAATTATCAGTCTATGACCCTTCATAATGGATAGAGATTCAATAAAGAAGTCTGATATATTCAAGTATTTTACTGAAAGTTCAGATAAGAAACACTATGTTTGTATTTGTGAAGTTTCTGATGCTTCGGGAAATATTTCAACGTGTGGAACTAAAATTACCAAGCCTCAAAGCAAAAAGCCTGATGTCTCCTCAAGAGCATATAATTTGAAAAGACACTTGAGTCGATTACATCCTGAAATATCAAAAATGATGGAAGAAAAGAAGCAAATGCTTGAGCTTTCAAGACCCAGTACTTCTGCCAGTTCAAAAACTAAAGCAAACCAGCAAAACATTACTAAATTTTTGATGTCTCAAAAAGTCACTATCTCAATGACTACAGATAATTTTAAAAATAGCATAATTGAGTTAGTTGTTAAAGATTCTATGCCTCTATCTATGTTTGAAAAGCCAGCTATGCGCAGTCTACTAGAAGAAATGGCTCAGAAATTCAAGATTAGTTTAGATAAAGACAATATCCGTCATTTAGTGATAGAAAAATCAAAAGAAGAAAAATTTGCTCTCAAAGAGCAATTAAAAGGGCGCTTCATATATTTAAAAGTTGATGGTTACACACGAATATGGACACATTATTTGCCATCAATGTCCGATTTATTGATGATGATAATAAAATCCTCACCCGCACTATAGCAGTAAAAGATACACATGCTCAGCAAACTAGTGACTACCTGCATGATCTAATTATGAGAACTCTGGAAGAGTACGGCATACCGAAAGAATTTGTGCTCTGCATTGTCAGTGATAATGCATCAAATATGATTAAAACTGTTGAGAAGTTGAATGATAATCAAGAGGCAACTTCAGAAGATGATATACAAACATTTGGTGAACATGATGATGATTCAACAGACACTCAGGAAGTGGCATCTTGTGTAGAAGAAATTGACAGTATTGTATCTGAAATTTCACACTTCTCCAGAATCAACCACATGCGTTGTGGTGCACATACCTTGCAACTTGCTATTTGCGATGGATTGAGAGATAAACATGCTACCTCTCTCATAGGTAAGTTGAGACAGGTTGTAGTAGCAGCAAGAAACCCAAAAGTGGAAGAAATAATTAAAAGACGTGCAGGCAAGGTTGCTATTTTAGATCAACCTACTCGATGGGGCAGCACTTATTTAATGATAGAGCGCTTATTAGAATTAAAACCTGTACTCTTGGACATGGCAAATTCAAATGTGAATCTTTCAGAAATAATGTGGGAACAAGCAAGAAACTGTTTCCTGATCAGATATATGAGCATGTTAGTAGGGAAACTAATAACTATGCTAAGGTAATGATTGAAAGAATGCAACCTTTACCCCCTCGATCAAGATTTCACAAGTGGCATGATGTAACTTCTGCTGATATAAAAGCTTTTATTGCAGTTGAGATTGCTATGGGCATGATAAAAAAATCATCACTCCCATCATACTTTTCCAATGAACATTTTTGCTTCAGAGCCCTGGCTTTTCTTCAGTTTTTAGCAGAAATGATTACGAACTGATACGCTCATTTCTTCATTTTGCTGATAACGAAAATAATGAAATGATCGACTTTATAAGATCAGGCCTATCATAGATATCACGAAAGATTTATATACTGCTGTATACAATGCCAGTAAAGAAGTTTGTGTGGATGAATCTATGCTAAAATTCAAAGGACGTTTATTTTTCAAGCAGTATTTGCCAAGTAAACCTTCAGCTAAATGGGGAGTGAAACTATGGTCTCTCTGTGATTCTAAAACTGGATATTTGATGAGGTTCAATGTTTACATAGGAAAAGATACTGAAAACACGCTTGTAGGAGGATTGGGAAGTACAGTTGTTCACTCTCTTCTAAAAGGTTTTGAGAATAAAGGCCATATTGTGTTTCTTGACAATTTCTATTCCAGCGTTAACCTTTATGAAGCCCTTAGACTAAAAGATATAGGTGCTTGTGGCACTGTTAGAGCAAATCGTAAAGGGCTGCCACCTGACATGAAAAGAATGAAAATGAAACGAGGTGACCTTCCAACAATTTGGATAAATCAAAACAAAACTATGTTGGCCTGTACATGGCAAGACACTGGAAAAGTAAATATGATAGCAACTGTAGGAGACTGTGGAATAACAAAAGTAGCAATAAAATCTAAAAAAGGAGATCGGGTTGTTGATAAGCCAAGCATTCAGGTGAATTACAATAAACATATGGGAGGTGTAGATACATTTGACCAGTTGTGTGCAACTTATCCTTTCAACAGGAGAACGAAGAAATGGTATCAAGTAATCTGGCATTTCCTCATTGAGGTAGCACTGATAAATTCAAGGATATGCTTCAACATTCAAAACCCAACCAAAAAATTAAGTCAGAAAATGTTTAGATTGAAAGTTATTGATGGCCTTTTAGATGGGTATGCATGGCATAATACACGTAAACGAGGGCACAGGCTTTCTCAGCCTATCATACAAAATAGACTGAAGGAAAGGCACTTCATCTCCAAATATGAAGGAAACCAAAAGCCAAATTGCATAGTTTGCTCAATTATGCCAGCCCAATGCAAACTGAAAGGCAAGGGCCCGTGTAAGAGAAAGCAAACGTGCTATTACTGTAAAGCATGCAATGGTAATCCACCATTGTGTATAACACCATGTTTTGAAGTTTACCACACGAAAAAAGACTACAAAATGGTGTGTAAATGCTGAAACCTCAATGCACTCCAGTAAGGCCTATACCAACATTTGGAAACTTATTTCTAAATATCCATAAACTAGTTGTTTAGTTTGATAAATAAAAAGATGATGAAATGTACTTATTTTACAGTAGATAATTATTTTTGCCTTTTATATTTTGTACTTTTATTGTTTTTTCCCTAGACTAGTTGTTTAGCTTGATAAATAAAAAAATGTGATCAAATGTATTTTATTTTACAGTGGATAAATAATTTTGCCTTTTATATTTTGTAGGCCTACTTTTATTTTACTAAATTAGAATAAACTTTGCATACATATATATATTTTTTTATGTCATTTATACCTTTGATAGCAAATCAAACTTGTTTCTATTGTATAAAAAAGTGAGTTATACATTCTGTTAGCGACCTAATACAAATTTGGAATAGATTCTGGAAATACTCTTATATAAATACAAATTTATCTCATTAAATGGTTGATTTATATTATTTTAATGATAATTTAAGAAAGTATATGCTTAAATCTAAAACTGAGAATCATAAAATTTACTATCAAAGAAAATTTGATTTTTTATGGAAAACTGCATTTTTTTGAGAACAAACATTTCCAACCAAATTGGCAGCTTAAGGGTTAACACACACTCTTCATTTCTTTAATGTACTTTGAGTTAACTGCGAAAACCACTTCTTACACTTGGCTTTGTTTTTGTCTTTTATTTCTGCTGCATCTTCTCTAGTTTTACACTTTAATCTATATTTGCGCATTCGTTCTGCAGAACTAATTGGGGCCATAATGATAGTCTAAACTCTGAAACAGTAAGAGACCATTAGTTAAACTCTGAAACAGTAAAAGAACATTAGTAGACACAATATATGATACATCCATGGTATTTTTTGTGATCACCATTACGTGCTTATGTGATCACTGTTACGACACGTAACGGTGATCACAAGTAGTATGTTCATCCTTCTTGCACAGGTGCAGAGCCGATTCAAACTAATTAGGTGGGTGTTGTGCATACCTAAGGGCAAATTAAAAAAGGAACTGACTTTGTTTAAAAAAGTAAAGAAAAATGTGGATTTGGCAACATAATAAGACAAAAACCGTAACGGTGATCACAGTGGTTATAGGTCAATTTGAAATTGAGCCATCTGAGTATGGAAAGTGTCATACCTCGGAATAAGTTATATTATATATCTATCATATACAGACAAATGAAACCCACATAATCAGTGCTCTCATATCATTTTGTTTCTCCCAATTACCAGACATCGAATATACCTAAAATTATTGAAGCATAATGATATCACTAATACCCTTCACTAAATCATCAAACTTTTTTTCTAGTGTACAGTTAGCACATTTCTGTGACTTGTATCAGAAAGTAGACAATTTTTCCTTTAAAATGAGCTATAATACAATGTTTGTATGCAAGTTTTGAAATTTCACCCTCAGGATGACAGTTGTGTGGAATTAACCCAGTACTGACAATAATCAAACAATCACTTTGCTGTAGGTGGTTTCGCAATGAACCTACTGTATGTCTGTATGAACAGTAAAACCTTAGACACTTGTTCAAACACTCATGGTTTGCCTACCGAGTGCTAAAACACATATTTGGCGAAGCATCGAGCAGCGTGACCAGCTACTGCCTGAAAAATACTAGTAGACCATCTTCGACTGAAACTGTCCTGTGCCAAGTCCCTGCACATTTGGTTTCTCTTCTCTCACTCTTCTCATTGGTGATCAATCACCTATCAGGTCAACTAAACTCAATGGATGGAATTTGGATCCAACTTACCTGCCTTGAAATTTTGACAAAAAAATGATCAAAGTTTATACTGCTACTGATTATCATGTCATATTAATTAACTTATAAAATTTTCTTGACAGTTCACTTCGAAACAAGAACTATAATTTGCTCTGGCCAAATTCATAGAAAAACTATTACAAATTTTACAGAATTCACAAAATTTTAATCACAGCCTAGCTACCAATGAGATCAGAGAAGATAAAAAAAATCCTCAAACGCATGAAACAAAATTGCACAGTAGAAATATAAAAGTGCCCATTAGGGCGTTTCATAAATGAGAACCACATTATATTTTTGATCCACATAGATGTCTGTTCGTTTTACATATTTATCACTCCTGGCCAAAAATGAGACTCCTTCGACAACAATAAAGGGTCCCGAGAAATCACGCCTTACATCAGAGAGCACAGACTCATCACTTCTTCATTATTTCCCCCTTCTGCTTCTTCGGAAAATCCTTCCTGTTCTTGAAAACTGCTTTCAGCAGGTACTGTTTGTCTTCCTTCATTATTAGGGCAGTATTGAATTTCTCGATGAGAGCGATCCCCAGTTCAGCCGAGTCATTCACCACAGCCAGGACGCGGACCCTAGCTAGGCCTGCTTGGTAGTGTGGGTCGCTTTCCCAAGACGAAGTGGGATTTTCGACGAAGGCGCCGTTGATCCCGAGTGCGGTGAAGATATCCTTCATCCTCGAGGTAATGAAATCCGAAATCTTTCCTTTGAAGGAGCTGAGGACAGTCTTCCCCTCCAGACGCTTCAACGCTTTCCTTGATGCTGGCTTGGCGAGGTTCTCTCGCATCCTTTGTTTCTCTTCCTGAGGAACCCCTTGATCGAAGAATGCCAAGCGCGACCAGTGTCTCGAAGTACCAGAGGTGTCGTTTCATGGCCACTTGTGTTTGCTTGGCAACATCGACAATCACGGCATCTTCCTGCAGTATTTCCAGATCCACACGTGGGGCCTGCTCTGCTGTCGTCGCACAACTCCAAGCCTTTGCGTAGGCCAGGGCGATGAACAGGCAGATTTCTGTGACTCCTTTCAGCTCCCACCTGGTCATCGTGAATTGGTCCTGAAGGAGGTACAGCTTCAATCCGTAAATGGCTTTTGCCATCCACCGCGCATGGTGGTATGCTCCTGGCTTCTGCAGTGGCACATTGGCGACAGTCTCTTCCCCGAGAAAGAGGATAACCAGTTGAAGAAGTTCTTGGTAGTCATCCCACGGCTGACCAGAAGCCAGAGCTTCCCTCATGACAAGGACAGTTTGGTCCTTGAGACCCTGAAGAGGTCCAGCGATGCTGCAGCTATCTGAATCAATAGCAGTGGTGATAAGAGATCGGTCGATGAAACCCCACTGCTCTTGGAATCTTTTGAAGATCCCAGTCTCGTGCCCAGAGGTGGGGCCCATCAAAGACCGGAAGACTTGGGCCAGGACAATTTTGTACATATGGTGCCTGCATGCTAGGTAAAGAAGTTGCTTCCTGAGACCCTCTTCAATCTTGACGCAGGTTCCCACGTGAATCCCGGTGTTCGATGCTGTTGTGTTGAATGATAACCCTTTGATTTGTTCGGACAGGTCGTGTTCCCACACAAGATCAATGCAGATGCATGCTGTCTCTGCTCCCGTGCCAGCTGGAACTTTCGGAACTCCAAGCAGCTTCTGGCTATTCCCAGTGACCAGCACAGCAATCCGGTGCACAGATCTGTCACCTGTGATTTCAGGCAGCATTTTCCTGTCCCAGTGCAACACGAAGGGCTCCTCAGGACAGAATTCTCCCTCTTGATACGCCTCTGCTGCTTGCTTCTGAAGCGACTGGCGAGCACAATACATTGTGGAAGAGGAGATGGATACCTCATTCAAATCGTGCCCCAAGGATTGTGCGATGACGGTGTAGGACATTGCTGCATCACTATAAGAAATGTTCATCCAGTCGTACGAGACAGCCACATCCTGAGTGATGGTTCCTCAACCGCTTCCTCAGAGAAGAACATGAAGCAGATGTGGAGGCTGCCAAGGAGGATCATCTTCCGCAGATGGCGATGCCGAGGACGAGGAGCTGTCTTCAAGAGTAGCAGCTTCTGTAACCATCTTGGCCTGCTCATATTCCTGGTGTCGTGTCTCCTCTTGCTGTTCCTCTCGACACCTTTTCCTACTCTCCATTTGGGTCAGCTTCATGTCTGCCAATCCCATACTGCTCTCTGTTGGGTCCTCCTGCTGACTCTTGTAGAAGAGCTTGTCTTCCTCGTTTGTCATCATAGAAAGGGCATTGGAATGATCAATATCGAAGATTTCGTTCTTGAGTTCTGCCTTGAACATGTCCTCCGCAACACGACAGCTCTCCTTGGATCTGTTCCTGCTTTTCACCAACTTGTAATGCTGGAGCAGAGCTTCCATTTTCCGAAGGGCGCTGTCCCGCCTCATAGTAGGGATCATTGCTCTTTTCCAGAACACCATCACAGCATCCAAACAGAGGTTCAGACATTTTCTCCATCCTAGGTTTTCCTGTTTTTGATGGAAGCACTACTTTTGCAAGACTTGCAAGTTCGTTCGTCAGCAGGCAGATACCCAGGATCTCCTTATTCAGGTGTCCGATGAGCCAAACCTCTTTCTTGCTTCGAGTTGCCATGTTTATCTGCAATGAGGAAATATATGAATTAGAAAAGAGTACAAATACGCAATGGTAGACACAATGAGGACAAAACTCAACAACTGACACAAAGGACAGAGAGCAGTGCACCCTTCCATCAGAAAGCAAGGCAGTCGACTAACACTAGAACAGCTGAAATTAGAAATACCTAAGCAAGCTGAAGCGTCAAATCTTGGGACCCCTAAACGTGTTCTGATCTGGTTGAAACCTGTTCAGACGAGTTTCCTCGGCAATAGGAACAGGGGCATCAATGTGGATTGAACTTCCTTCCACTTCATCCATCAACCACACTGCCGTGAAACACCCTTGCGCCCATACATAACCATTATTATAATTTAAAAAATATTCGAACTACCTTCAGAAATCACATTGATACATTTAAATACAAAAGACAAAAATGAAACCCAGAAACTTCATCATTAATTCTCTGAAAATCATGAACCCTCTTACACTTTGGGGGAAGCACCCATAGATACCACAAAAACGTTACTGGCCATCTAAAAGGCTCCATCTCCAGTTAACACACTACCTAAAGTTTCAACTGCATTGGTAAACCCAACTGAAGTTTAAAAATAATAATTTTCCAAAAGTTATTAAATAAAAAAATGTAAATATACTGAAAATTAATTTAATACATTAATTCCAACTTGAAAAGCTAAATTTCATAGGAATCAAACTCGCAATTCACAAATTACATCTGAGACAACTCTCTCCTGCAACACAAAACCCAGTATGGTTTGTAAATTACAAAAATTCCAGTAATTTATCATTTCAAGTGAAACTACAAATTTACATCATTATTCTAAATAAAAACATATTATGAACCCAAAAATACACGCAACCTACTATGTAAACAATAAAAATGAAACAAATCATTGTATAATGAAGTGTGTTCACTTTGTTTGTAAGCAAGCCTCTATAAAAATATTCCTAACTGAACTTAACTGTAGTACATCGAGAAAAATTTTTGTAACATTTCTTGTAACATTTTCTAAACGCGCGACTGAAAAAAATATTTTAATTTTTAATACCCAAAATAAAACATTAAACAAAAAAAAAACACTCCCTAACAATAAAATTCAATTTCAGAATTAAAAAAAAAAAAAATTAAACAGCCTAACCATACAAAATATCACTCGGAATTGTCTTGAAAATGAAAGAAGAAAAAAAAATAGACAACAAAAACAGCCCACCTAGAAAAATATAAAAATTAACGAGTATATTAAAAAAGTAAAAAAAAACATTAATTTATCAACAATTTTATGAAAACAATTTCTCTATTTCAATTAAACAAATTTAGCTTATTTGGAAGTCTCATACAATTTATATACGGCAAGCATAATAAACTTAAACAGTCTGAATTTGACCCAGTATAAATTAGTCTTTAACCCTTTTGCTGTGTCGTAGTTTAGAAATAACTTACTCCTAACAGTGCAGTTTTGATGGTAAAAAAATAAAATATGAAATTTAAACATTTTATTATATTTTTGCAATTATAAACTTACATAGCATTTGAAAAGTAAAATAAAAATATAAAAAAATTAAAAAATAATTAATTACTTTTTTAATTCTTAAATGTGGAAGTCGACTATTGTTGATTGTATTACAATTTTCAACAGCATCACTGCGGTGAGCGACTTTAGTCACACCCTTTTTCTGACCTAGTTATTTGTTTCAGAACAGCTGCATACCTTTCTGTATACTTTCTTTGTGTGAAAAATTTCAAAACAAGGGACAACACACAATGCCGGTGTTCGAGGGCATTTGTTGCAAACATATGAGGTTTGTTTTCTTTTACACACTCCCTTTCCTTTTTTGCTACATTTACTTGGAAGTATACTGCAAACAGCACAGTTCGGCTTCATTTTTTTGTCTTCATTGCATACTGGAAAATGCCTCTCAACTAACCTATTTGCCATTGGTGTGTCCTCACCTTCCTTTTTCCCTTTATTTAGATTGCCACGAGTGGCATAACCTTCTAGCATACCATTTACTATTACTTCTCGGAATTTTGGGCAACATTTTGTCATTGGGGTTTTGAATATTATAACAGATATTGCTGTTTACCAAAGCTACTTCGACTATAAAATGCCATATAGTTTGGTACCATTTCTTTGATTTTCTGTTGAAAGGATATGTAGAACACAGTTGGTCGAATTTATCTACTCCCCCCATGAATTGATTATAAGCTTGTTGGATAGTAGGTTTATGAACCACTTTCTTTCCTATCTTTGAATTCACTTGAACTGGAGATATTCCTGTGTTGCCTACATTTGAAATCATGTTCACCTTTCCTGTATCTTGCCAGGAGGTAGCAATAAGTGATTTATTATAGTTTATCCATGTGGTTGGCAGATCACCTTTTTAATTTTTAGGTTCTTCATTTCAGAAGGGAGGCCCTTGCGATTTGCTCTAACTGTACCACATGCTCCAATTTGCTTGGATTTGAGGTCTTCATAGAGGTCAACACTTGAGTAGAAATTGTTTAAATAGACAATATGACCTTTGTCTTCAAAGGCACTGAGTAGTGAAGTAACTACTCTATGTCCAAGGCCTTTATCACTAACAGGTCCAACTTCTTTCCCGGTGTAGACATTAAATTTCAGAAGATAACCAGTACGTGAGTCACAGAGTGACCGAATTTTAATTCCCCACTTTGATGATGGTTTAGATGGCAAATATTGTTTGAAAAAAAGTCTCCCCTTGAATTTTACCATTGTTTCATCTACACTTAATTCGCTATTGCTTGTGTAATATTGTGTGTACAACCCCCTAACAACCCCCGCAAGGGGGTTCTAAGCTCGTGCTCTTGAGTGCTCTCTGTGCTCGTTTGTACGTGCTTGTTCCTGGAGGTTTCACGTGCGCCCTCCCAGCCCTAGCACCCAAGGATGATGGGGCTCGACCCTGCAGTCCTTGTCATCCTTGGTCTTTTTCCACTTCGACTGTCCCCTCCACCCTTTCTTTTTCCTCTGTCTTTCCTCTCACTTTTTCTTTGTTTTTCCGCTGAGATATGCCCTTTAAATAGAGGCGAATCGGTTCTTCCTAAAAAAAAAAAAAAAAAAAAAAAAACCCTAACAACATCAATAATCAAGCTAATTTTATACAGTCTGTCATCTTTATTTGAAGTTTCATTACTACAAAAATGCAAAAATGATCGAATAAGTAAATACTGATCCCTAGACATTACAGTACTAAAGCCAGGTATAGAGGATAGAAATTTTTTTTTTTTGGAAATATGACTGCAGTGTAGGCTTATGAACCATACCCATAACAATTTCTAATCCAACAAATGCCTTTATATCGCTTCTAGATACATCATTCCATTTCCTAAATCTAGATCTAGGAGAGAGCGGCGACTCCCTATCAATAATATTCTTGGCATACCTATTAGTTTCTGTGGCAGTAATTTCATAAATGTTGAGGGAAAAACTTTTCGAAATATTGAAAAGGACTAATGTTCTGAAAGCCAATTACTTGAGTCCCATTGAAATCGCGTACTCCTTGAAGAGAAAACAAATTGGTATTTTCCTTACATTAATTTTTTTCCATTTTAGTGGGCCTCCTACCTTCTCACCAGCATCTATATCAGTAAGTTCATCCACTTCAGAATTCTCATTTGAAGAATTTGATTGTTCTACTTCATCCTCTCCCTCTGTAGAGGAACTGAGTCAGTATCAGAAATCAATGTTTGAATCGTTTCATTTGAAAGGCTTTGCTTTTCATTCATGCTGGCCCACTGGGGTATAAATCTGTAATATGAATGTAGTAGTTACTCAAAATGATGATTGAAAATAGTTTGGGAATGGTCAAAGTTTATATATATAATCGTAAATTATATAAAAGCTTCTTCAAACTCGTTATAATAGGACTCATTTCAGAGCTAGGCTAACGTGTCTGCTTTGTACATGAAGTGAAATAGTTTATGAAGTAAATGTTAACTATTGTAAAGCATAATATAAAACTATATAAGTATGATATGAACATGTAAAAATATATATAAATGTAAAATGCAATGAGTATTCATTATAATAATAAAATAAAAATGACATAATAGAAAAACATGAATGCGAACTTACAGTGAACCTTCGCTCACAATGACAGCTGCATACTGCCTCAAATCTAGCAAGCACTGACGTATATACTCCGAGCAAACATAAAGAAAATGACTCAAATCTGAGTCGTGAGACTCTTGTCGATTGTAGCACTGAAAGGAAAAATTATTTCAGCAGTGTGGACTTTAGTCAATTGTCGCATTGAATGGTTAACTCTATTTGGGCGACAAATGTTGATCACCGCAGCAAAAGGGTTAATAACAATTATTTTTTGACTCACTTTAAAATTAACTTAAACTATAAAGCGGAACTACAAAGTGATCCTTAAAATTATACACATTTGATGGTGATGTGTCAGTCTGTAAATCCATTATATACATCTAGTCAAAGAATAATTTTAAAAAAACTACTAATAAATTCTGGAAAATTTTGTTACATGTTTACTGAATCTCTTAGAATGCTCTACTATATATATATATATATATATATTCATTTTTATTACCTAGAAATATATATATATATATTCATTTTTATTACCTAGAAATGCGTCACTATATGCTCAACCATTTTAAACCTTACCGTATAAAAATGCATGTCACAAGCTATTTAACCAATCAAATCTTCGCATCGCGGAAAACGATGCTTCGTTCGTTCCATAGATCTTCGCATCGCTGTAAGAGACGCGTAACGTCATTAATACATAATTCACATATTATGTTATCATTGGTTAATTTTCAATATGTGGGCGGTTCTTCGACCATTTCTGACCAATTGTAAGTAAAAATTAGTCAGCTGAGATTAGAAAATTGTAAGAAAACTGACCTCTAATTGGTTCAGGGTCGTACAGTCCCAAGATCCTAAGCAAAGTGACCGCTAATTGGTCTCGCGTCTCGCTGCTCTCGCAGTCTGTTTCAGTTCAGCTTGCTCGTTTTTCACGTTACACTGTGTATTTGTTTGTGGGTATTTATTTTATTTCTTTATATACAATAATATACAATAATGTCTCTTGCTGGAAGTGAAAGTGATAGCGACATCGTGAGTGATGTTTCAAGTGATTCGAGTGGCGAGTTTAGTGAGAGTGATGGTGAACCCGAAAGTATTAGTATTCCCAGTTTATGGATTCATGTTTACCCTCCTGAAAGTGAGGCAGACGGGACCAAATTCACATTTCGTCCAAGAAATGTAGGCCCTCATAATGCCCCGCCTCGAAATACAGAGCCTATTCAATATGCAAATCTGTTTCTAAGTGACTCGCTATTGACTCATATTGTTAGAGAAACAAACAGGTATGCAACCCTTAGAATTTCCCAAAAAGACTTTAGTACAATTCCCCATTCTACTTTCGCTCATTGGAAAAACATTGACTTAGAGATGTTGAAAAAGTATTTCGGACTGTGTTTCTGTATGGGACTCCACCAAAGAAAAAACATTCGTGATTACTGGGATACGAGACGACTTCTCAAAAGTTCATTTGGAGAAGTAATGAGTAAACGGCAGTTTATGCTGATAAATGGATTTCTACATCTCTCCAATACAGCGAATCAACGATGGTGCGGGGAAGAAGGATTTGATCCTTGGTTCAAGGTTCGAACACTACTCGACCATTGCAACACAGTCTTCAAAGCATATTACGTACCAAATCGGACATTATCTTTAGATGAAAGTATGATAGGCATGAAGAACAGAACGTCGTACATACAGTATATGCCAAATAAACGGCACGCGCGTTATGGTATAAAAAAGGTTGAACTGTGTGAAGCCAATACTGGATATGTGTATCATGTTGACCTTTACTGTGGAAAAGACTTTTTTGCCTCCGGTTCTGCGAAAGGTTTAGCGCATGAAGTTGTAATGCATGCCATGAAAGAAAGTAAGCTGCTCCACAAAGGATACCACCTTGTAACAGACAATTTTTACACCAAAGTGCCACTGGCTGAAGAGCTACTCAGTAATGAAACCTCCCTAACTGGCACAATTAGAATTACTTCAAAGCATCTTCCAAACAGACTGAAACAGGCAAGACTCCAAGCTGGGGAAACACTCTACTTTAGAAAAGGCCAAGTGCTCCTTGTAGGCTTCAAAGAAAAGCCAAACAGGAAGATTGTCTACCTTCTATCAACATTTGGACATGCAGAAAATATAAATGTTCGAAACAGGCGTGGTCAAGAACACGTAAAGCCAAAAATTATTTCTGATTACAACGTCGGCATGGGTGGAGTCGATCTTAGTGATAAGAAAAATTTTCAGTATGCAAGTGAAAGAACAACTCGACGGTACTGGAAGAAAATTCTTATGAACTTGTTTGATATGGCACTCGTCAATGCTTATATCATCTACTGCCAGAATACTGACAAGCCGCTGGCAAGATCAGACTTCATATACTCCATCGTAGAAGCACTTGCCTACCCAAGAACACACCATGCCCCAGCATCGATGCTTCATCTTCCCTGAACTTCATCGGCATCAGCTTCAGAGCACACATACACCAAACTTCCTGGCACACAACTACGAAAATGTGTTATTTGTAGTCGAAGATCCCGTCACCACTGCCCAGGATGTAATGTTGGTGTTCATGAAGAATGCTGGGCAAAACTCGAGCACTACTGGAGAGATCTAAGTCTCAAAAGAAAGAGGAGTAATTCACCCGATCCCGCTTACCGAGACTAGAAAAAATAAAAATAAGGTATGCTATTTATTTATATAAATATCTATTTTATAAATGTATTTTATAAATTTTATAAATGTACAAGAGTACCTACTGTTATTTATGTTATTTATGTTATTTATGTTATTCATCTTATTTATCTTATTTATCTACTTTATAGAACGAGGAGTAATTCACCCGATCCCGCTTACCGAGACTAGAAAAAATAAAATAAGGTATGCTATTTATTTATATAAATATCTATTTTATAAATGTATTTTATAAATTTTATAAATGTACAAGAGTACCTACTATTATTTATGTTATTTATGTTATTTATCTTACTTATCTTACCTTATTTATCTACTTTATAAATATATATACAAGGTACTGTATCAATATTGCGAATGGCCTAATGGTGAGTCATCACTGAAACCATCCATTTATTGAATATTTGGGTAGTGAAACTCGTTTTCTTTTCAGATACGCAAGTTACCCATGAAATTTGGAGCTAAAGGATGTAAAGAAAACAATTTTTAATGGGGAACTACACTGGTTAAGAGGCCTTCAAAACTTAAAACTCTGTTCACTTTTTTTTTTTTCCCCAACTTCAACGCATTACTTTGGTCTTATATAATTATTTTAGGAGAATTTAATAAACATAATATTGAAGTACATTTCTTTCTCATTAAAATGATGCATAATAATATATATATAGCAAGAACAATCCGATCATTGCAAAAAAAAAAACTGGAAAGGTATGCAATTCCAGGAATTTCCAGGAATATTTATGCATCGTTTGAATAAGCCGTGATGGGTTAAATGACTAAAATAATTTAATTCATATAAGTATAAAACTTATTTACTAATCATTATTATTATTATTATCATCATCATCACAATTATTACTAATTTCCGAAATGTAAACACAAAACTTTTAAACACAAAATAGGTAGGCTTTAAGGCAGGAGTAAAAGTGGAAAGGAAAGGAAAAAAAAAAGAACGAGTCACTGGACAGCATTTATCAATTTTGAAATTTCTCTCTCTGACCGAACGAAATGAAATCTGAAGAAATAGGAAACAAATGACTCTAATTTTGACCCTAATTTTTTACTCCACATTGCAACTATCTCGACAAGACTACGACAAAGAAATTTTGAGTCAGAGTGGTTTGGAAATCTAGACTCCATCTCCATTGAGAAGAGGAAAAAAACAACAAAAATAATTTTGCCCACGAAAAGTATGAAGAGACGCTCCTATGAGAAGAATTTGGAAAATGATGGGTGCCATCTTGAATCATCGAATTTTGAAGAAAAGGGAATCAGAATTTGATTAATTTTATAAATACTCTAAAACGGGTAGCGAAACAAAATATCTACTAATTTTCATCATACGGAGAATATGGAAAAATGATCGTGGTTAATTGAAAGAACACATGCACAAATTTTCAATTCCTATTCATGACATGAAAAAAAATGTAAAAGCCTATGTTAATGAAGGAGTGCGTGGGTTTGTATTATTAAATTGATAATTTAATAAAGTTAGCTGCCACCAGAATGTCGTGGTTAATTTAATTAATTAATTACTTCTTTATTTACGTTCCTTTTTCTTCTATTTCTCTATCCTTCATCGTTCTCTTTGCACTCTTTTCGCTATACTTTATAAATACGGTAGACATGACTGACCGAGTGGAAAACCATTATCATTTCAAACAATGCAAGGGAGATGGGGGGTTTAATTATACTTTTCATTACACTTTACTGACTTTATTTATACCAAAAACACTTAGTTAAACAGGGTAATGCGAGGGAGGATTTAACTTTAATACTTAAGCCAGAGAGAAATACGAAATCCTATTCTAAATTCACATCAAAAAGCCACCTTATTAAATGCAATGCTGCCCAGTAACTGAAGGGCATTTCTACCCAGCCTCCGCTTGGGCAGAATCTTAGTGTTGCCACCTTTTATTTTATAATTTTAATATAAACAAACCATTTTTTATCCTAATTTTACATTTATTAAATATTATCATCATTTAATTTTTTATAACCAAAACATTCTAATTTTTAATTAGACATTACTACATCAGTGACAAACAGTGTTAAAGGCGTGACTAGTTTTACGACAAAAAATAGATGCTGGGGAATTGTAATTTTATCTTTTAACTTTCACTTTTCCTTTTCTTATGGTAAAGACCATGGACAGTTTCATCCTATGGATGTATATTTCTCTTATTAAATGCTACATCTTCTCCATGAGAAGGTGAGGATAGTCACTGTTAATCAGATTAACAGGCATTTACAGTCAAATAGTTAGCTAGTCTACACTCAGACAAAAAATTGGTGACAATGACACCAAGTTTTTTATCTCCTGGGGGCCCCCACTATATGGAAAACTGATATGTATGGGTAGTTGGGAGGTAATGAAAATGGTCCAATGAGTAGGTAGGTAGTTAATCTAACGATTATTAAACTTTTTTATGTCAATAACTGGGTAGATGAAACCAATTGGTTGCTCACCAGAGTTATTCTCCACATTAGTATTTATATACTGTGTGATAGAACGTGCTCAGTAATAGACATACATTACTGATCAACCAACCAAAAAAAAACTAAGAGGATGCTGGTGGAAAAAGCCGCAGGAGAATGGACGAAGAAGCAATAGGTCAACAAGACGGAATGGGGAGGAGGAAGAGGCTAAAAAATGGAAAAAGATCCCCACTAGCAAGTACGCTCTCAAAAATTGAGCAAAGAGAAGAAGGACTGTCTAATAACACTCGGTAAGTGATCAGTTATGTGTTTGAACCCAGTTGAGGATATAAGCTGGGTCAGTAAAATTAGGCCTATATTGTGGTCTAAGACCTAGCATCAACTCATAGCTTAACAAAGGCTAAGGTAAATTACCCTAACCTAATTTGGTGAGGAATCCTACTGTGGACCTCAATTCACTCTGCCCACTCTGGACTATTTCCAGAATCTCTAGGCTGACCCCTACAAGGCTAGGCTTAATCTACTATATAGTTAGGCTGGAGATATTAGGGGTGGGTTAATTGGGGAACAATTCATACAGAGCATTTTTCACAGTACACTTGACCTAACTGGGCATTCACTTGACCTAACTGGGCATTCACTTGACCTAACTGGGCATTCACTTGACCTAACTGGGCATTCACTTGACCTAACTGGGCATTCACTTGACCTAACTGGGCATTCACTTGACTGGGGACAATTCACAAGTAGATAGATCACAGCACTGCATTATCACATACTCTCACTACAACAATAATTTTAAAAAATAACGATGAACTTTGATATAATTAAGATTGCAAGTTTCGCACACCATGTTGGAATCTAGATTGAGAAATGGCACGATTTTTAACCTGGGATAGAGCCAGCGAAGTTTAAAATTTGATGGCTGGATGATGTCACGAGAGTGCGTGTTGCTTGGTGATAGTGGCAAATTCAAATTTTTAGTGTATGACAGGCATGTATAGTGTTTCCATAACATCATTCTGGGCTTGAATGAAGCGGAACTTTGTGGATGTCTAATAAGTAAAATGGGAAACATAGTGTTAAAAATATGTATGCTATAATTTTGTTTTGTGGATTTTTTAATTTGATTTGTTGTTACATTATATTTTATTTGGAAAAAACAAAGGCACTGGGCCATATTGGGGTTATCCAAGTCATGATCTATACTTTTAATAATAAAATCTTGCAAAACATCAATCTCAAGTCAGCTAATTAATGTAAAACTATAAGAATATACAGTATTTACAGTTTACAAACTATCATTTGCATTCATGGAAGTGTCCAAATTTTTCTTAAAATTAACAAGTTACTGTTTACCACATCATATGGCAAACAAGTCATTCCTTAAAAATCTACTACTATATGACTGAAAAAGAATTTTCATAGATCACGTCTACAACTTGGGACCTAAAAAAAATTAGACCCGGAAATAGGAAAAGGGGTTAACATTAGTCTTTTCACCCGCTCACATGTGGTTAAAACAGTATAATATATTGAATTGCCATTCAAAACTGACTAAGAAAATATATATCTTATGTTGTGCAAATTTGTTCAAATGTACTTTTTTAATAAAATGTATTTCATGTTTTGGCTATAATATACTTTTCTCAAAAAATATTTTTCTTCATTGGGCTATTTTTTCGCTACTCTGCAACTTAATTAGTTGGTTAGGTTTTGTTTTGGCTATTTTTTTTTTCCTAATTTGATTCAGCTTAGGGTGTTTGTGATAGAATTATGATGTGCCATTTGTGTGATTTTCACTTTGAGAACTTGATTCATCATGTGCCCTAGATGAAGACAAAGGATTGGATGTTTTTATCAATTACAGTGTTATTCTCTCATCCTTAACCCTTTCAGCCTGAGTGGAACACATTTGTTCCATCAAATATTTTTAACACAAATGGATCATATATGAACCAATTTCTCGTGTTATTTGCATGTTTCCATCCTAAACAGTTCATGGCCTTGCCAGACGTAAGATCTTAAGAAGTCTGGCATCAACATGTTTGTGAAAGATGCCATTTTTGTGATAGTAAATTGAGCCAGTCACTCATTTTTCTTTGTTTCTCCAATTTTAGGTAAGTTTATACAATATCTAGTACTGTTTTTTATAAATATTTTATGTAAGTAATTATCATAGCTTGCTTTGAGTATGATTGCTCACTGAAATTCTTTCATATAAAAAATTTGATACATGAAAGGGCCCCTCTGCATCATTGGAACATGTGTGTTCCATTGTAGTTATAGGTTGGCTGTATATGTATCAGCTGTGCTATATGAATTTTTTCTTTTTTCAGAATGTGAAAAATGAGAAGAAAAAGACCATTGCAAAAGGATCAAATAATGAATTACTAAATGAACCATATGATAGTGAAGATGACAGCTGTGATTCAAGTTTGGATGAAGAAGATATAGACAGTCCAGTTGATGATAGTGACGAAGATAAACATTGTTCCTCCCAATGAAAATGTATCTGAGAGTAGTGATTCATCTGAAAATGAAGAGCACAATGAAGCTAATGCAACTGAAAACAGAAATAATATTGTAGAGAATAACCACATGCCTGTAACTACAAATGATATATCAGTACATTGGAAAGCTGTGAGTAATGATTTTGTTCCAAAATTTGATATTCCTCCCATTCAAAGAGGTAAGATTTTACATGATTTTAGTAGAGAATAGAGAAGCATCACCTATTGATGTATTTAGAAAGCTGTTTCCTAGAAGTCTTATCAATTACATTGCTCAATCTACAAATGAAAGGATAGCTATTGACCAAAAGAAGGAAAAACAACAATGACAGACTGAAGGTGGCAAAATTTTGATTATTTTAGGCTCTCCTCTAATTATGGGATTCAATTCTTTACCAGATTTAGCATCATATTGGTCTACACACAGGGCATTGGGCAATGAAGCAATTTACATGAGCCATCTAAAACATATTACATAGATTCTGTGGTAGAGTGTTTGAAAAAAACATTTCGGTCAACTTTCTCAGATAGTTCCAGACAAACCTAGGTGAATCCATGACAAAGTTCAAAGGGAGATCATCTATAAAACAATACATGCCAATGAAACCTACAAAAAGGGGAATAAAAATGTAGCAGAGGTGTGATTCCCTAACTGGATACACTTAGGATTTTAATATTTATTCTGGCAAAGTAGTAGATGAACATCACACAAAGTCTACTTGGGGGAATGGGTTGTGAATAAATTATGCAGTAGCATTCAGGAACCTAATTCAGCGATTTAGTTTTGATACATTTTTCACGTCTGTTAGACTTTTGAGAACAATTAACTTTCCTGCAGTAGGTACATTCATAAAACCAGAATTGATGCTCCAATTCTAGATAATAAGCTAAAAAAGGGAGAAAGTCAGTTTGCTGCCAATAACTATGGTACTTTTAGCTGTAAAATGGCAAGACACAAAAGAAGTTTATCTGCTGAGTATCTGTCATAGAGATACAACAGATGTGTAGTTTCACGAAAAATGAAAGATGGAACATTGTTGAATGTACCATGTTCTGATGCGATTGCATTTTACAACTGTTTCATGGGAGGTGTGGATCAATGTGATCAAAATGTTTCAAAGTATCACTGAAAGAAAATTGGGTAAATGGTGGAAAAAAGTATTTTACAGACTCCTCAAAATGATTGTGGTAAATACTTGGGTACTCTACAATGAATTGAAAAGGAGTAAGTGCGCACTGTTTACATTTCTTGTATACTTATCTGAAGAAATGATGGATGTTGGAAGGAAAGAAATGCAAAGACCATATATTCGTAAACAAGGTCAGGGAAGACCACTGAAGAGAAAACAAAGAAGCACTTCAGTCCCAGATATTAGTAGACACCTGCCCATTGAAGGAAGTACTAGGCGAAGGTGTCAATCCTGTTCACAAAAGGGAATAAAGATATCAGAACCAAATTTTAATGCATTGAATGTGATGTTCCAACGTGCATGAAATGCTTTGCCCCTTATCATTTAGGAACAATGAAACTAAATTTTTATTCAGATCAATAAAATGGTAAATTTGAAGTTTTTTTATACTTATTATGATTTTCTATTTCTATTCAGTGTCTATGATATGTTGATCTACCACTACAAGTGGAACATATATGAACCATTGCAATATACAATGGAACAAATACAAGGTGTCCATAAATGTTTACCCTGAAAACAGTATGCTCTCATGTTTTAATGATGAATCTTACAGCCATTTTCTTTTTACAGGTGATCTTGTACATGCATAGAGTTTCTGTGCTGGTGTGTTGTTTCCTAGCATTCTCCGCTAGGAGCGCTATAGTAGCTGTTCAGTTAAGATGACATCTGTGACAGAGAAGGCACAATGTGTTGTGTGGCTTGCAGAAACAAATTCTCCTGTCAGTGTTCAGCAAAGGTTCAGAACAAAGTATGGAAAGAATCCACCTGATGTGAAGTTAATTAAGTCGTGGATGAAAAATTCTTAGAAACTGGAAAAAGGAAAGAGCAGTAGTAGACCATCAGTTTCCGATGGGACGGTGGAAAACATTCAAATGGCTTTCACACCAATTACGCCATCCCCCAGCTGCAGGACAGGCAGCCAATTGTCATCTTGCAACAAGATGGGGCACCCTGTCATTGTGCGCATGTTGTTCGTGAAACTCTCGACGCAACATTTCCAAATCGATGGATTGGCAGGAATGGGCCAATCCCATGGCCCCCAAGATCACCAGACATTACCCCGCTGGATTTCTTTCTCTGAGGTCATGTTAAAGATTTGGTTATGCAACAGTTGTTCCAGATATCAGGACATTGCGAGAATGCATTAAGGATGCAATTGCAACAGTTAACCCACAAATGTTGGAAAATGTGTGGCATGAGTGTGAATACCATTTAGACACTTTACGTGCCACTAGGGGTGCACATGTGGAAGCTTAAGTTCATTAACTATGTATCAAAACTTTGTATGTTTATCTACTTATGATTAAAACTGTGTTTGAATAAGAGTGTTTATTTAAAAGTTATAGCATGCTTTAATAGGGTAATCATTTATGGACACCCTATATATTCCAATTTGAAAAATTATTAAAAAAAAAAAAAATTGTTATAAATTGTCAGCAGTCATCCTGAAGTACCTATAAATTTAAAAAAAATAAAAAAAACACCGTCTCTCGAGAAATAATCTAGGCTGAAAGGGTTAACTTGCCTGAAATGTGACAGTGAGTTAATACGAAAAGATCAGAAGATATTTAGGTGAAATAACCAATATTAACCTGTTAGGTTAATTGAATGCCTGGTTAGGTCAACTGTACACCCTTGATAATTGGTTAAGTCATGATATTTTCATCAGTTAAATGAAAATGAAAGCAAACTTTTCTGGTTAATTTGAGGTGTTTTGTACGAAACTGCCATCTGTTTCCTGTGCAAATGTGTAGTTTTCGGGATGATGATATCTCGAAAAACTACACATTTGCACAGGAAACAGGGCAGATTCATGCAAAACACCTCAAAATTGACCAGAAAAGTTTCTCATCATAAAAACAGATGGTGTAAACAAATAATTACCGGGAAAGGAGACAGCAAAATCAAAATTAATAGCTTTTTAATTAATTATCTCCACAAAATTTAATGTCTCAACTCTCAATAAACTAAATAAAAAATAACTTAAATGTTTTATATTCAAAACAAAATTAACAAAACTCAATCTATATTAACTCTGCGGCTCTTTTTGGTAGCAAAATCATGAATTACATCTTCAAATGTCATTTCCCACAAAAATTATTTTCAATAGAAAAGAGTGTGAGGGAAGATAGTTTTTTTTGTCCTATGGTTGACTGAAGACAATTCTTTTTATGTGGGGTGGGCAGATGGGCCCACGAATGTGAGTGTGCCTAGGGCCTACGAAGGTCTTAAAATGGCCTTGCTTGCAAGTCTGTTTACTAATTTTCTTTTTATACCCACGAGTAAGGATGGATTACACCTTTGTGGAAAGGTGTGTGAGTGTGCCTAGGGCCTACGAAGGTCTTAAAATGGCCTTGCTTGCGAGTCTGTTTACTAATTTTCTTTTTATACCCACGAGTAAGGATGGATTACACCTTTGTGGAAAGGGAAAGTTCTGCTTCATATGAGAGGCTTCTAGAGGAATATATGAAAGTTATTTGGGTTTTGAAAGAACTTTACATCAACAGAGGACATAAAGCATCAAGGTATAGGTAGAGTGGTGGACATTGGAATAATGCACACACCATCTCCAAAAACATTTTATTTTTCCATAACTTTTTGGATTTATAGGTTTCAGCATATGCTGATTTTAAATCTGTTAAGAAATAAATTTTTTAGAAAAAAATTTTGAAAAAATTTTTGAAATTTTTTTTTCTAAAAAAAAAAAAATTGAAAGCCCTGTTAGCAACTGTATGCCCTTGACAATTGATTATGTTAAGTTGTGTTATTTTCATTAGTTTAATGAAAATATCATGATTTAACCTAACCAATTGTCAAGGGGGTCAATTTTTGCTAGTCACTCAACAGTGTTTTTCTGGTGTTTTTTTAGGTGATTCAAATGATTTTGACCATCATTTCTATAGCAAATCACTCTTTTTTGAGTTAGTGTGATTTTCGTTAGTTTTAATGAAAATGACTAAACCAAACCAATCATCAAGGGTTACAGTTGACCTAACCGGGCATTCAGTGAACCTAATAGGTCAAAATCATTCAAATCACCTAAAAACATAACAAAAAAGCATTTTTCATCAGAAATTTTAGAATCAGATGACCAAAGGGCTAACCTAACCTTATTATATCCACATTTTCCTACCTGGGGGCCGCGAGGTGGAAGGCTGAGGTTTGTCTGTTCGCTGATTGGGGAGGATAAAGTTGAGCTGCTTGGCATAGGAAGTTATGTAAATCTCGCCCCTTCCATATTTTAACTTGCGAAACTTCAACTCGTCTATCTCCACTACAATTCCAGGGCCCCTGATAGGCTCCTGATTGTCCATACAAAATATAGTTGCTTCGAAACAGAAGCTTCGCCAATTCACACTTGTCTGGCTAGTTAATGAAGATTCTCAATTACTTCATTGTGGTGAAACTGCTTCCATAGCCACGCATCCACTTCAAATCCACGGTTTGAAGTGGATCTTATCAAGGAATGAACCCTTGTAATCACTCGCTGCAAAGCCACAAGCATGGCACTTTTTTGTTTTTGGAATCTTTACTTTGTGATCACAGTACCACTGATGGTGGTCTTCATGATAATTACAAGGGTTATTACACCGGATACAACAGACTGTGGCAAAACACTGTGTTCCCGAAAAAAAGCAACTGTTTCACTGTTTCCTTTGGTAGAATCGAGCTATAATTTTTGTAGTAAGTGAGAGGGCATCCTCCACACACTGATGCCATGGCTAAAGTGAGCTATTCAAATTCAAATCAAGCCTGGCATGAGGGTGGTTCAATTTTATTGGCTAAGACAATGACGCCATTTGTGATTGGTTAAATTAAAATCAGTGGCACATGCGCACTTACATTCCCTTGAGAAATGCACAAATGAACGAACAAGAGAGTCCTAAAAGACACAGAGAAGACGGTTTTGGACTTAAAAAAAATCTTGGATATATATATCAATTTTATCTATGGATATCTCAGTAATCAGTCATCTGCTGAGGAAACTCATAGAAGAAAAGTTTCTTAGAATTGTCTAAAGTAAGGATTGCCAAGAAAAAAAAAGAAAAAAAATGACCAAGGGCATACAGTTAACCTAACCAGGCATTCAATTAACCTTTGTGGTATTTATTTCTTTACAGATTTAAAATCAGCATATGCTAAAACCTATAAATCCAAGAAGTTATGGAAAAATAAAATGTTGGTAATAATCTACTTAAGCTCCCATCTCTCTGCTTTTCATAAATTATACATTGTTAGCTTCATTTCTTCATTAGGAATGTGATTTAGACAGTCTTTAGTAAGGGGAATGCTTCAAAACCTAACCTAACCTAAAAAATCTAGTTTTAACCAAACTTTTCCGGTCAATTTTGAGGTGCTTTGGAAGATCTGTCATTGGTTTCCTGTGCAAAATGTGTAGTTTTTGAGATATCATGACATGAACATATAGGATATGTTCATGTTATGAGATCTTGTAATGACGCATACACAGGAAACGTGCAAAACCTCAAAATTAACCAGAAAAGTTTGCTCTCATCATTTTTGTTTAAACTAATGATATCATGACTAACCTAACCAATCATCAAGGGCGTACAGTTGACCTAACCGAGCATTCAATTAACCTAACAGGTTAATATTGGTTATTTCACTTAAAATCTTCTGATCTTTTCGTATTAAGCACTCAGTCACATTGACCCTACCATCGAGCATCTGTGTTTTCAGAAAGCTGCTAGTAGAGTTACCTAGTCTTCTGTGGAGGTTAAGATTCGTGTTTCGACCTTGTTGGGTCTCTTCGGAATGGTGATGGATATTGGGAACTATGCCCCTTTAACCATTGACGCAATATGCAGCGTTGAGCTGCTAGGGCTGCAGAAAGTACTTAATGTTTGTGTGCCTGAATAGTTTGGTTGCATTTGGGGAGCTGGAAAAGGTCCTGTCTCCAGTGAAATTACTGGACTGATGAGTCTGACGTCTTAGAATCACTGTCTAGACCGAAACAGGAATGAAGTGCTGTGCTAGCGGTGAACAACTCAGTGTCAGGTGTGTTTGGCACGGAGTTAGGCGGGTCACTAGGGTTAGGTTCAATGGCCACGAAGGCCAACCTAACGCAAACTTCGCAATTCATGACCCTACCATCAAGCATCTGATTTTCAGGGAGCTGCTAGTAGAGTTACCTAGTCTTCTGTGGAGGTTAAGATTTGTGTTTCGACCTTTGGGGAAGTTAAGGATCAGAATAATGCTGTAATTGATAAAAATCCAATGCTTTGTCTTCATCTAGGCCACATGATGAATCAAGTCCTCAAAGTCAAAATCTCACAAATGGCACGTCATAATTCTATTGCAAACACTACCAAACTAAATCCAATTAGAATTTACACAAATGCTAATGTTGTCAATCTGGTGATTTTTTCCTAAAAAAAAAACTAGGTTTTCATTAAAAATCCTGTAAAACTATAAACTCGCTAGACTGTGTTTTTAAAACTCTCTCATTTTTTTTTAGGTTAGGTTTTGAAGCATTTCCCTTACTAGAGACTGTCTAAATCGCATTCCTAATGAAAAGACAAAGTTACCAATGTATAATTTATGAAAATTGGAGAGACGAGATTTAAGTAGATTATTACCAAATGTCTTTGGAGATGGTGTGCATTATTCCAATGTCTGCTGGAAGAGTTAATACTGTTAAGAGTCTTAAATATAGATTATGTCAGGAATAGGCATATCAGCTATCTACCCAAAGGTAGTGAACCAGTTAAAGCTGAGGGGTTGAAGTGTATGTATACAAATGCACAGAGTCTTAGGAATAAGAAAAATAAATTATTTAGTTATATGATTAGTGAAATTTGGATATAGTCTGCATTAGTGAGACTTGGATTAGTGAGGCACTATTCAATGACACTAGAGCAGAGTATGAGTTAAATAAGGGTGTGCGTAATTACCACACAACTGCACTGGACAAAATATTAATAATATACTCATCCTAATTAATAATAAAGCAATGTTATATGCATTAGATGTATTTTCATCTGATTATGAGTATAAATTTTGGCAAATTTTAGTAGTCTATAGCAGCTACTAATACACACACACACACACACACACACACACATTCAACTGCAAAGAACACGCAGTATAAATAACGTAAAGAACGACGCTTGTATAGGAGATATTCCACGCAAGATGAGAGAGAGAGAACGAAACAAATGAAAAAATGAGGTAACCACCCGGGAATCGAACCGGGATCTTCCGATTGCCGGTCAGATCGCATCTGACTGGCAATCGGAAGATCCGGGTTCAATTCCTGGGTGGTTACCTCATTTTTTCATTTGTTTCGTTCTCTCTCTCTCGTCTTGCGCGGAATATCTCCTATACAAGCGTCGTTCTTTACGTTATATATATATATATAGTATATATACAGGGTGGGCCGTAAGTTTCCATACATAGGAAAATAAACATTTTTGTATGGACAACCATTTTTATTATATAATATGCTCTACATGGTTGCCATTATTTTGAAAACACATTTCAATACGTGTTCCCCACTGTTGATGAACACGCATTAGCACAGTTGACGTTATGCTTGTAATGGCATTGGTGATACGTTCCTTTAGATGATTATGTCTCGTATCTTTTCCTGATACACCATGGCCTTCAAGTGCCCCCAAAGATAGAAATCAAGGGGGGTGAGATCTGGGATCTGGGAGGCCACTCCACAGGACCACGCCGACCAATCCAAGCATCTGGAAACTGCTGATCCAAATACCGACGCACGTATTAAATTTTCCTATGTATGGAAACTTACGGCCCACCCTGTATATATAATAATATATATATATATATATATATATATATATAATATATATATATATATATATATATATATATATACACAAATTCAGAATGGTTCCCTGAGACAATTATATGTTAAACACAGACCGTGCATGGAACAAGGAACTCTTCTGGGAAAATTAAATCCACTATAGTCCGAATAAGTAATGGTAAATGACAAATACCATAGTTTTTTTTTCATGATTTTAGCCCGACGTGGGCAACGGGTCTCTCGCAAAGAGATCCCATAAATATAGCTTCCCTCACCAGCTATCTGCAAAGCAGACAGGATCCAGCTTTGGGACCTAGATCCATGTCCCAAAGCTGGATCCTGTCTGCTTTGCAGATAGCTGGTGAGGGAAGCTATATTTATGGGATCTCTTTGCGAGAGACCCGTTCCCACGTCGGGCTAAAATCATGAAAAAGAAAAACTATGGTATTTGTCATTTACCATTACTTATTCGGACTATAGTGGATTTAATTTTCCCAGAAGAGTTCCTTGTTCCATGCACGGTCTGTGTTTAACATATATATATATATATATATACTGTACCATACTTAACCAATCATCAAGGGTGTACAGTTGACCTAACTGGGCATTCAATTAACCTAACCAGGCATTCAATTATTACAGCATTTTAAAACCTAAAACAAATTTTTAACATTTAAAATTGAGAAATTTTATTTCGGGTAAATCATCAATTACCAAATGATGATCACACCACCACCTTTCAAGACACATTCTGGATTCATCAACATTCCTATTACAAATTCAATGGTGGTTTTGGACACAGTATAGATGTATAATAGTTTGGCGAAGGTATAATTTAACTTGCAATTTTATTTATTTATTTTTTTTTTACTTCAAAGTTGGTATTTTGAAAATGCGAATTTCTCATATTAGTGAATAGTTTAACAGTTCAAGTTTTGTTGACAAACGATAAACATATGGTGAATACACAGATACTGGTACTGAATTATAATTAAAAGTCAGTTATTATAGCTGTTTTCTTCTTATCTGTACACTATTGAACATTTCGAATTGTTTTTGAGGGCTTACTGAATGCACGAGGACTTGGATTAATAAATATAATAAGTGTTGCAATTTTATTAAAAATTAGCATACAAAAATTCCCTTAAAAAAATATTCCTTTTTGGCATTGTATTTGGTACAAAGTGACATGCAAGATGATAAATATAATCCTTATGAAAAAATATATTCTGTATGAAAGGACTAATGTAAGCACCAAAAGTAGTAGTGTATTATCATGCGTTACTTTATTTTAGTTCGCCATTTCTCTCTTAGCTCACACTGCTTACAAAGTAAATTGTACTGATGAATCTTTACTTGAGCCATTAAGAAAATCCACTTTCAGGCATGACTTATGGAACCACTTACCACATTTGGAGCTTGAGCACCCAACCCACGCACTATCATCCTCCCATTCATCCTTTCCAAGACATGCTTGGCAGACATCTTTTGGATTGTCAAGATCTTGAACTTCTTCATTACTATCACACTCACCCAGAGATACTTCACTTTCATCATCTATGTCATCTCTTTTTCTGGTTAGTTTTACCCAAAGAATCTTTCTTTTGAGCTTTGAGTTCTTGCCATTTTTGCTTCTCTTCTTGTTCACAAGATTTTTTCTTGAATTTTGCATAAATTTTCATAATAATCTTTGCCCAAAACAGCTGGAGGCATCTTACTTGCTCGTTTTGTTACCTTTCTCGTAATTATCACATGGTCAGCGATCTTTATATACTTCTTGAGTGGAGAAACCTCCCACTCAGAAAAGGGCAACTTTCTTTTAGCAGATGTCTGTTGTTCACCTGAGGGACCAGCTTCTTGGGACGTGAGTAAAACTGCAAGATTAGGTGTCCCTTGTTCACCTGAGATGCCGGGTTCTTTGGATGTAGTTGGAAGATTACACTGGGGAACAAATTTTAACTTTTTTTTTGTTTCTTGGATGTGAACAGGTCGGTCTTATAGGATGTTTTCCGCTGATTCCGAATATAGCCATAGAATTTCTCCATCACCCAAGGTTACTGAGAAATTTGTATTTTAATATTTATTCAAAAAGTGTATAGAAGTTAGTAAAAATACTTCATAAAAATTATATTAGAGGCAGATTGGCATTTAAAATATTCTTCTTAAAACTTCTTTGTCACTGATTTTCTCTTGTAGTTTTCATTAGGAGCTTCTCGCATCAATGTCCAGCAGTAATCAGCTAACATTGCTGGATCCCACCTCCCTTGGTAGCGTTTCTCCATAGTAGCTATATCTTGGTGGAACCTTTCTCCATGCTCATCGCTTACGTCGCCGAGGTTTTCGGGGAAGAAATCTAAATGGGAGTGCAAGAAATGGATTTTTAGTGACATATTACATCCCAATAACCTATATGCTTCAATCATGTCCTGCACTATTTTTTCATAGTTAGAGGCTTTGATGTTTCCTAGAAGATTTGTGACAAAATTCTTCATGGCCTCCCATGCCACTTTTTCTTTTCCTCTCAAGGCATCATCAAACTTTTGATCTTTCATGAGCTCTCTGATTTGGGGGCCAACAAAGATCCCTTCTTTTATCTTTGCATCGCTAAGTCGTGAAAACTTTTTCTTCAAATATTTGAATGCCTCATCTTCCTTGTTCATTGCTTTGACAAAATCTTTCATGATGCCAAGTTTGATGTGAAGTGGTGGTAAGTATATTTTCTTGGGGTCAACTAAGGGTTCATGAGACACATTCTTCAGTCCTGGGATACATTTTTATGAGGTGGCCAATCATTTACAAAATAATGCGAATCTCTGGCTCTGCTGTCCCATTCACAAAGGAAGCAGCAGAACTTCGTATAACCGAGCTGCATTCCCAGAAGAAGCGTGACGACTTTTAAATCCCCACATATATACCAACAAAACTGGTCATAATTAATCTGCTGAAGGATGAGTTTCATATTTTCGTAAGATTCCTTCATGTGGACAGCATGCCCTACAGGAATGGAAGGGTATTTATTTCCATTGTGAAGTAGTACAACCTTGAGGCTTAGCTTCGAAGAGTCAATAAATAAACGCCAATCTTCAGATTTGTGCTCATGACCGAGAGCTAACAGCAGTCCATTTACATTATTATAGTAGCATAAACCACCTGACGAGGAGAAATACTGCATCAGATCTTTTTGGTGAGTGTGGAATGCCGATATGCTTGTATCTTTTGCCAGCAAATTCCATTCATGTAACCTGGAGCCCAATAATTCTGCTTTCTTTTTCCGAAGGTCCAAATCTCTCAAGAGATCATTCAGCATAACCTGCGTTATCATACGTGGTTTATTTGATTCAGGTTGCTGAAAGTCTGTATCTTTAGTGTCATCAATTTCCATTGGTTCAACTTCAGACTCTTCATCCAGTGTCCATGACTTTGGGGGAGTTGAAATTGGGTTATCATTGTCATGTAATACTGGTCTCATGGCAGATGCAAGATTTGGGTATTGAATTTTGTTTATTTTTGGCAGAGAATCCTGAAATGTTAGTCATACAAAAATAGCAATCCGTTAGGTGATCCTTGGGCTCTCTCCAAATCATTGGTATGGCAAATGGCATAGATTTGTGGGTACCTTTAATCCAACCCCTGAAAGTGATGGCACAGGAAATGCATGAGATATGAGGTGCCTAGGATTTGTCTTGATCGCCTACCTTACATGCAAAATAAAGTTCGTAAGCCTTCTTCACGAGTGGGGTCATCGTCTTCCTCTGTGCCATTATGGTCAGTTTTCTCCACATACGTAGCAAAATGTATCTCTGGGATTAATACAGTTTCAATTCATGTTGGCGGAAAATTATTGAAATCACGGAAAACCTTTTGGAATGAAAAACCAATTTTTTCTACTATGAAAAATTTTAAAATTTGAGCAAAACTTGAAAAAAATTTCTCTTTTTATTAAAAATCTGTTTGTTTAAATAGCTATATTTTTTTAATGCAAAAAATACTATTAAATATAGTTAACCTGGAAAAAAAAGAAAGTAAAATTAAATTAGTACACTTAATTTTAACTAATATTTTGGGAAAACTCTGAGTAAATGGAAATATTATTTTCTCGAAAACTATGGGTGATAGAAAAATTCTGAAACCATATGTGGAAATCAGCATCAAAAGTTCTATAAGAAACACCAAATAGTTTTCAAGAAACAAAAATGTTGTTCCCTAGTGTTATTGGGAGCTTGCATGGTAGGATGCGAAGAACTTACACTTTGTCCTGTTTCTGCCTCAATTTCACTTTCATTATATGGAGTTTGTAGGGAGTTGTCAGCAGATTCCACATTGCCTAAAGACACTGATTCCTGACCATTGTAGGGCGTGTCACTTTTGGACTTTTTTTGAAAAGTTATGGTGCTTACCTCTTATATTGTGACAAATTGACCAAAAACCATGAATAAAAAAAAAAAGACAATTAGGTAATATTTAGCCCCCTCCAAATTTGAAAAATAAGCCCCCTATTCACACAAAAAAAAAAAAAAAAAAATGGTGATTTTTGGAGATATTTTTGGTCATAGTTTCCTTACTAATCATTGTATTTCAAAAATTTTGCTACCAAAATATAGAGAATAATAATGCACTTCAATCTGAAATTCTGAATAGTTTTTATTAACCTTTGCATTAAATTTATTAAATTTTTTATCTTTCTTTTGGTTATTTTGATGCATTTTCTAAGAGGAAAATGCTGCTGTTTTATATCTTTGGAAGATGTGAAATGCAATAAAATATTATCTTTGGATGTCACTGCTATCCATAGAGCATCATCCCAATGCAGCTCTGTGGCGATGGGCTTTGAAAATATAAAAAAAAAAAGCAGATGGGTTTAAATGAGCAACACTTTTTTGGTTTAGAGATTCAAAGTGGGAACAACTTTGCACATGTTTAGTAGATTAAAATTAGTAAATTTTGCAAAAAAAAAATTAATTTTTATTAATCAAAAAAAATATGCAAAGCCCCATCTTTTTTTTTTTTTTTTTTTTATTATGAAATACAAACACAACAATTTTAATCAAATAGAAACAAAGTGCTATTCTTGAAATTATAATGAAAAATTGTAAATGAAATAAAATTATAAATGGAAAGAAATTACAAAGTAAAGAGACCTTGTTTGGAAAACTTTGGGAAAACATGCCTGTTTTCCTCTACAACTTGAAGCAATGCCTGAAATTCACCTTCATCCTTACATGATGAAAATCCTGCAAAAGTTTGATATCCCTTTCTGCAGTGTCATTAACAACCTTAGTTGAAGAGAGTATTCTCTCCATCCATTGAAAATCATTGTTGCTCTCCCACATTACAGCTGGAGTCCTTATCCAATCTCCCATTGAACCAAGGACTTTGAATACAAACCATGAGTTTGGACCAACTAATTGCTGAATTTTAATTCGTTCTTTTAGGATGGGAAATATCGGCTTACCCTGTTTGAATTCTGGTGGTTGATTGAAAGAGGAAAGTTTTTGGCCACCTTGTCCTTTTTACTATGAGGTAAACTTCCAAAGAGAGAGAGGGTTACAAGTTCTTCAGATAGGTACCAGTAATAACCTTTTAGTGTTGAGGGCAGCTTCCGCTACTTCCATGTCAATCTTTTTGTACTGAACTAATTCGTTGTATAGGAGGAGGTCATTTTCAGGAGCCTCAAGTGGGTTGGTGACTGATAGCCAGTACTTGGAGTAGATCAGCGATGTAAACAAGCATACTCTTTCCAGCTTTTTTATTGTAACATTATCATATCTGGCTTGGTCTGAAAATGCTAACATCTTATTCGTATACAATATGATAGCCATCCATCTGGCATGATGGAGAGTTCCTGGCTTGATCCAGTGTATTCCTCTGGCAGGAATTTCTCCTAAAATGAGCATAGTTGTTTCAGCTACCTCTTTGTAATCATCCCTGGGAAGGCTCTGGTTATCTTTGATGCATTTTTTCAGGTCCTTGAGATGTCTGTCATTGATAGATAGCTGTTTGAAGGGTTGCTAAGTATCTAGCTTCTCCCATATAACATCTCTGAAGGTCTTGAAAGATTCGTTTTTGGGTGAAGTAGATTTTCCAAATACCTTTAGATACGCTGCTGACAAAACTCTTCTGCCATATGGTGGTGACAAGTGAGCCATAATAATTTTTTTCCAAAGAGGTCTTCCAGTACTTTACAAGCCCCTTTTATCCAGCCAGTATTGGATGTAGTAGTAGTATCAAATACCATTCTGTAAACCTTATCCTGTAATTTTCATTCTTGGATTGTGTTAAAAACAGTACAAGCTTGTGTCGATCCAGTTGAGACACTGATATCTGGTATCGAGAGAAGTTTCTCAACATTCTCCCCCGATATAAGTATTGCCAATTGATCCTGCTTTCCTCCTGAAACATTCAGTATCATTTTGCTGTCCCAGTGGACTACACAATATTGAGGTGGGTTGAACGACTCTCTAATAGTGTCAGCAGCAGCTTTCCTTAACTTCTTTGCAGCTCATGCAGAAGTACTTTTCGATAATGGCATCTCTTTTAAATCTAGCCCTCATTCAGCTGCTACCACAGATGCAAATGTCAAGTGTTGTCCGAATGATAGTCCTAAATGATCAGCTGTATTGGATATTAATGTTGACTGTAGTAACTTAGTATGTTTTGATGGGCCTGGGCTTGGAGTAAAATCATCATCATCATCTTCACCATTACTTGAGTCCACTAACTCGCCTTCAGATGATTCAAGTTTGTGTGTGTCTTCTTCTAATGCCTTTCACTCTTTTTCTTTCAATTTTTTTCATTCTTCACCTTCTATTCTAGCACTCTTTGATCAGTTTGGCTACATAAGCTTTATCGATCAGACCCAGAGAATATATTCTAGCACTTCGCTGATTTTCCAAAAAGCGAAGATCCTCATTCTTCTGTTGTATAGTTCTCAATGTATCATTTTGGATCTCATTACATACATTTTCAGTTGATATATCAAATAAGTTATCTAAACAAGACAGAAAAGATGTTTTTTGGGTTTCATAACATTTTTTCTTTATTTTTTACCCAACTTCTCATGCTCTTTTATCAAATCCCACAACATTTTTTGGGTCCTTTCTGCTTTCTAACGGATTTTGATGGTATGCCAGCCATAATCCACAACTTTTCTACTTATCTAATACTCTCAAAATATTTTCTTCCTTTGACACATTGTCGCTTTTCATTTGATCACTTCTCAAGAAGAAAAAGTGACTGAGAACTTCACTATTCATTGGAAGCATGCTTCCTTCTCTTGCGCATATGTCTTCTACTAACTTTCCCAATAAAGAATCATATTTTCTTAGGTCTGTTCTTAATATTGGCTTACTGTTAGCCATGACTACTGACTAATTTTAATAAACTATGAAATTAAGCAAATCTATAATAGAATTCTGAAAGAAAAGCAAATTTATCACACATTTGGTTATATTTGCATACTTTTTGTAGATAAAACCTGGAAATACTGTAGATAAATGTTATAGAAATGAAAATGGGGGGGGAAAAATTTCATAAGGTCCACTCAAATATCAGCACCATATACAACTAAAAAAGTTTAAAATGTCCACAATAAGAAGATACCATTATTCTCTATATTTTGGTAGCAAAATTTTTGAAATACAATGATTAGTAAGGAAACTATGACCAAAAATATCTCTAAAAATCACCATTTTTTGTGTGAATAGGGGGCTTATTTTTCAAATGGGAGGTGGGGACCCTAAATATTACCGATTGTCTTTTTTTTTGGTTTATTCATGGTTTTTGGTCAACTTGTCACAATATAAGAGGTAAGCACCATAACTTTTCAAAAAAGTCCAAAAGTGACACACCCTACTGACCAGCCTCTCTTGCAGTTTGAAGATTTTGAGTTGGATTCCTGTCATTACTCTCAAGCATCATCTTAGCATTCTTGTAGAATTTCCACAGGATTCCCAAATGAGTTTCATCTTCAATATCATACCCTTCCTCAAATCTTCTTTCAAACTTTTCTTTCAACTCATTTGTTAGCTGTTCTTCAAATACCTAAAACATTCTTATCATTCCTAGCTTTTCATTTGCACCGCACATTAGGGCATTCTGCGGCTATAGGGGTGATGTACAAAGTTTGGAATTCAATACCACACGCATGTTTAATCAAGTCCATTTATTAACTGAATAACAAACAAAATTTTATTCAATTTGAGTAATATTTACTGGTCCCCCAAGAGCCTCCTTCAAGTATTATTGGGGAGATTATGGAATCAGCTGAACAAAAAATGTACTTCCGTAACTTTACATCCAAAACAATTAACAGAAACCTTAGTCTTTTCAACACATTAAGAAAACAATGAAAAATTTACCAACATATCCATAGGGATCATATGTAATGGGACTTCTTTGCACTGGGTATGGTCTTCCGATGATGCTCGATCACTTGGAATGCCAATTCTTTCTAGTCTTCGTGCTGGGTGATCAAGCTGTTGAAGTCAGTTGCGAGCTTCACCACTCATTCAGCGCAGTCATTGATGACCCGAATGGCCCTAACTCTCTCCTTCATCACCACCATGTCCTTCAGGTAGTGGGGAACTTTGAGTCCCATGCATTTGAAGAAGTTAGCAATCTGTTTAGTCACGAAGTCTGGGAGAGTGAGCAGATATGGCGATTTCATGCACTTTGACTCGAATTTTCTTAGCCCCTTCTTGTGCGCAGGGACCTCATGGAGATTTTTAAGCATATGCTTCTTTTCCAAATTGTCTACCTTATCCGAGAAAAAGGCGAGACCAACAAGGTCTTCACTGAGGTACCAGAGGTGGTTCTGAGCCTTGGTTATGGCAATGGTTGTAACTGCCTCGTCTTTGGTCTTGTATCCTTCAAGCTGTTGGAGGAGCTCGATGTCGTTTCGAGGAGCATCGATGCCACTGGGTGCCTCAAACCACGCTCAAAGGTAAATTGTAGTGGAGAATACATTGATGCGTCGCAGCGCCTTCTCTTCCGATGGTGTTAGGGAAAACTGCCTCCGAAACAAGATCTTGAGGGAATAAATTCCTTTTGCCATCCACCTAGCTCGGTGGAATGCTCTGGGATAGTGGAAGAGACTCCTCTTCTGCTTCCTTGGAGGGATGGTTGCCCCCAAGAAGAGAAGCGCCAGCTCCATGTATTCTTGGTAATCATCCCGGTCCTGCTTCTGACTAAGTCTGGCACTGATGAATTCAACAACACTGTTCCAGTTATCAGAGACAAAAGTCCGCAAGGGGTCAGGGTCTTGTGGGTCATCTTCAAAGGGATGGTAGCTGCCCTGGTCAATGAAGCTCCAGTAATCCCTGAAGCGAGCAAACAAAGGAATGTTCGGGCCAGAGGAAGAAAAGAACTTGTCGAAGACTGCAGTGACCACCAACTCGTGAGTGTGGTGGCGGCAAGCGAAGATGATGAGTGGACGCTGCAAGCCTTCTTCAATTGTGACACATGCTCCTGTGTGGAGACCTGTATTTGCTGCCGTTGTGTCATATTCCTGCAATGAATGGTTTCACCTTCAGCCAATTGTCCAGCACGGTGAGTATGGCATCTCCCATTGCTCTTCCGGTTCCTGATGCAATTTTTGGAATGGCCAGCAGCTATTCGAAGCCTTCTCCTGATACAACGATGGGTAAGTGATCTGACTTACCACCTCGTTCGTCGGGAAGGATCTTCCCATCGAAGTGGAGAATGCACAGCTTCTGGGGGTCAAAGTTGGTCTTAATGTCCTCGGCAATTCTGTGTTGTGTTTTGGTTCTGGCACCGTGAATGGAGGTTGCTGAGAGCGTCAATTCTCGCACATTCACCCCCAGCTGCTGACAGGGCAGGAGCGACGATGTGTATGGCTTTTTGCATGCTTGTATTTGTCCGGTCAAGGGCCGCGACGAACTGGGGGTCATCGATAACCCGGCGAGGGTCCATCATCATGGCTTTTGGCTGAGAGCCACATTGGCAGAGGCAGTGGCTGACCTGAGTGAATTCCTCTCCCGAAGACTCAGTGGAGCTGGATGAGCTGCCAGTCAATTCTGCATCTGCCTCTACTTGCTCCAGCTCCCGTATTCGTTTCATTTCCTCCTTAGACTTGTGTCATCGTCGCTCCTCATTCTCCTGCTTCATTGCCTTGGCCTTGGATGCTTTGGCAAATGCAACGTCTTCTGGGCCAATGACCATCTTTCTCATTGTCCGTTGGTCTTTAAGGAAGTCGCAGTCCTCTTTATTTGTCTTCGAAGATCCAGCTTCAGAGTGAGCAACATCAAACAAGGTCTCCATGTCCAACAAGAACTGTTGTTCATGAGCTCGCTGTTCCGTTCATCGATCCTTGTGATTAGACAACTTCATGTACCTCTCGTGAAGCTTTTTGAGCTTGGCAACAATGTATGGCTTGTGGGATGTCTTCAACGATGCTTTTGTCCACACCTCCATGAGTTCTTCAACCACATCACTACATGCTCTTGGAAGGCTTTGCTTCATGACTCGTTGGATGAAAAACAGATGCTTTCCAACTTCACTCATGGTGGGAAGCTGTCTCATGGAAGAGAAATCCTCCTCCCTGAGGTGCCCGAGAAGCCACAAACTCACTTGCTTGCGTGTTGCTGCCATCTGTGAAACAAATAAGACTCAATAGTAGTGGTACGACACGTCAGACTGATAACACAGTTTGTAGGCAGGCAGCAGATGTCCACCTAGTGGGGATGGGTTGATGAACGGAAAGTGGTTTGTGTGTGTTTGGGGACGAGTAGTGCTAGTCATGTGCTCGTGTCAATACACTCGCTGTTTCAACACACTCGCTGTTTCAACACACTATAAGTTGACCCAAACCTACAAGGGGCTTGGGGGAGTGGAAGGAATGAGACTATCAAGACCATCTTTTGTGTGGTTTCTATTTAGTACAAATGGATCCAGTGTAGCATATGGGTCATTCTCTGTCAGATCAACCAGTGCCTAACACCCTCATCTCTCAGATTTTGCTGAAATTTGGTTTATAGGGAGTTTGTGGGCCCTGAATCCATTTCTGAAATTATAAGGTCAATCCGACCAACGGTTCAAGAGATATGACCTCGGGAAATTTGAGGTCACTTGTGAGGTCACTAACATTTGGCGACCCATAACTTGGGTAATAATGGTCACAATTATATAAAAGTATATATATTTAGAATCAGAAAATGACAAGGAATCCAAATATGCAAGTTTTAGAACTCTAGGTTGAAAAATAAAAAAGTTAAACTGTAACCAAAATTTGAGGTCACGATTTGACCTCTGGGGTATCAAATGAGAATTTTTTTTTTTAAATGTAAAAAATGAAGGCATATGCATTGGCTATTAGAATCAGCAAAAAAAAGTTTGTTTGTTAGGATTTTTCATGTAACTAACATATAAGTGAACACCATATTCATAAGTTGTGTGTCAATTCTACCTATTTTTTCACACTTAAGCTCATAATTTGACCTATAGAAATTAAAATTACATTTTTTTATAGATATAAAAACAAAGGCAAAAAATGTAAAATTGTATTTCACTGCTAATCTACACTGGCAATAATAGTTATAATAGTGAAAGGGGAAGACCTACTTAGAGGATTCATGTGCTAGCCTAATACAATTTTTGCATGCTCGATGCTCTCATCAATTTCTTTTTGTGGAAAAATGTATTGAATTCTGCTGCCTCCTCTTAGGGTAGGACAACTCATTACAGTTAATATATGATGTCCTGGCACTGCACATGAATCCTTGTTTGATGGATAATAATATGCACTTGATCCTGATGACCCAGAGGGATGTAGAAAGTTCACAGTGAAATCATCAAACTCTTCACAATATTCCTCTACAATTCCATACCAAACTTGCATGTCATAAATGCAGCCAACATACTCTCCTGGTTTGACACATTTTAGGTTACCAAGCATTGCAGGTTCATTAGTAAAATGACTTTTCCTTATTCTTTTCTTTTCTCCAATGCCACTTGAAATGGGATACACCATCAGTTCTTCCTTGTTTAGGGGAACAAATTTATGATATTTCTGAGTTCCAGGAATAGCCCTACTATCCTTGAATCGATGTTCCAACCATTCTGCATCTTTCAAATCAGCTGTAGTTACAAAGAAAAAATTTATCTTCTTGCTCAAGTTTTCTTCACAAAACTGAAACATGTGTTCTGGTGTAAGAATTTGCCTCTCTGTAGTTCTCTGCAAACTGGCACGAGCAGTAGCTCTTTTCACTGTTCCTCCAATCCCATCACATGCATTTTTGCCATGGGATGTAGCAAAGAAGTGCCATTCACAAGACAGACCAAAATCCTCTTCATGGTAACAGAGATTTGTGAAGTTGTATCTGTTCTTATATTGGCCAGCACATCCATCTGAGAAATAGTGCACCTTCTTCAATTGTGGGCATCTGAATTTAACATATGTCATAAGCTTCAATATGAATGAGTAAACCATTATAGTGTTGTGTTTTAGTGATGCAGATAAGAAACAGACACTAAAATATCTAAGTTCCTGGTCTGCAGATCTATAATAGATGACAAAAGGGTGAACTGTACACTGTGAATTGTCCCAGTGAAACCCTTGGGCAGCATCCTGGACAATGAAAGAATAATTCTCAGAGAAATCACCTACTATAACTACCTCGCTCTGAGGTGGTAGTGTTTCTTTCAACTGCTTGAAGTACTGTGATTGTTGCTGAGCAACAAAGTGATGACGAACCATGCGGGATATTTTCATGCTTAAGGATAAGTATTCATGAAGTGGCTCCACCTTATCAACCATTGTACAACGGTCAACAGTCACCCATTGCTTGTAAGATATTTCATTTGGAGCTGATTTCACACTGTCAAGTAACTCAAGAAAATCCAGGACACCCTCTTCTCTTGGGCAATCATTGCAAAGTTGCATCATGCAAGTCTCTCTTTCTGTACTGCAGACACTATAATCCATAAGATCCTTGTATGAAAGACCTCTTTCTCCCAATGCAGCCAGCTGCAATTTTGGATTTTGATGGTATGTGCAGACACAGACAGAATGAGTCCCACCACTACCGGCAAGCACACAATATGATGGCCGTAATTTTGCAAATGTTGAAAATCCTATTTTGGGATTCTTTTCATCATTTTTATATAGTTCAAACATCTCTCTTAAATTCCCGAGGACCAATCGTTTTTGCACCTTCATTGCACCTTCATTGAGTGTGTCAATATTTGTAGTTTGTGATGGTGACATTTGCTCTCCAGGAATGACTGTTTCAATTCATTCATTAATTTGTCTAGATGTTTTTCAGATTTAGTTTCAGGTTTTGAAGTATCACTTACCTCCTCGGTAATTTTGAACACCATAACTGAGTTCTAGCCTCTCCTTCAGGTGTTTCTGAGCAGATGATAGCTTACCACGAGCCTTGTGCTTTTTCTGGCTTAATGACAGCCCTTCTGAAAAGAACAGAAAAAAAAGGTTTAACCACACCTGAATATTAGTAATTAAATATTAATTATAGTACCTTAAATGCTATATAATTGGCTATATAGTAGATCAAACAGACCTTGTAGTAAAGTATAAGTTTATTATATTAATTTATTACTTACTTTTTTTAACTGGTGTTTGGTCCAGAAATGCTAGAACTGGTTCAACTGAAGTTGAAGGATTTTCCTTTATCAAGCAATCACTGTCATTGTCCAGATCTTGAATTGAAGAGATGTTACTCAAGCCACTGATAGTAGATGATTCATTTGAATCCTGCTCAGACTCGTTGTTTTCAGTGGTACTAAGTATAGTGGGGTTTTTCATTATCAGTGTCCAGCAGTTCACACACAACAATGAGTCTTTTTTCACTCTTCCAGCACATTTTTCAACAAGTACATCAGTCACTTTTCTAAGATTGATTGTTATGCGTTTCTTGTGTTTTTGAATAGGGTCCTGGCAGTATTTCAAGTGCCGAACATTGTATTTTGATCTGTAAAGATATAGGATTTACAATTAGGTAATATATATTTTTAGAAAATATATAGCTATACACACTTAATATTTTAGGCCTTGATAGTCTCTGAGGCTCATTAAAAACACCATACCCACCAGCCACCCACAGTGCTGGCTGGAACTGTACTAACCTGTAGACAAGGAATTTTGCAACTATCTGTGTTGATTCTGCACTAGACAAGTAGCAACATGTTTCAACAGGTTGTTTAGGCTACATGTGAGCTTAGTCTTCCCCTTTCACTATTATAACTATTATTGCCAGTGTAGATTAGCAGTGAAATACAATTTTTATTAAATTCTTGGAGCTTGAGGTCAATTGATAGCTAAGATATAAAAATTCCTTGAAATGACAAGCAATTTATAAATATGGTGTTCACTTATAAGTTAGTTACATGAAAAGTACCAACAAACAAACTTTTATGATTGTTTCTATTAGTCAAGAACTCTGACTTGTTTTTTATATCTATAAAAAATGTAATTTTAATTTCTATAGGTCAAATTATGAGCTTAAGTGTGAAAAAATAGGTAGAATTGACGCACAACTTATGAATATGGTGTTCACTTATATGTTAGTTAGGTACATGAAAAATACTAACATAAACAAACTTTTTTTTGCTGGTTCTAATAGCCAATGCCTATGCCATTTTTTACATTTAAAAAAAAAATTCTCATTTGATACCCCAGAGGTCAAATCGTGACCTCAAATTTTGGTTACAGTGTAACCTTTTTATTTTTCAACCTAGAGTTCTAAAACTTGCATATTTGGATTCCTTGTCGTTTTCTGATTCTAAATATATATACTTTTATATAATTATGACAATTATTACCCAAGTTATGGCTCGCCAAATGTTAGTAACCTCGCGAGTGACCTCAAATTGCCCGAGGTCATATCTCTTGAACCGTTAGTCGGATTGACCCTATAATTTCAGAAATGGATTCAGGGCTCACAAACTCCCTATAAACCAAATTTCAGCAAAATATGAGAGATGAGGGTGTTAATTTCAATTTTTTTTGGTTGATCTGACAGAGAATGACCCATATGTGCGTTGCTGGATTTCAAACTTCGTGTTTTTGGAATGCCCTACCGCACATTTCCCTCCTTGTATTGAATTGAAGCTTTTTAGAATCACTTTTAAGCAATAATCGATCATAATTTACCCCATCAGGAGTGAAAGGTACCAACCCAGCTTCTCTAAAACCAGACTTCACATTCATTGTTCCATCAGCAGATATGCACCCTAGAACTGTTACCTGCTCTTTGCTGTCAGGAGCTAGCCTATAAACATTTTTTGAACCCCTTTCGGTAATTAGAGAACTTACCATTCGTGCCTGCCAAAAGAAACCTACTTTCATCCAAATTAAAGATATGGGAAGCATTGTCTTCCGTAATAAAGTCCTTGGCAATAATATTATGTTCCTCTGTTAGGAATTCTTCCAAGTTTAGGAACCAATTTCTGATTTGGGTTTCAGAAACATATGCATGTTGGTATCCTAAATTTTTGGGCACCCTTGAAGACAATGCTGGAAAATGGTTTAAGAATCTATATACCCAACATTGACTCAGTAAGTTATTTTTAAAAATCCTGTTTTCCTTATCCAATGATGTTGAACCCCTCTCAGCCTCTGCAGCATCTAGTAGAGACTTTACAACATGAGGGATTTGTTTTTTCCTAACTCCAGCTCAAATTTTGCCATGCCTACTAACCAGTCAGCAAGTCTTTTTTCTCGGTTAACCGAGAGCTTGGATGATGGACCTGTAAAAGTAAGAGATTGTGACATCATACCTAATTACAGCTATCACATTCAATCCTCATTTTATATATATACGGTATATACTGGGTGTCCCATTTGAAATGAAACAACTTTGAAACCTTATAATTTTTTATTGAATGATGCAAATAATGTAATATTCACACAGTAAATAGTTAGTCATAAAGAGTCATGATATATGTGAATTATAACATTTAGATACATAGCATAATATTTATTTTTGTTAAGATCTTCACGTTTATATGCTGAATAATTTGAAGCTTATATGGATAGAGCTGCAGCTGCTTGCACAAGACTCTATGCACAGTTGAACAAAGAATCTGCAGTTTGACACTGGCATGATGGATGGACTTTCTCAGGCTACTACCAAAGGCGCCGCATATTCATTCATCATCATCTTCCTATCTTGTTTGCCCTCCAGAATGTTCCTTTAGAACACTGCCAGTCTCCTCAAATTTCTTGGTCCATGCATATGGGTCTCTTCTGGTGGGTGGTTCCTTGTGAAAGGTTGTACAGAATCGCCGTTGCACCAGAGTAGGGGACTTCAACTCAGCCATCCATAACACACATTTCCCTTTTTCTTGTGGAATAAACATAATTCAATCTGAAACAAACAAAAAACATTATGACAAAAACTTATGCATATGGTGTAGTAACTGGCAAAGTTTCAACATTCTCACATTAATACTTTAAAAATTACAGTTTAAGTTGTTTAATTTTGAATGGGACACCTAACACTTGCCTGGTTTTGACTTCCCTTGTGTGTGCTTATTTGAGATTTTATCACAAATTGTGGTTGTTGAGACACCATACTCTTCAGATGCTTTCTTATAGGAGAGTCCATTTTTCACAGCTGCAACAGCTTGTAGAAGTTCCAGTTGGCTATATGGCTTCAGCTTCTGCTTCAAATGAGATCCTGTCATAAGGCTTGTTATCTGAAAAATATATTTGTAATTAATTAATATTTTTTAAATGTCAGTTTATTTTTAATTCATAAAAACTTTTTGGAGTGCATTATCACTGGAGATGAATCCTGGATCCATCACTATGCAGAAAGCAAACAACAGAGCATGCAATGGAAGCATCCAACATCTCCCATTGCAAGGAAGTTCAAAGCGCAGCCATCAGCAGGTAAAGTTATGCTAACACTGTTTTGGGATACACAAAGCCCTATCCTTGAACATTATCTAGAGTGTGGAACTACAGTAACAAGTGTATCATATTCTGACATGCTTCAGAATGAGTTAAAGCAAGCAATTCGCACAAAACAGAGAGGGAGATTGTTGGAAGGTGTTATTCTGTTACACGACAATGCGCACCCTCATACAGCTGCACCAACTAGAAAATGCTTTCAAGAACTTAAATTTGAAGTTCTCAACCATCCAGCCTACAGTCCAGACCTGGCACCTTCAGATTTTTGGACCACTAAAAGACACTGAGAGGTCAGCGATTCCAAGGCGATGATGACCTGATGGAGGCGGTGCATGACTGGCTATGCACACAGCCAAAAACATTCTTTTGTGATGGCGTTAGGAAGCTTGTAGATCACTGGACTAAGTGTATTGAGAAACAGGGAGACTATGTTGAGAAGTGATGTTTATATAATCTATCAGATGTGAAAGTAAAATTGCGAAAATAAAAAGTGTGGATACTTATTGAATTACCCTCATATATATTATATATATACAATAGCAGAAAAGAAATTGTGTGGAAATACAAAAAAGAGCCAAATACTGCATTCAAGCCTGATCCCCTCACCCTACACATGATATTGATATGCCTGAAGGTGTGCAACCTAAAGCAACCAAGCTTATCCCTAACGTAAGAAGATTGGAATATAGGGATAGATTAAAGGAACTAGGTATGTTTAGTTTTGAGAGACGTATGAGGGGAGGTATGATACAAATGTTCAAAATGTTTTCAGGTTTGGACAGTTTATATATACGTAACTTTTTCTCACTAGATACTGATGGGATAACTTGTGGGAAAAATAGGAAAATTAGTAAACACACTTGTAGATTTGATCTATGAAAACACTTTTTCAGTCAGTCGTAGATTTTTTGAATGACTCGTCATATGATGTGGTAAACAGTAGTTCATTAGTTAATTTTAAGAAAAATTTAGACATTTCCCTGAGTGAAAGATAGTTCATTGATTGTATACAGTGTATATTCTTGGCTTGAGTTGTGTGAGCTGCTTTGGTGGTGGTAGGTGGTTGTGCATTGGTTGGGTGACTTAAGATTTATGTTTTGCAAGATTTTATTAAAATATAGCTCGTGACTTGGATTACCTTGATGGGCCCCAGTGGCTGTGTTTTTTCCAGGTGAAGTATGGTGTGGTATGTAATGAGTTGTATGCTAATTAGCTGACTTGAGAGTGTTTTGCAAGATTTTATTATGAAATATAGTAGCTCATGACTTGGATAACCTCGATAGGCCCCAGTGGCTTCATGTTTTCCAAATGAAATGTAATGTTATGTTATATTGGCCCAGGCTAAGGTCACTATCATAATCTAATAGTCAATATGGCAACCTCAAACCAAGGCTACAGTCTGCCTTAATCTTATTGTAGGCTGGTTGTGATGATTGGTATCACTTATCCTGCATCAAAATTACAGAATAAGTAATAGCCTAACTTTACATTACATTACAATTCCACAGAGTTCAAATCCATATAGGTGAGAGGTCCCCAGTATCTGAAGACAGAACATTGCACAGTAACACATTAGAGCTGTTTTGGACCCTAGTATTGAAATTATATATATTCTTCCAGATTTACATTTAGCTGGTATGTAGGTTATGCATAGTAAACATAAAACTGGCACTGCATCATTTTGGTTCCCTGCATAGCATACAGAAGATATTATTAGCAACAGTTTATTCATAGCAGTTTTTGTATAGTTCAACCACAGATGGGATGTATACAATGCAGTACAGTAAGTTCTAAAAAGATAAGTTTAACTGATTCTGAACACATACCAAATTTCCTTACTAGTATGTTACCCTGTACATACAGCTTTTTACGTTGCCTCTGAATATAGAGTTCATCTTGCAGCTTGTGAGTAATTACATGACCTAAGTATTTACATGTCTTTTACATGTATTGTCTGACCATTCACTTCAAAAGACCCACATGATACATGTTTCAGTAGATTACACTTAAAAATCAGAATAAAACTCTGCTCCAGTATAGGTGGTCATTTTCTGTACCATACTGTTCATATATCTCTAATAGTACTCTCAGCCCATAGGGAGAGGGTGACAAAAGAACATATACTGTATGCTTGCTTTTGTATTTTGGGCTGCTCAAGAGCTAAGTATGAGGGGCAGTAGGAAAGTAATGCCTCTTTTCGTATTTATGAACTAAAAAGTAAGAGGCATTACTTTCATGCTGACCCTCGTATATTATTCAAAAGATTAATATACAATTTTAATTTTTTGGAGTTGGTGAAAGAACTTAATTGGAATATGAAACTTATTTTCAAACTCATTTGGCTCACCACCTTTAATTTTCTTGTTAACGTGTCAGATTGTGTGAACATCGCGTATATGTCACTCATTTTCATTAGTTATTAGAGTACTTTAGTGTGGTTTACTTTCTATTTCAGAATTGAGTTAATAATTGAGTGCTAACTTCAAGGTTCATTGATTAAATTGAAAATGGAGAATTCTATTATCAGATGCTGACAAACAGGAAGTCAAGATGATGATCATAGTATTTTGGATGAGTTCACTGTTAAGGTAAGTAGGTTAGGCTGAGACCAAGATTTAGTTTAGTAGTTATTACATTTCATTTGGGAAACATGAAGCCACTGGGGCCTATCGAGGTTATCCAAGTCATGAGCTATATTTTATAATAAAAAAAAATCTTGCCAAATGTCAATCTCAAGTCGGCTAACATACAACTATCCACTACTACCAAAGCAGCCTACATAAATCAAGCCAAGAACATGCGGCATTCACAATCTACAAACTATCTCATTCGTGAAAATGTTCAAATCTTTCTTAAAATTTACTAACAAGCTACTGTTTACCACATCATATGGCAAGTCATTCAAAAAATCTACTACTATCTGACTGAAAAATTATTTTCTTCAATAAAGTCTACAATTCTGTCTCCTAAATTTCTTATTATGACCACGAGTTATCCTACCAACATACTAAGTTCTTTTAATTTTTCCCTGTATTCCAATCCTCTTAGGTTAGGGATAAGCTTGGTTGCCAAATGTTGCAAACCTTCAAGCATATCAATATCATGTCTAAGGCGAGGGGACCAAGCTTGAATGTGGTATTCTGAGGCCTAACAAGAATTATATAATTTACAGATGATTTTTTTTACTTTTATAACTAACATTCCTCTTAATAATACCTAACATTTTATTTGCTTTATTTCTAGCCTCTAAATACTGCTTAGAAAATTTTAGATCACTACCAACTATAATGCCTAGATCTTTTTCCTGTCTCACACCCTCTAGTTCCCTTGCATCTCATAATTAAAGTTTTTATTATTTCTACCAAAATGCATGACTGTATTTTTGAACATTGAATTCCATCCGCTATTTACTAGCCCAAGCAACTAATCTATCAAGATCTCTCTGCAGTTTATAAGAATTTTCTATATTTGTAACTGGTGCAATTACTTTTGTATCATCCGCAAACTTAGAAACTTTATTACCTAGTCCCTTCTCTAAATTATTTAGATATAAAATAGAGAGTAATGGACCTAAAACTGATCCCTGTGGTACCTACTTTTCACTTTCTGCCACCCAGATTCATGACCATTTAGAATTACTCTGTTCTGTTTTTTTTTTATGTAAGGAGGAGGGGCCAAGGACTGATTTATAACTGACCCCAATATCCCATGAGCTTCTAATTTATATAGAAGTGTCATATGTGGAACTTTGTCAAATGCCTTACTAAAATAAAAAAAATTAAAAATAACATCCAGTTACTTCATTTCCATTATCTACCAGATCAATCCCAAAGTCTGAGAGATTAGACAAACAAAGACCTTCCTGATCTAAATCCATGTTGTGAATTTGGAATAAGATTAAACTTTTCCAAATGATCTTCAATATTATTTTTTGTAATTCTAGTATCTTTCTTTCCTACCAATGATGTTACACTAACAGGCCTATAATTTCCTACGTCCTTCCTACTACCCTTTTTGTAAATGGGTGCTACATTTGCTTTTTTCCATTTATCTGGTACCTCTGCATAATTAATGGACTTAGCAAACAAAATAATTAGTGCCTCTGATAAGCTTTCCTCCCCTTCTCTGAGAATCCTGGCATATACAGTATATTATCAGGTCCAGCAGCTTTATTTGACTTCAATGTATGAATCACTTGCCTAACATCATCCTTCCTTATATCTATGATCAAGAATGTCTGAATTTACAGAATCTAAAGAAATAAAATCAAAGTTATTTAAATTTTCTTCAGTAAAAACAGAGCTAAAATAATCATTAAAAAAACAATAATATCCTGATCTTTTTCAAACATCCTATCATCATGTCCTATTGGGCTAATCCTATCATGCTTTTTATTATATTTATAAAAACTAAAGAATTTCTTTGGATCTTTATTGTTATTTCTAGCTAGATTTATTTCACTGGCTTTTGCTCTTCCTAATCAAACTCTCTAGCTTATTTCTTAACTGCCTATAATTATCCAAGTCCAAAATATTATAACTGCCTTTAAATTCCCTAAATGCCCTTTTTTATTTTTAATCATTTTAGCTACTATTTCCCTATTCCACCACAAAGGTTTCCTAATCTTTACTAACAGTTCTGAAAGGAATCACCTACATTGTACATCTTCTAAAATTTTTTTGAATCTAGACCACATCTCAATAGCATTTTTATTGGCAAATTCATTATCCCACTTTACTGAGCCTAACAACTCCCTAAATTTATTATAGTCACACTGAGAAGCCAGGCACTAGATGGTCATTGTTGACTAGATCCCTATTTAATTCTATCTGAAAACATATGATCCAATGGTTGCTATTGGGTAATTCCAGGACAAATAGACAAATGAAAGTGCCAAATGTACACTCCGCCATCTCCAAAATTCATGAAACTTGGTGAGAGGGGGTTTTGGTCCAAATTACAAAAATCTGAATTTTTTTGAAAATTGGTTAAGTTGGTCAAATTTTATGGCTTGACCAAATTTTGGCCAAATGAAAAACCAACAATTTTCAAACATAAATATCTCAGCTGCTAATTGTGGTAGCGTAATAAGTCTTAAATGATAAAATATGTAAAATTAACTGTAGTTTCTAAATATGTATCATTTTTTTAGGGTAACAAAAATAAAATTATGATTTTTTGGAAAGTTTTTTTTTTTTTTTTTTGGCAGCGAAGATATCATTTTTCGAAAAAAAGACCAAGAATAAAAAATGTTTATTTGATGTATGTACACCATAATAAGTAATAAAAAGTCAGCTTATAGTTTATTATAAGGCTCAAAACTGAGTTTGAAATTAAGTAATAAAATTTTTTTTCAGACGACGAAGATTTATTACAGACTTGGTCCAAAAAAAGACAATTTTCAATTCATATAAAAAATACATGTAGATAAACCAAAGGAGAAAAAATCTTTTAAAATATATGTACAATGTACATACATAACCTCTCTTATATTTAGGGACAGAATATATTGACAATAATAATGTTTAATTTATAAAGCGCTTATCAGAGTATAAAATACTCTTCCTAATACTACACATACACAAGTCTGAGAATGAATTAAGAGACAGTATTCTCATCCAGTGAATCCAAATTTTAGACACTAATAATATAATAATAAGAAAAAAGAATTTTAAAAGATTTTTATAACTATTAAGTAGATACACAAATCTTAGATAAAAATTTAGAAATATTATATAGACAATCTTAAATAGTATACATTTGATAGAATTTATTTTATCATCTTTGAAAAGTTATTTAATTCTTGAAGCGGAAAAATGTATTGTATTCTTGTTCCTCCTCGTAAACTTGCTTCAATACTCCCAAATATATTTTCTGTTGGAACGTGACAAACATCATCTTGCGCAGGAAAAACGTATGAGGGACATACGCCCGAAGGATGGAGAAATTTTATCAGAAAATCATCATATTCACAGTCAAAGGACTGGACTAATCCGAGCCATAGTTTTTTTCATACATACAACCCACAAAAGAGCCTGTTTCAATTTCGCAATTGAGAGACAGTATTATGTTCTTGATCCGAAGCAGAAACTCTAATGAGCTCTCTTATTTCGACTGACTGTGCACTCTGAGAGAGTGGATAAACCTTCAATGAATTCTTGGAAATTGGGACGAAGCGATGTAATTGTTGAGTACCTTTGATAGAAGTAATAGGTTCACTCAGACGTTTTTGCAAAGAAAGCTCTACATCTACAACTTCTGCCTCAGAGACGTAAAAAAAGTCAATAGCGGTTAGGAATTCTTGAGAGCAGAAATTGTAGAAGTCCTCAGCTGTTAAGATTTGATGGTTGAGAGGCTGTCGTAAGCTTTCTCTGGCGACTGCTCTTTTTACTGTTCCACCAATACCGTCGCAGGCATTCTTCCCATGGGATGTCGTGAAAAAATTCCACTCAGCATGAATTTTGAAGTCTTCGAAATGATGGCAGAAATTTAGAAAATTTGTTTTATTCTTATACTGAGCCGCGCATCCATCTGTGAAATAATGAATTTTAGTTAGGTTTGAATTTTGTTGTTGGATGCACAGGATTAATTTTTTGAGAAAACTATGAACCAGAATTGTATCATGCCTGCGATGGTTTGAAACGAAGCAGTAACTTTTGCAAATTAGTTTTCCTGCATTGTGTTTGGAATAAATGAATGGGTGCACTGTACATTGCGAGTTCTCCCAATGAAACCCCTGGGCACAATCTTGTACGATGAATGAAGTTTTCCGCGAAATCGCCCACCAAAACACCTTCATTTTCGGGCAGAGTTTCTTTTAGATTTTTGAAGTAACTCGACTGACATTTATTCGTGAAGTGGTGTCTTGTCAGTTGTGCAATTTTTTTGGTGAGCGATTCCACGTATTCTTCTGGAGTTTCGGTGATATCTTTTAACATACAGTGATCGACGGATACCCACTGTTTATATTTTATCTCTTCTATCACCATGAAGTCCAAACTTTCCAAATAATTTTTTATTCCGACCTCTCGCGGGCATCTTTTGCATCGGTGCATCATACAATCTTCATTGTCCATGCTGCAGATGGATAAAGACACTAATTTTTTGTAGTCTAAATCTTTAATGCCTAACGCTGATATTTGTAGTTTCGGATTTTGGTGATGCGTACATACGCAGACACTGTGAGTTCCGCTTTGTCCAGCAAGCACACACCACAATGGTCGAAGATGAGCAAAGGTACTAAAGCCTATTTTGGGATTTTCATCATTTTTGCATATTCAGCATAGGTATAACTTTCAAGTTACACAATACCAGTCTTTTTTGTTTTTTTATTTTTTCACCCTCTTCATTTATTGCAAACTTATAATCTTTGATTCCCGGGCACATCCTACTATATTCGTCATTTTCATAAAACTCCTGAATGATTTTTTTCATTTCAGCTGTGACGACCTTCCCTTTCGTCATGTTTGGAATGTTAGGAAGAATCCCAAACTGTTTTGAAGATTGCGGCTCTTACGCACCATATACTTTGTTGCTCCAAAGAAGTCAGCAGTTTTTTCAATGGGATAGGGATACAATGATAGTATTTGTAACCTAAGATTGCGATCGTTACTTGCTTGAAATTTCTCCTTTAATTCTTCCATAACCTTTTGATACCTGAAATAAAGTGTATTTGACATTAAGTTTAATTAGTATATTTTTAATTAAACTTTTCATAAAATATATGTATATGTATTAGTGATGGATCGAGTGGTCAGTTTTTCACAACCGCGGTTGTGTTTGCGGTTGTCGAATTTTTTTCCAACCGCGGTTGCGGTTATCATATACTAGGAAAAATGCGTAATTATTAACTGGATTTAGCCACACTTGGTACATAATATATACTAAATAGTATTTATTTAGTAAATACCTTATGTTGAACACAAGTTTTGCAATACACCGCTACCGCTATTTGTGTGTTGCAAAACTTGTGTTCAACATAAGGTATTTACTAAATAAATACTATTTAAATGAAGTATATTCTAAACTTATATAGCTATTATGAAAGAATAGGTCAAATTAATTAAAACCATATTTTGCACTAAGTGTGTTACCAGGATGAGGGACGAGGACCCATCGCACTGTTCATCCCACCTACCACTTTCCCCAGCCTCCACCCATTGGAAAGTTATGGATTATTATTCATTTGAAAAACTGATGTCAAACTTAATGACAGGCAGTGTGAATTTCAAGAATAATATTTTTGCTGCATTTTCACCTTTCAAGCGGCAACGCCTCTCATTGTACAACGTTCCCGCTCCACGCATAAGGAGACCCATCATTTTCTTTTTAAAAAAAAGAAATATTTCTAATTAACCTAAAATTAAAATTAACTAAGCTTTTACAACCGCAACCGCACTTATGGAATGGCAGTTGTGGTTATGGTTGCGGTTGTGAATTTTATGCGGTTGTAGTGCGGTTGCGGTTATTCGATCCATCACTAATATGTATTATATTGTCCGATTATAAAAATGTAAACAGATAAAACTTAATTTAGTATATACTTCGATGACTGTATTAAATTTAATTTAAAATGTCAAATTTCAATAACTATGTCTGAAAAGTAGTCTTGCCTCTCTAAATCATCTTCCAAACAACTTTTTTTGGACGGACCAGCTTCAGAATAGTCAATAGGAGCCCATAAGCAGCTTCAAAACTTTGTTTAACCTTTTCCGTTGTCGATCTGAATTTCGTAGAAGCCTTTATCTGTTTTTGTCCCAGCTTCAATCCAGCTGTAAAACAAATTCATAAATTTAGGTTGCGTGAAATAATCAAATATCAAATACGGTATTTTGTATATATGTATTCAAGTGCTGGTGCTAATATTTAAAAACAGAAAACTACGAATTTGGCATTAAGAAACAAATGTCCTGAACGGAGTCTCTATTGTTTTATTACCTGTTTTAATAGGGCTTTCATCAAATAAAGGTAAAATATTGTCTCTGAGCAAATCTTTATTGACTTGCCTGTCTTGAACGACAAATTCTTCCAATGGTGGTGGATTTGTGGAATCGCTACTGCTTCGCTCCATAGATTCATTAAGTATGTCTGGCTCAGGTATTGGTGCAGGTTCCAGCTCTCTGGATGAACGTTGAACATGTTCTAATACAATTGGCTTCTTTTTAATTGTGACATAGTAATTGATTTTCTTCCAAAATTCCATAGCTTGCAGCTGCCATGGCAGAGTTTACTTTTTTGATGTTACAGAAAATTCTTCTTGAGTGTTTTTTCATAGGATCGCAACAAAATTGTGTGTTTTGAGGCATTTTAAGGGTTAGGTAAATTTATGTATACTAGAAAATTAGGTATATACTGAAAATCTGGAAAGAAAGCAAAAAATTGTTAAAATTTAGGATTTTTTTTTCATAATAATCATCGATAAGCTGTCTTTTTATTACTTATTATGGTGTACATACATCAAATAAACATTTTTTTATTCCTGATCTTTTTTTCGAAAAATGATATCGCTGCCAAATCGTTAAAAAAAAGACATTTTTTCCAACAAATCATAATTTTATTTTTTTTACTCTAAACAAATGATACATATTTAGAAACTACAGTTAATTTTACATATTTTATCATTTAAGACTTACTACACTACCACAATTAGGAGCCGAGATATTTACGTTTGAAAATTATTGGTTTTTTTCATTTGACCAAAATTTGGTCAAGCCATAAAATTTGACCAACTTGACCAATTTTCAAAAATATTCAGAAATTTGTAATTTGGACCTAAACCAACCCTCACACCAAGTTTCATGAATTTTGAAGAGGTTACCGTGTACTTCATTGTCTATTTCTCGTAGAATTACCCTATTCCCTCATGACTCTCCTACTACAAGTTCCCTAATAAGTTCATGATCATTGGAAAGAACCAGATCTAAGATTGCTTGATCCCTAGTTGGTTTGTCAAATTGTGTTAAAAATAGTCATTATAGCAGTCAATGAAGAAGTTACCTTCCCTATTATTTCCCTCTAAAAGGCTCTAGTCTACATGAGGCAGGTTGAACTCTCCCATAATTCTCTGCTCCCTTGAATCAAATATCAACCCAAATTGATTCTACCCTATATATGTCAAGGATTGGTACCCAAAAACCCAACCTAAAAACCCACATCAATTTACTTCTCAAACTTACTTTTAACTTGGCATTTTTTATAATATGGTTATGTAGTCTTATATATTAACAACTATAAACTATAATTAATATGATAAGGCCAATATAAACTAAAATTTCAAGAAACTATTTATTTGACATGTTTCATTATGAACCTTATATCTAATACTGTATCTTATTTATCTATCTTCTAATTGGCTACCTATATCTAAAAATAAATCTTGTTTCTTTTCAGCTTTATAATTTAAATAATTTAAGTGGTACCTAATATTGATTATTGATCAGTATGTTCAGCATCTTTTGACCTTAGGTGGCGGTAGATTTGAACCAACATTTCTGCCTTTTCTTTCCCTAACCTATTTCGCATTTTACTCCATACCAAGCCAAACATTGAAAAAATCTTTCCAATGATCTGGAACTGGCCAGACAACTATGAATAGATCTCATAAATTTAGCAAAACCTAATGGTAACCTGGTCTCTTTTTTTTCAACAATTTTTCCACCAATTACTAGCTGATGTAGAGCTCACTATACTACATCATCTTTGAATAAATAAGGAGGAAAAATTACTCTCTCTTTTAAGCCATGTATTCTGAATTTATTTCAATCAGCCATTCTTCAGCCTCTTCCTCTTGAAATCTATTCAGTTTTTGTCCTGAAAAATAATAGAAGTGTGTGGAAACAAAAATAAAGCTAATTATATAGATTATATAATTTGTTATGGTATCTAATTTATGCTAATTGTTATCTAATATGGCAATGCCAGATGATTTGATTCAGATTAGAGAAAACTTCTGCCCATGCAGTTGTTACCTATGTTTTATTAATTTATCAGCCTGCAACTGTAACAAAAAAAATAAAAAATAGTTATATATGGCTGAATGAAAACCTGTAAACATTTAGAATTATGCATTGTTAGAATTTATTTTTTGGTGTTACGAGTTACAACACACATAAAATGAAGTGTATTTTAATTATTTATTAGTAGTGCTTTAGTACAGGATTCTATAAATAAAATGTGCACTATAAGTCTATAAAATATCTTGAAATTAATATTGGTATTTAAAGTTAAGTAATTTTAACTGCATAATATAAACACACCTTATCTAGAGCATTTCCAACAAGTAAGAGTTGTGACTGTAAATTGAGTGCCTCTCTCTGTATAGATAAGTTATCCATCAATTTTCCAATGTTGTGATCAATGTCTTCAATATGCTCTCCTCTTATTCCTGTATATAGAGAGTAATTTGACAAATAGGCTTTTATGCATTCTAACTGAGAATTCCATCTGGTTTCATTTGGTAGTTGTGGCATCATACCTCCTTTCTCCATTAACCAATCCTAAAATATAAATTTTTATTACAAATATTGCTAGATTTGACAGCATAAATAAATAGCCTATGCAACTTATTAATGAGTCATGAATTAGGATTCACACTGGTGACAGTGCTAATGCATAAAAGTAAAGCTGACAGTAGCTAATTTATTGGATTTGTTTTTAGCTTACATGAGGTTGGTGATGATTTTGTAAATAATTGTTAATTTCTACAACATGCTTGAGAACTGATTTTGGGGAGACATCTTTTTCTACCAAGTTTAGATGGTGTGCTGAACAGCCATAAGTAATAAGACTGTAGTTGTCCTCCTCAAGAATTTCTCTCATTCTTATCATTTGTTTTCGTTATCAGTGCATATAGCAAATACCTGAAAATAAAATGTCATAACTCATAAGGAACTGAGCATTTGAGTATACCAAGGCAGAGAATTGCATTCAGTTTATAACTAAAAGAATGTACCTACAAAATAGTTATACTTACATCAATGCCATATATTTTTTTAGTTTTTGTTATTGCTTCTCTAGCTAACTGTGCGCAATATTCTGCTGTCTTTTTTGTACTTCCAGCATCTACTGCTGAAATGAGATGGCTTTTTTCCCATTATGAATACTGTGCGCAATAATAGGATCATTACCTACTGAACTCCAGCCATCTTGTATAAGGGGAATGGTACAATCATCAAGATTAAGGTCATTCTTCATTTCATGGATTACTTCATCATTAACTTTTATTAACAGATCAGATGCCAACCTTTTCCTGTTTGGTGGTTCATATCCTGATCTTAGACCTTTGATTAATTTTATAAATTCTTTATTTTCTAAAACATTGAAGGGTATGTTAACTGAAAAAAAAGAACTTTGCAACTTGTAAATCTAATTCTTCCTTTTGGTCCACAGTTGTTCTTACCACAAATGGTGTAATTGATCTTTGCCTTTTATGCTTTATTGGTGTTGAATGACAATGTGGATGATGATGAATCCGCACTGGTGTCACTCATTTCAGGTACATTTTCACTTATAATCTTTGGATCATCTTTGCCAGAAGCCAAAGTTGGAGGAAGTGAATCCGTTTCAACTGATGCTCCAAATTCGAGTCTCGGCATACCTCTTGCCTCATTTTCAAAACATTCCACTTTCTTTTACTGCATTTCTCTAGATGTTGTTTCACTCTCAATTTTTTGAGTGATACTTTCTTTGCAATAATTGCATAGTACTCTAGTAGGCTGATCACTTAATAAAGTCACCTCATCCCATTCGCTAGCTTTAGATCTTCCACCTCTATAACTCTTTGAGTTTGGCATCTTAAAAATTTAAATTTGAGTTAGGTCTAAATAAAGCTGAAATCTGCTGTTAAGAAATAAAGGAAAGATCTAAAATTAAAATGGAGAAAATTCTAATATGTCATTATTATCTCTCATATCTGAACTTTCTGTGAAATAAAGATGTCTTTTTAATATATATTGTAGATTAGATAAATAAATTAATAAAATAATAGATATATTAGGCACTACATAATTATCGAACCTTTCTAAAAAAAAATTCAACCCATCAAAAACCCAGTTGGGTTGGTTTTTTTGTGAAAAACCTGGGTTTGCCAACCCTGATATGTCTAAGTTAATACTATCATTCTGAACTGAAGTTAAATCATTCTTAATGTATAAAACCAAACCACCCTCATGCCTATCCATTCTTTGATAAATATACATTGTATAACTATTTAACTCATACTTTGCTCTAGTATGGGCAACCTTGAATAGCTTCTCTCGTAGCTAGGCCCTAGATATGGTACGCTGAGACCAAGGAGTCCTAAGACAATCCAGGTCAGGCTAAGAACTGCATTAATGTCAGTAGATTTTAGTGTGCAGCCCAGGGTGCAGGAATTTTAGGTTTGTAGGGGAAGCTAATCGCTTCCTCTTCCTAATTTTTTTTAATTCATTCACTTTGCAATCATTCATTGCATTAATATTGATCGTTCTTCATTCCTTCACACATTATCCATTACAGTCTCATTTCAATTTTTAGACCTAAGAAATTTGTATATTCAGCATCAATGCTCTCAATGTTGCAATGCCAGAAAGAGTAATTCAGTCAATCCAGTTGATAGTCTTTCATCACATTACAGAAATGAGAAGCGTGTCCGTGGAATCTGGCAATAATAACTCGGGAGTTTTCCTGAAATCCAGATTTTTAAATAGCTGTTCATCGCACTTTTGTGTCTTGTGCTATAACTTCTGAGCCACTCAACATAAATTGGGGAAACTTCAGTGTCTTGAGCCTGACTCGGGTCCCTGCAAAGATCAAATATGAACTGGAGGTGTGTAAGTTTTGAACCACTGAATATAAATTGATGAAACTTCATACATACAGTATATATTATCATGAGGCAATGTGTCATGAGCAAGAATCGGGTTCTTACATCAAAGGTAAAGGTCACAAATATAGGTGGAGACTTTATCATCATTGCAATATAGTTCTTGTATTACATCTGCTCTTATATTAATCACTACATATTAAATCACTCTTATGCTGTCATAAAATTTCATAACTGCAGTTAGAGCAGCATCAGCTATATTCAGTATACACATTTTTTCTTCACGAGAAAGCTGGTGAGCTGTTGTGCTAAAGTGTCCCCACAGCCATACATCAGTGTTGGCATTAATACACCTTCATGTACATAAACTTCTCGCTGCACCTATACTTAATTACTTCCTATCAAGGCTTTAATCATATCCATGACTTGCTTCTCCCGCTTCACTCTACTTTTAACTTCCAATGTACTTGTACCTCTTTTGCCAACCAAACAACCCAGATACTTAGAAAGTTTAGAGTCTAAATAAGTTTTAGAAAGATATTGAACAAGATAAGTAAAATGTAATTCTTTTTTAGTTAGACATTTGATAGAAGAGAAGTAGCCTAAACTACCTTAATTCTGTTCAGTTTTAACTACTTTTCAACTTCTTATAGGTGAACAGTCATAAACATAGGCCTTAGGCCCTATTTGTTCACCTTCAGGGGCTGTCATATAACTGCTTCCTGGTAGATCAGTGAAGTTGAGCAATGTTGGGTCTGGCCTGGGTGGTGGTGGTGGTGGTAGTTGGATGGGTGACTTTCCTCCGTGTCCAGATGATGATAGCAGCAGCGGCAGCAGCAGCAGCAGCCCGTGGTTTGGAAGCCACGTAAAGCTGTGGGTCTTTTTCATCATATGACCATAGGTGTTGTGAAGGAAGTTAAACAACTTCAAGATCAAGTTTTTCACTCCACCTTAGACCTACATTTTAACGTGGAATCCGAACCATGCCCCACCAGTAGCCCAGCGTCTTAACCACTAGACTACCCAGGGTACCCATTTATCTACCAACCACTTTCTTTATTGTGTGGAGATTAAGTATAAAGTATAATTTATATAAGTGTCACAGGTTATGAGTGAACTGGTCGAGTGTACTTCCGTTAGAGATCATAGCTCTGCTTAATAGATTGCAACAGGTCGAGGTGGTTTTTACACCAAACGGCGACGGATCGGCTGGTCCCTTCGAGGCTGTCTGTTTAAGAAGGATGATTAAGAGATGTAAGAAAACTTAAGATGATTGAAAGTTTTAAAGCAAAGCAAAGAAGAGAGGTTGAAAGGAAGGAAGGAAAGAAATTTAAAGATAAAGTGACAATTTAGAGTAAAGAGGGCGGAATCCGAGTAAAACTTCTGCAATATTTTTTAGGCTCTAACAAATACTTCTAACTCGGGGTTTAAGTCAAGATAAGCGTCTAATCTCTTTTTAAAAGATTCTACCAAATAACTTTGAATTACGCTGGTTGGCAATCCATTCCTCAAATAACTATACGATTGAAGAAAAAAATGCTTACTCACTAATTTCAGATCATTACCGCGAGTTCTATCTGTATTCCTGAAAGTGAATTATATTTCGGCGTCGACATTATCGAAACCTTTAATCATTTAAACATCTGGATTAAATCTCCTCGAATACACCTTTTTACGAGTGACAATAAATTTAACGTTTCTAAATGGGCAACGTAGGATTTGTTCTAAGTCTAGGAATCGTGTTGTAGCCCGTCGCTACTCTCCATTCTGTTTATGTCCCGTTGTAAATAGGGGACCAGAAGTGAACGCAGCAGTATTCCAGACTTTCCAAATTGTGAACATAAATTTTAATTTCAAATGTTATTTGCCTTTGACCACTGTAGTGATAGTGGTATCAATTAAGTCTAGGTCTGTAATCTAAAATATTGCATCCTCTAGTGGGTTCCTTTTGACCAGTTGAAAAAGTGAACTTTCGAGCAAACCTTCGTACAGTCGACGACCGGAATTAGACTAAAGGACCACCCCACTCTCCGCAAAATAAATTAAGATCTCCCCGCGTGTTCGCTACTTACATCAAAAATTAGTTCCAGAAATCTGTTATCACTATCGACAGTCTGAGAGAGAGGCCTATATACTAAACCTATAATTAATTTCTTTAATGAGTCGTCTTTAATTTAACAAACGTCGCATTTATATTATCAATTTCTGCAATGTTTTTAATTGGGGTTTTAAGTGTGACTGAACGTATAGTACTGTACCGTCAGCCCTTTCTATTCTCTCATTGTTAAACATCTTATAACCAGGAATATGATATTCTCCCAGAAAATCTCTACTTGTATTTAACCAGGATTCAGTAATTGCTACAACCTCAACGTCGTCAGTCACACACATCGGGCTAACGACATCTAATCGACGTGACAAAAAATTGACAAGTTACTGTAAATGACATTAAGTTAGCGTAGGTTAGGTTTAGTTAGTTTCTAGTGTCGATGTTGTTTCTTCGACCAAATGGGTACGAGTTCACGCACACAAGTTACTTTAGCTAGATTTCTCTTTATAGGACTGGAATGTAGGGGAGAAGCTCTTCAGGATTGGCTTAAACTGGAGTAGTTTCTTCGTCGTTCGTAAAGTAGGAAAAGGTCCGTGAAGTATCAACATATGTTTACTCGGAGAAGGCCCAGATTCGATTCCGACTGTCGCCGCAATTGAAGTTAGGCCAGCCACTTCACCCTCTCTGTTTAAAGAGGTATTTTCAGTTAACTTTTATGTTCATTTAGAATTTTTAGAAATGGTCAAAGTTTGATTTTGAGGAATTAATTCTCAGCATTGACCCATTCTGTGCCCACTTGGTGGATCTTGCATGATTGTGTGTTTGTTTGTTTGTTTGTTATATAATATATATATATATATATATATATATATATATATATATATATATATATATATATATTATATATATATATATATATTATATTATACAACAAACTCAGAATGGTCCCCTGAGAAATTTATATGTTAAACACAGGACCGTGCATGGAAAAGGAAACTCTTCTGGGAAAATTAATCCACTATAGTCCGAATAGTAATGGTAAATGACAAATACCATATTTTTTCTTTTTCATGATGCTAGCCCGACGTGGCAACGGGTCTCTCGCAGAGAGATCCCATAAATATAGCTTCCCTCACCACTATCTGCAAAGCAGACCAGGATCCAGCTTTGGGACATGGACCTAGGGTTTAAAGCAAGCCTAGTCCCTACATTCAGAACCTCTATATAAGTAAAAGACTCGTTGCAGTCACGTCGGATTGAAATAAAAGAAAAGGGGTAACTATTGTATTTTTAGCCAAAAAACCAAACTTAAACCTCACCGGACATTGAGCGTCCACTTTTCAAGGCACGTAACACGTCCGTTTAATATACACAAACTCAGAATGGTCCCCTGAGAAATTTATATGTTAAACACAGACCGTGGCATGGAACAAGGAACTCTTCTGGGACTATAGTGGATTTAATTTTCCCAGAAGAGTTCCTTGTTCCATGCACGGTCTGTGTTTAACATATATAATATCTATATAATACTGGTCAAAAAAAAGACGCAATTAGCTTGCATATGGTGTAAAATTTAAGTTAGTGGTATTATCACAGTTTCAAGATTATGGTTAAATGTTTGTTCAAATCTTTTAAAGCCACTTAGTGCATGTTTTTAAACCTGACTAATCCCGGCTAACGCCATTTTGTTACAAACAATAAGAGAGATTAAATTGAATGTATTCTTTATGAAGGCATGCATTTTTTCTTTGACTTCACAGAATACACACTGCCCGTTGAGAAAACCAAACTTTTTCCCGCGATTGAGGCATGCCACGACTCTCAGAGGTCACAGAGGTCGTGCCTTGGGCATGTTGGATGCAGGCATGTCTGCTGTCCAAGTTGCACAACGAATGCACGTGCATCCCAGCACAATCTCTAGGCTTGTTAGACGGTACAATGCCACAGGAAGTGTTCAGGACCTGTCAAGACGTGGGCGACCTCGTGTGACGACCCAACGCCAGGATCGCCACATTGTACTGCAGCACCTGCGTCATCGGCAGCGGAATGCTCGTCAGACAGCCAGAGACAGACCTGGTATCCACAACAAGAATTAGTGACCAGACCGTCAGAAACCGACTCCGTAATGCAGGACTCCGATCCCGCAGGCCTTACAGAGGTCCTTTTCTCACTGATGCAAGAAGGCAACGACGCCTGCAGTGGGCCTATCAGCACCGTGACTGGACACAAAGAATGTGGAACCAAGTCCTCTTTTCTGACGAGTCTCGCTTCAGACTGTCCAATTCTGAGCGATACTCCCCATCTGTCATGCTCCACTACAAGTAGTGGAGCATGACAGATGGGGAGGACCAAGTGTCATGGTTTGGGCAGGAATTGCCTTTGCTTCAAGAACTGAGCTGGTGGTTGTTGATGGCGCTCTGACTGCCCAGCGCTACGGGATGAGATTCTTCACCCACATGTTCTTCCATTCATGAGGCAACATCCAGAATTGGTGCTCCTGCAACAGGACAATGCCAGACCTCATGCACCAGGATAGTGCAGGCGTACCTGCAGGAACAACAGGTGCAGACCTTACCATGGCCAACCTTCAGCCCAGACATGTCACCGATAGAGCACGCATGGGATGAACTTGAACGGCGAGTTCGCAGACGTCAGCATCAGCCGCAGAACATCAGGGAACTGACCAATGCAATTATTGAAGAGTGGAGGGCCATCCCTGTTGCTTTCCTGCAGAGACTGTTGAGGTCGATGAGGGCCAGACTCCAAGCCTGCATTGTGGCTAGGGTGGCCATACGCGTTATTGACTGTTTATGTTAAAGAATCATTTACTATATACTGAGTCCTCATGTTTATTAATAAATCTCAAAAATTGCGTTTCTTTTTTTGACCAGTATAATATATATATATATATATATATATATATATATATATATATATATATATATATATATATATATATATATATCCCTTTGCTTTGTCCGGAGCTATAGGGCGCGTCCCTCTGTGGCGAATGTGGGAATACACCTTTCTTCGGTGTAAGGGCTTTCTCTGCCCTCGTGGACCATTGGGCCCGTTTGGGGACCCGGCTGATCTCCTGCTTCTTTTTCTTTCTCCTTTAACCCATTCTTTCTGGCTTCTCCTGTTTTTTTGGCGTTGTTCTTTGGACCTTGATTTTGACCCTTTCCTTGGCCCTTGGGTGTGGGAGGTGGTTGCCCTGCACCCTTGTCGCTTTCCAACCAAACCCAAACCCTGTCCCTGCCACTTTTCACCGCGCGTTGGATGAGAGTGGCCGCCTTTCAGGCACAGGGACTGGGTGCGGGTGTATCTCCCCTGCGTGACATCTATCGGCGGTGGGACCAAGTGTGCCCACACTTCGCCTTTCCCTTGTTGGAGTCGGTGGTGGCTGGATGCGCGCGGGGGATGAAGTTCTTTTTTGTTTAGCTATGGACACTTCTCCCCCCGGCTTACGACTACTGCTTCTCATTCCCGGACTACTCTTCTCTCAACACTCGGGTGGTGGGCAACCAGGCCCTCGAGTCCTTTACCACTGGAAGACCGCAACCTAATGGGGTTGACCCCCCTGTGGAAGCGGAACGCTTGCACTCTCCTTTTCCGTTGCCGACCCCAGTCCGTCCCTCGACTACGCCCTTGGACCTACACTCTCTGGCAGGGGCTCGCCCCAGCCCACTTCAGCCACCTTCGGGCAAGTCAAGTTCCACCGAGGACTTGCCCCCACAACCCGGCTTCTTGCTCTCCCCATATGCCCCCCTCACCCGCCGTCAGCCCACCTCCCCGCGGAGAGAGCCTCGCGGCGGACGGGGGAGCCGGCATTCACGGCCGTCCTACGACCGTTGAATATTCCAGTACATTTCGACTCTACAGCCTCCCTCTCCCTTCCAAGTATCCACAAATTCCTGGTGATTCGGCCTACATCTGGGTCCCTCCCGAACAACTCTGAACGGACGTTCCAGGCGATCCGAACCCACAGCAACTCCAGCCGCTATGACGTACGCCCACAGAGGGATGGCTCCCTCCTCGTAAAATCACGCTCAGCCGCAGAGACGAAAGCCCTACTCTCCATCACTGAGGTCCTTGGATGCTCGGTGTCCGTTTCCCCACACCCTCGCCTGAACCAGAGTCAGGGCACTATTTACGCCACCCGCCTACTGTCGGTCGCAGTGAACGAGCTCCTGGAGGACTCGCACCCCAAGGAGTTACTAAGATCTATCGTTTCACATCCCGACAGGGAGGCACCCCCTCCCCCACCCCACGTCTGCTCCTTACTTTTACACTAATCCCCCCTGGCCGTATTGTATGGGGTATGGGAGACCGCGCCTCATGCGAGTTTTCTATCCGCCCATACGTCCCAGACCCGACCCGTTGCTTCAAATGCAATAAATTCGGACACGTCAGCTCCGCTTGTCGACAGCCGCATCCATTATGTGTTCACTGTGGACGACTCGCCACCCTGACAGGTGCCCCAACACACCCAAATGCTCCAACTGTGAAGGCGCACACCCTCTTCATCCCGAGAATGCCTTTTCTTCAGGTTCGAGAAGGAGGTCCGAGGCCTACAGGTGACGGACTTCCTTAGCCCCCGTGAGGCACGCGACAGGGTGCGGAGTCGGGAGGTGAGGCCGGGGGTGTCCTATGCCGCTGCTCTCGGCTCTATCATCTCGGCACGCCGCCCTGGCCTGCCGCCGAAACCCCCCCCAGCCACTGCTTCCTGTTCCCCACATAGCAAATCCTCGCAGGACCCGACGGTCCCCTGTCCCCCCACCGTTCCTCTTCTTCCCGCACCTCACCTGCCACGAATCCCCCAGGAGTCTGGGACCAGGGTTTCCAGGTCCCAGCCACCTCAAACCCTGCCTTCCCAGTACTCCCTGTACACGCCCGAACCTGCCGCCCGGAGCAAGCCGTCGAGGCGGAGACGCCGGAGCGTGTCACCAGACCCTCCGGCCTCCAACGTCTCTCTCCCTCTTCCCCTAAGACCAAGAAGACGGCTCGGACCCTTACACCGCCCACCACGCCCACTATGTCCATCTCTCCCCATCGTAGAAGTCCCACCGTTCTACCCCCACAGACTCTGACAATAGTGGCCGAAATCCACGACCCGCCCTGTACGACGAGACCCAGCCCAGTGGATCCAGTGGATGCGGCTCTGGCGCAGCTGCACGGTGTGACCGAGGGAAGCTCGGCCGCGCCCACGCCCATGAGTCTCATGGATCTGCCCTTGCCTCCTGGTGCCATTTTCTCCACCCCTCCACGAGACCACTCTGGTTCACCTCCTTCCACCCCCATCGTACCTACCCCCCCTCATCAGCTACCCTGAGTACGCCCTCCCTCCCGCCCGGTCTTTTTGGTACCCCCTGTCACCACCTAGGGTCCGCCGTGAGACCCCGGACAGGCGGGGTAGCGCCCCTTTTGGGGTTAACGTGCCCCCCCTGGCCCGACCATAGAAGCCCGACAAGGCACTTCTGACCCGCTCAGCCCACGATGTTCCTCTGCCTGCCGTGATCCACGCCTCCGGTCTCGCTCGGCCGACTCGACCCCGCAACCTCCGCAGGGTTCGACAGGCCGACCGATTCCTTCCCTGGTGAACGGTAGATAGCCAGCCATGCTCCCGACCCAGCCTTCAGTTTCGCGAACTCCAGATCTCCCTTCACACTCCAACCTCCTAGCGCCTACACCTTTACCCATCCCCCTTCATCAACTAATGGATCCCCCGAAAACCACAATAGTCCACTGGAACTGTCGAGGAATCTTTGCAAACTATGAAGGCCTTAACTCCTTGATTGCCACTTCCCGTCCGGTGTGTGTGTGTCTCCAGGAGCTAATCCTGGGGACCAGGCCATGCCCTGCCCCACTGGTTTTTGCGTCGCCACCCCCCTCCTACCTGCACTCGAAGGGGAGCTGCCATCCTCGTCCACCACGCAGTCCCCTTCTACAATCTCTCCATCCGGTCCCCGCTACAGGTGACTGCCGTCCGGCTCTCCCTGGATAGACAGTACACCATTTGTTCAATCTACCTTCCCCCCCACGCTCAAGTCTCCCGCGACGACCTGGTGGAAGTCGTGGAACAACTCCCCAGGCCCTTCCTACTACTGGGCGATTTCAATAGTCGTCACCCCTTGTGGGGCGACACACACTCCACCTATATGGCCCCAACCCTGATATCCGTCATGACCGAGCTCTCCTTCGAGTGCCTCAACGATGGCTCTCCTACATTCTACCATGCCACCACCTGCACTCCATCCTGTATAGACCTGTCCCTCGTATCAACTGATGCCCTCCTAGACTTCACGTGGCAAGTCCTCCGAGAGGACTATGGCAGTGACCATCTCCCCATTCTACTCACCCTCAATCGACCCGACCAGACCGTACGGGTACCGGTAAGGTGGGTTACCACCAACGCGAATTGGGCCCGCTTCCGCGACAACACATATACCACCCTTACAACTGCCCACTTCCCATCCATCGACGAGTGCGTCGCATACTTCGAGTCCGTCGTTCTAACGGCCGCAAGCACAAGCGTACCACAATCCTCCGCCTACCCCCGCTCCGACGGGTTCCTTGGGGACCCCGGAGTGCGCGGAGGCCGTGCGCGCCAAGAAGAAAGCAACTCGGCGCTTCTACCGGAACGACTCCCCATCCATCGCACGGAGATGCAGCGGGTCAGGGCCATCGCCCGCCGCACAATGAAGACAGCGCGCCGAGCCTCTTGGCGTGCCTTTGTGTCCAGCATCACCGCCAACACACTTCGTACCATCTGGAAGAAGGTGCGGGGCGTCGAGAGGCGACATGTCCCCTCCCGACCCCGGTCCTCCGGACTAACGACGGACTCCTATGTGAGCCCAAGTCGGTGGCAGACCACCTTGCTTCTACCTTCGCTGCCGTTTCTTCCTCTGCAGCCAATTCCGTACCCGCCCCTGACGATAGCCCCTCTCCACCGTCCATCGACAGCACTTACAACCGATTGTTTACCATGCGTGAACTACAGGCGGCACTGGCCTCTCGACGATCCCCTTGTCCCGGCCCGGACGGTATTCCGTACGGCATGATCCAACACCTCCACTCTACCTTACAAATTTTCCTGCTAGACCTATACAATCGCATATGGATAGAGGGTGCCTTCCCCTTTAGGTGGAAGGAGGCCCACGTCATCCCTATCCCCAAGCCCGGCAAAGATTCCCTGGACCCCACAAACTACAGACCAATCGCCCTGACGTTGTGCCTGCAAGATCCTCGAAAAAATGGTCGCTCCGCGATTATCGTTCGTCCTTGAACGTACCAATTCCTTCCCGTCTACCCAGTCCGGCTTCAGACAATTCCGCTCCACCACTGATCCCCTCCTGCTTCTCAGCCGAGACATACAGGATGCCTTCGACAATAGACAGTTCGTACTGTCAATTTTCTTTGACATCCAGAAGGCCTATGACACCACCCGTCGAGCAATGATCCTCGGTCAGCTCCGACATCTGGGCCTCGTCGGAGCCATGCCTACCTTCATCAGGGGCTTCCTTTCTTCTCGGACCTTTAAAGTCCGGGTGGGCTCAGTCCTCTCTGACACCTTTGTGCAGGAGGACGGGGTCCCACAGGGAAGCATCCTCAGTGTTCTCTGCTTCTCCGTCGTGATGAACACGGTCTCACAATGCCTTCCACCCAAAATCCGCTCTTCCATTTACGCGGATGACCTTGCAATCTACTTCGTAGGGCGAGAACCGTCTGTCGCTTTCCGCCTCTCCATCCCTAAGTCCAAGTGTATGGTCTTCAGTAGCAGAAGACCCACAACCCTTCCTCTACCCTCTGTCACATTATACGGCAGTCCTCTTGAGGTGGTACCCTCTACGCGTTTTCTGGGCATGACCCTAGACCGACGGCTCAATTGGGTTCCCCATCTCAAGCACCTAAAGCAATCCCTTCGACGCCCCCTCGCTCTCCTGGATCACTCTTTCACACCACATGGGTGCAGATCGACGCTCTCTTCTTCGCCTTTATACTTCCATAGTACAGTCGAAGCTGGACTATGGTAGCGCAGTTTACGGTTCAGCCTCCAACGCCCGCCTCCGTATCCTGGACCCGGTACTTAATAGAGGCCTCCGCCTCGCCACCGGTGCTTTCCGCTCCTCCCCAGCCTCCAGCCTCTATGTGGAATGTGATCATCTCCCTCTCGCCCTCCGACGGGGTCTACTCCTCATGCGGACATACCTCCGTGCACAGAGGCTACCTTCTTCGCTTCTGGGCATGGCGGCTTTAGAACTACCACCTCAGGGACGGAGCTGGCACTTCACTGAAGCGGTCCGCTCTTTCCTTGATCTTTTCAACATGCCCGCCCCCTCAGTTATCCCCATTTCATTCAGCATCTACCCCCCCTGGATCCTAACCCCTACCAAGTTTTGCAAAGATCTGTGTTCCCTACCGAAGACTACCACGAGCGCCATGATATACAGGTCACTCTTCCGCGAACACGCAACCCAACACCCGGACGCAATCGCCATTTACACGGATGGTTCCCGCTCGGAAGCTGGTGTGGCCTCCTCAGCGGTGATTCTGTCCCAGCCGCTCTCCCGGGGCGTCGGCCTGCCCCGCGAGGCCTCCGTTTTTTCGGCGGAACTTTTCGCCATTACGGAGTCCCTCGATATTGTGCGCGCCCACTCTGCCAGCTCTTTCGTCATTTATTCGGATTCCCAAAGTGCACTTCTCTCCCTAGAAAGATTTAACTCCCCTCACCCGCTCGTCTGTACCATCCAGCAGACCTTCCACTTTTTAACGATCTTCCAACACAAGACAATCGCATTCTGTTGGGTCCCGGCTCATGTCGGCATCCAGGGTAACGAGGCGGCGGACCGCACAGCAAAGACGGCCTGCTTGCTGCCGGCCTCCCGACCCCTCTCCTTCTCCGACTTCTTCCCGGCTTTCCGCTCCCACTTCCGCTCCATATGGCAGCGGGAATGGGACCAGGCCACACAAAATAAACTCCACACGATCAAACCGCAAATAGGATACTGGGCTTCTTCATTCCACCGGTCCCGCCATAAAGAAGTAATCCTAGCCCGTCTCCGCATAGGTCACACCCGCATCACCCACGGACACCTTATGGCGAAATCGCCAGCCCCGCTTTTCCCTACCTGCCATACCCCTATCACTGTCTTACACCTGGTGGAATGCTCAAAGTTGTCCGCTCTCCGTCGCAGGTGTTTCCCTCTCGGCCGAAAACCCCATACCCAACTGCCTACGATCCATACTCGCCGAAGGCCCCCACTTTTCAGCGGAAGCCGTTCTCCTCTTCCTTACTCACTCCCATCTGCTCCATCGCATCTGAAATCGTACCCCTCCTACCCACTATCCATCGACTGACCCTTACTCATTCCCCTAGTCTACCACCCCCAGCACAGTAACATCACCCACTCACTGCCTCGCCGAGATATGTACCGCCTCTTTAGGTACGAATCGGCGGTAAATCTGAAAAAAAAATATATATATATATACCTCCACACCCCCAAGTCTCCCGCGATGACCTGGTGGAGGTCGTACAACAACTCCCCAGGCCCTTTCTATTACTGGGCGATTTCAATAGTCGCCACCCCATGTGGGGAGACACGCACTCCACCTATATGGCCCCGACCCTGATCAACATCATGACCGAGCTCTCATTTGAGTGCCTCAATGATGGCTCTCCTACTTTCTACCATGCCACCACCTGCACTCCATCCTGTATAGACCTGTCCTTCGTTTCGACCGATGCCCTCCTAGATTTCTCATGGCAAGTCCTCCAAGAGGATTATGGAAGTGATAATTTCCCAGTTCAACTCACGCTTAATTGGCCCGACCAGACCGTTCGGGTACTGGAGAAATGGATTACTGCAAAAGCTAATTGGTCCCGCTTCCACGACGATACATATACAACTCGAACACCTGCCAACTTCCCATCCTCCGATGAGTGTATCGCATACTTCGAATCAAACGTGGTAGCGGCTGCGTGCTCTAGCATCCCGCGATCCTCCACCTACCCCCGCGCCCAACGGGTACCTTGGTGGACCCCAGAGTGCACGGAGGCCGTATACGCCAAGACGACGGCTACTCGACGGTTCTACCGTACGCGACTTCCCATCCATCGCACGGAGATGCAGCGGGCCAAGGCCATTGCCCGCCGCACAATGAAGACAGCGCGCCGAGCTTCTTGACGTGCCTTTGTATCCGGTGTCACCATCACCACACCTTTGGCTACCATCTGGAAGAAGGTACGGGGCGTCGAGAGGCGACATGTCCCCTCCCGACCTCCGGTACTCCGGACTAACGGACTAACGACGGACTCCTATACGAGCCAAAATCAGTGGCAAACCATCTAGCCTCTACTTTCGCCGCCGTTTCTTCCTCTGCAGTTAGCTCCCCCGTACCCGCCCCTAAAAATAGCTCCTCTTCACCGTCCATAGACGACAACTACACCCTACTGTTCACCATGCATGAACTACAGGCGGCACTGGCCTCGCGACGATCCCCTTGTCCTGGCCCGGACGGTATTCCCTACAGCATGATCCAACACATCCACCCTGCCTTACAAAATTTCCTACTAGACCTATACAACCGCATATGGATAGAGGGCACCTTTCCCTCCCGGTGGAGGGAGGCCCACGTAATCCCTATCCCCAAACCCGGCAAAGATTCCCTCGATCCCACAAACTACAGACCAATCGCCCTGTGTTGTGCCTGCAAAATTTCGAAAAAAATGGTCGCGACGCGACTATCGTTCTTCCTCGAAAATAGTAATTCCTTCCCGGCTACCCAGTTCCGGCTTCAGACAATTTCGATCCACCACTGATCCCCCTGCTTCTCAGCCGTGACATACAGAATGCATTCGACAGTGGACAATTCGTCCTATCAATATTTTTTGACATCCAGGAGGCCTACACCACTCATCCGACAATAATCCTTAGACAACTCCAAAGTCTAGGGCTCGTAGGAGCCATGCCGACCTTCATCAGGGGCTTCCTATCCTCCGAACCTTTACAGTTCGGGTGGCTCAGTCCTCTCAGACACTTTCGTGCAGATGGACGGGTCCCCAGGGAAGCATCCTCAGTGTTCTATGCTTTTCTATCGTCATGAACACAGTCTCAAAATGCCTTTCACCGAACATCCGTTCTTCCATCTACGCGGATGACCTTGCGATCTACTTTGCAGGGCGGAGCCGTCCCTAGTTCAACGGCAAATTCAGCTCGCCATCTACCGGTGGAAAGGTGGGCGACGTCGGTGGGTTTCCGCCTCTCCACCCCGAAGTCAAAGTGTATGCTTTTCAGCAGAAGAAGACCCGCAACCCTTCCTGTTCCCTCTGTCACGCTATACGGCAATCCTCTTGAGGTGGTACCCTCCACGCGATTTTTTGGGCGTGATTCTAGACCGAAGGCTCACTGGGTTCCTCATATCAAACAACTGAAGCAGTCCCTCCAGCTTCCCCTCGCTCTACTCCTCTCCCACACCACATGGGGCGCAGACCGACGCTCTCTCCTTCGTCTTTACACTTCCATGGTCCAGTCGAAGCTGGACTATGGCAGTGTATATACGGTTCAGCCTCCAACACCTGCCTCCGTATCTTGGACCAAGTCCTTAATAGGGGCCTCCGCCTCGCCACTGGTGCTTTCCGCTCTTCTCCAGCCTTCAAGTGGATTGCAATTACCTCCCTCGCCCTCCGACGGAGGGCGAGGTCCGCTCTTTCCTTGACTTTTCTAACATACCTGTCCCCTCAATTATCCCCATTTCATACAACATTTACCCCCCTGGCTCCTCACCCCTATCAAGTTCTGCAGGGACCTGTGTGCTCTACCGAAGAATACAACGAGTGCTACGGTATACAGGTCACTCTTCCGTGAACATGCAACCCAACATCCGGACACAGTCGCCATTTATACAGATGGTTCCCGTTCGGAGACTGGTGCGGCCGCCTCAGCGGTGATACTGACCCAACCACTTTCTTAAGGCGTCAGCTTGCCTCGCGAGACCTCCGTTTTCTCGGCAGAACTTTTCGCGATTAAGGAGGTCCTAGACATAGCGTGCACTCTCTGCCAGCTCTCTCGTCATATATTCAGATTCCCAAAGCGCACTTCTCTCCCTAGAGAGATGTAACCCCCCTCATCCGCTCGTCTGTACCATCCAGCAAATTTTCCATTTTTTAACAGCCTTCCGACACAAGACAATCGCCTTCTGCTGGGTCCCGGCACATGTCGGCATCCAGGGTAACGAGGAGGCGGACCGCACGGCAAAGTCGGCCTGCTTACTACCGGCCTCCTCCCGGCCTCTTCCTTTCACTGACTTCTTCCCGACTCTCCGCTCCCATTTCCGTTCCATCTGGCAACGGGAATGGGACCAGGCCACACAAAACAAACTTCATAAGAGCAAACCGTAAGTAGGATACTGGGCCTCCTCCTTCCACCGGTCCCGACATAAAGAAGTGATTATGGCCCGTCTCCGCATAGGACACACGCATTACTCTTGGTCACCTAATGGCTAAATCGCCAGCCCCGCTCTGCCCTACCTGTCATACTCCCATCACTGTCGTACATCTACTGGTCGAATGTCCAAACTTGTCCGCTCTTCGTTGTAGATGTTTCCCTCACTTGGCCGAAATTCCCATACCCGAGCGTCTACAATTCATGCTCGCTGAGGGCCCCCATTTTTCGGAGGAAGCGATTTCCCGTTTCCTCACTTATTCCCACCTGTTTCAACGGGTCTGAGACCAGGCCCCCCATACCCACTCCCCAGTAACTGAATACTACATCCCCATCCCCCCCCCCCCCCCCCCCCCCCCGGTATATCATCCCCAACTCAGTAACACCACTCACCCACTGCCTCGCTGAGATATGTACCACACTAGGTACGAATCGGCGGTAAAATAAATAAAGGGAAAAAAAAATATATATATATATACAGGGCGTCCCAAAAAAATGTATACACACTTTAAATACTTATAAAGGCAGTGTTTATTAAAATACATTTCATTTCAAAATGTAATAGAATACAGACATTATTTAATTGTTTTGTCAACGCCTGTTTTCAAACTGACGTCCGTTCTGGTCCAGGCACTGCTGATAACGCGAAGCAATGGAATCGCAAACATCACGAAACATTTCGTTTGGTATTTGTGTGCATTCTCGTTCAATGGCTGCTCTCAATTCAGCGACTGTTGCAGGTTTTATAGCGTAGACTTTGTCTTTTAAGTATCCCCATAAAAAAAAGTAGTGGTGTGAGGTCTGGTGAACGCGGAGGGTATTCTACGAAACCCCTTCGTCCAATCCACATCCACATCGTGCCAAGTACCACTCGCAATACTCCACTCTTCGGTCCGGATCATCTTCATTAATAGCATGGACTAATCTTGGAATGTAACTTTTCCATTGACAGCGCTTCAAAATGCGTTGGACAGACGATTCTGAAATTCCTACCTCACGACTCGCTTGCCCGCACAGATTTTCTTGGACTTTGGTGATACGTTCCAGTACTCTTTCTTGCTTTGTGGGGCTTGCGATGTCCGTGGTTCCGAATGCTTCTTGTGGACATTCTGAACAGTTCCATCGGCTTCAAACTTATCTCTAATTCGAGTGATGGTAAGTCGCGTGGTGGATCTGTTTGAAACCCCCTAAACTGTCTTTGCACTTCAACTGCGTTTTCACACTTCCAGTAGCATTTTAGAATGAATTTCCTTTGTTCAAAGCTTAGTCTGACTGCCATTATTAATTCTAATGGGTTTAACTTGGAAGAAAGAAACATCAATTGAGCTATCAGCTGTTAAAGTTTGTGTATACATTTTTTTTGGGACGCCCTGTATATAGGGTGTTTCAGGAGGAAAGGTCAATACTTCGGGAGGTGATAGTATCGGTCATTGTGAGAAAAAAAGTTCATAGAACATGTCTAATTCTGAATGGTTACGGAGATAGAACTGTTTGATCTGATGCGCGGCGCAGCTCTTCCTCCCCCTTCCCTCCCCTCCCCTCCCTATAACCTTGAACCATGTAAGCTGTAATGTAAGCATGTAAACATAAGTCAATCGACAGCTGACTGTTGTGACTGATACCATTCCAAAATGCCATGTTTAAACATTAAATGTTAGAAACAGTAATTGGTTTCTCTTTCTTGATTACCATTAACCAATGCTTTGGATTTGTAGATTCAAACAGCTCTATCTCCGTAACCATTCAGAATTAGACACATGTTCATATGAAAACTTTTTTTTTCTCATTTCAAATTTCTCCATCTTCAAAAACTTGAGTTTATTACTTATTTTTTGGTATTTTCATGAAATTCGAAATGGGGGTTGGCCATTCACTGTTAGTCTTCACGTCTGGAAATTGTAGTTTAGCGTGTTAAAGCTACAGCATGACACCACTTCCCGCAAGATTACCAAAGTTAAACGACGTTGGATCTGGGCATAGCTGGATGGACATCCTCTGCGTCCAGATATGAGACCCGTGGTTCGAATCGCACGTAAACCAGAGGTCCCTTCGTTATATGATCTTAGATACTGATTTATGACCCGGGATTCGGGGTTCCGCGCGTGAATTACGGAAGAAATTTGTTTCGAAGCCCGGATTTCGGTTTATTTTTCGTATTAAGTTTCCATGATTTGTGCGTGGAAGACAAGACTAAGTTTTAATTATTTTTTCTATCAGGCGGAGAAGACTGAGTGACGTGATCGACAAACTGAGAATGAATTTGGCCAGTCTGGAAGAACAAAAATTCGACAATGGTAGATTCTCAAATGACACTCCAGCGAGTGGCCAAAAGGCGAGAACTGTGGCCGCGGGAGTTGGCATTTTCGTATTGGTTTACGCCATCCATAACGCTTGGCCTCGGCCAAGATAGGAATTACCCTCACAAGCACCCTATTCATCGTGCGATACTTGCGCAAAATAGAATTTCTGAAACTCCCGTCGTAAGAAACTTGGTTGGAAATGAAAGTTCTTAAGATGCGTTGTACACCACATTTAGTCTTTTTTTTTTTTTTTTTTTTTTTCTTAATTAAAACCCCATACTATTATCGATGAATATTGGTAAGAGGCGAGTTTTAGAACAGAATTTTTTGGAGTACAGTGTCCTGCAGAATAAGATCACTTTCCTAAAGCAACGGAATGGACAGTAGCAATGTTCTCTGGAAACACGATGTCCTCCAGATGAAGTATACCAAAGGCTGGAGACTCGTGCGAGATGTATCTGTAACATTGAGTTAAAGACGTTCCTCTCCGAAAAAGGGGTCAGTTTTTCCAGAGTACTAAATGCCTGCCCACGCATAGGAGTACAACCAACGAATTTAACAGTGAGTTGCGCTAATTTGGGATTGAATATGTCGCCACAGATTCTCCATACCAGATTCATCCTCCTGAAGCGGACTTCTAGAATTTTAATTCATCTGAGAAGACAACATTGCCAGAACTGATCACTCGTATAGTTTCCTCTTATTACTTGTGGAGATGTGATCAGTCTCTCATCCCAATCCCAGTACAACCCAATGTAAAATTCGGTGGTTATGCCCCTATGGTGTGGGCAGGCACTTAGTACTCTAGAAAATCTGATTTTGCGTTCTCAGAGGAACGTATCTGTTCACAAAAAACGTTACATACCCATCTCGGATAAGAAATTCCCACCTCGTTTTGGGATGGTATACTTCATTTGGAGGGCATCATGTTTCCAGAGAATATTTTCACTGGTCCATTCCGTTGCTTTAGGAACGGGGAGGGGTCTTTTCATTCTGGTACGACACGGTAATTATATACATGATAATTATCCAAAGAGTATAAGTTTCCAACGTGTTTTCATTTTTTTTTATGACGATGTTGATTTGCTCTTACAATCAATATAAAGATAGATTAGTTTAAGTTTACTATAGATTAAGGAATAAATTGCCGTTATATTTGCGTAAAGCGAGTTGTGCTAATTTAGAGGATAGCTTACCTTGATTAGATACTGTTGCGTGTTGTAGGAAATAAATTGTTCTAGTTTAGTCCATTGAAGCCAAACTGCTATTTTGATTTCAGGCATAGATTCGAACAATAAGATATGTTAAGTGAACACTAAAAAGATTGTTACAGTCAGAGTAAATACTGTAATTAAGAATTTTAACAGTAATTCGAAGCGAATATATTTGTGTTTGCTGATAAGTAATATTTGAAGTAAAGGAAGTTAATACGATCGTAATAACAATGGAATAAAATTAAGACTATACAAAGATGCAAAATTATTTCATGAAATTTAACCCTTTCGCATTATGCCCCGTTGGCCAAATCTTCCAAATCTACCGCTTGCTGGCTGAAGACGTAGGTTGCTTCCTCCGAAATGGGGTTTTGTATTTTCGGGTTAATAAAGCCCCGAGTTTGAAACGGGTGAGGGGTCTGGGAAATGTCAGACTCTGAACGACGCAACCCGCGTCATCGGCCAGCAGAAGGCACTTCACTCTTCAATCCCGACTTCAACAACTGAAAAGAAAGAATATTTCAAATTACATAATTCAGATATCCTTCGATATTTTTATTAATGTTTCTACAATGCAAATTACTTTAGTTTGTTTATATATTCTGTAAAATTCCCATAATGCAATTGCTCTTGAAAATTTGAGTACTTATTTTTTGTGTAAATACTCTACGGATGTTTTTTAAGTGGTGTTCGGGGACAGTATGATAAACATACAATAGGTTCAGTGTGTCTCGTCATAACCGTTTCATACCAGTATATTGGTGACAAACACCAAGTTTCGCAAGACACTCTGAACGGACTGTACGAGTAGTGATGCGCGTGTGAAAATTGTTGATTTATTATCGTTACACATTTTATGACCGTTAATTGAAAGTTAAACGGATTTTACCTGTATTTATTTCACAACCTGGATAAGATATACCCTTAGAATAACTTATCATAGTTATGAAATAAAGGTAAAGTATGTGCAGTACCAGGGTAAGGTGACTTGGGTCAATTAAGTTAACTTAATTGGTTAATCAGCAAAAACGTTAACTTAAGTTAAACTTTTAAAATTTATTTAACTAGTCAACTTAATTGAAATATCTCCAAATTAATTAACTTCAATTAATTTTCCTATAAAAATGCTGTTTTTAATCTTTGAGTGAAATGGCTAAGAGATGAAAGGTTTGAGAACCTCATCTTCTGTAAAGCTAACAAGCGTGTTTAATTTGTAAGTGAAGTACATATTTTGTGTGTCTAATTTGACTATTGTTGGTAAGGAATCTGGATTATGTTATGTCAATAGTGTAACAATATAAAACATATAGTTTAAAAAACAATTGTTAAATTAATTTTGCCTTCATTTTTACAATGGAAAACTATTGTAGGCCTAAAAGTCGAGACTTGAGAAAAGTTGAGACCATAAACAAATTTAATTTATTTATAAGGAACGGAAAAATAATAAAAGCTTAGAAAAATTATCTTTATCTCTTGTCCTGTATAATATGCTAAAAAAAGGAAAAATTATCAGACATTGACAACCACACATACAAGGTGATCCCACATAATTACAGGTTTATCATTACCTTGATTAGTTATATAGAAGGAGTCTACAGACTACTTCCTAGAAAGAAAAAGTTAATTGATTAATTTTCAAAATTAACTAATGCAGATTTTAAAAATTAACTAAACTTAATTGGCAAGAATCTCAAATTAACTTAACTAGTTAATTTTGGAAGTTAATCGACCCAACCCTGTGCAATACCCACTTTGTTTTCTAATAAGTTTTTATCGACTTTTTTGTAAATAAAACAAAAAATTCTATCTAGTTTTAAGAACTGTGAAACTGTTGCTGATTCCAATTATATTTAAACTTCAAAGTTAAGATTTGTTGCATTGATTGATCATTCTCAATATTCATTCCAGGTTTGCTCAGTAATGGATTGAAACTACTTTTATGAAATGAGTCACTGGTTTGTTAAGTCCGAGATTGCTAAATCAGTCAATACTCGTTTTGGGGGAAGGGGCTGTTCAACTCCCTCCCTACTGCAAAAGTCACGCGAGATTGGGGACCTACAACTTTCTTAATTGGTCAGAACCACGGGTCATCTGAACACGCGAGACTTCTCCGTCCAACTACTACCCACACCGAATGTCACTTAGCTTTGTTGATCGACGGGAAGCGATGTTGCATCGCATCTGCTACACCAAGAATAAAACCCAACTGTTTTACCTGTTACCAAAGGTACCTTAAGGGTAAATCGCCTGGCCTCGAGTCTTGCCTCGAACTTTAGCGGTTAAGGTGCTCCACTGAGTTTCCCATGGTGGGGTAAAGGTTCGGAGCCCACGTTGTTGTAGGTCTTCGTCGTCGTATTACCTCGAATGCTACGAGAGGTCAAGCAATTGCAAACGTTATTTACGTCAACAGAAGCAAGCCCGTTTATTCATATTAATGGGGAGAGCACGACGCTTGTATTTAAATTATGTATGCAAAGGTAGAAGGGGGGCTTTCCACCCCAACTTCAGGAATCCAACGTTACCTTTCATGATAAAGGTTTGGTACGTGCTTCTAGTGGAACGCTCGGTAATACCAACATCCCCTATTTACGCACCTCGCAAACCGCTCCTATTCCTCTTTATCTCTAACTTTTATCATATTTATATCAACTGCACGTTTATTCACACTTTACTGGTTACATCCTTCAATCTTTAAAATTATTTTCCTCAACTCTCCCCACCTTTATTCATTCTCTCAGAATGACAATACCAACGTAGCGTACTATCCTCTGTTCTCCTCCAACGACTTTCACTCCACACGCTCCTCGAATATCATAATTTCTCATACAGTCAATTACTATTACACCACTCATATTTCAATTACTCATCCAAACTGCTTCCACACATGACTGAACTATCGTATCCTCGCAAAAATGTTAATTCAGCCAAGGACATATCAGAATTTATCAATGTAATGAAATGGTTGACTTCCAATAAACTCAATACCAGTAAAAGAAATTTCGCAATTTTTACTAATAAACGAAGTATGCATCTTGAACTAAAACGCTGCTGTAAAGAAAGGTGCTCTGACAAGAATGCTAGCCAAGAATTTGCAGTGGATTGACCATGTAAATTGTACGAGGCGCTCCGGAGCACAAGCTGCCAAGCAACAAAATTAAAAAAAAAAAAAAAAAAAAATTCTCGAGAAAAATGCAGTTAAAGTTTGTCAATTTGCAAAATGCCATAACTTTTGAACCAATAACTATATTTGATTGATTTCGACCATACGTACAAGTCCGCAATTTGCTCCCTGACTCATCTACGGGATAGAGGGAGGGGGTAGAATATAGTGGTATAAATTACTATTCTGGCCCCAATAATGATCGTGGAAACCAGCATCAGATAATAACCTTAATGCTCGTGTTCTTGGATGACAAAGATACTGTTTAAAGCACTGGTTCCCAACCGGTGGGCCATGGCCCACTTACCTGTCTTTTAACATTAAAAAAAAATTTGCTTATTAAACCTTATGTAAACATGAAACGGCTTAACATGGGAGGTGGGCCATGAGTTATTTGAATTAGCTCTAGTGGGTCATCGCCTCAAAAAGGTTGGGAACCACTGGTTTAAGGCGTTGTTAGCATAACTTTATACAAGGAAGAAAACTGTGTGGTGCAGAGTTAATAAAACTTGTTTAGGGACTACTTGTCTATGTTTAAACATTATAGCAACGCTCCTTCAAATCTTATTTGAGATATGAAGCCCTCCGGACCACAACCTGCCAAGCGCCAGTGGATTCGAGTCCATTCTATTAAAGCTCAAAGATGCAATCAAACGGGTACCTTTTTTTCCCCCATTTACGAATGTATGAACGAAATAAGTTAAAAGTGGATAAATATTTTAACTCCAAGAATTACACTCGTGTCAGACTAGAAATGGATCAAAGCCGGTTAATCTTCAATTTAAATTGTCTTCATCTCGGGGAAATTACCCATTTTAATTGAAATGAAACCGAAATGATTTAAGTGCTGATGTAAAAAATATTTCGAATGTAAATTCGTTTAAAAACCAAGTTCAAATCTATTAATACTGTAATGGAATACTAATAAAAGTCTGTTTAAATATATATGACTATTACTCGTTCATTTCTGGTCTCTCAATTCCTTGTATTGTATTGGTGCATCTTCAAGAATGACTGACTGACTATTTGTTTCATATCTATAATGTCTAAATTATTATTATTATAATAATAATGACCGATGACGCGAAATTCGAGACAATATCAGATGGCGAAAAAAAAAAAAAGTTGCGGGATAGGTGTTAAGGAACCTTTAAAAGAGAGGACAGTAATGATTCCCCTCCTGAAAACACTGATCACACCAAAATTTGAATATTGCTCAGGCTTGACGTCCCCATATAAAAAGGAAGAAGCTAAGAGACGAAGAAACTCTGACATTTCTCAGCCAAGATTGATGGCTACAAAGAACTCAACTACTGGGAAAGACTACGTAAACTAAATCTGCATTCCCTGGAAAGAAGAGAGGTAACACCGTAATTTACATGTAGAAAATGATCAACAAAACGGAACAGGGGGGGGAATAACCAAATGCAAATACCTTAAAAATGATCCAAAAACAACAGTCACTTTTAAGTAGATATAACGGCAGTAATAGTGGGAACAGCAGATGTAGTAAAAAAGAACTACACAATATCTGGAGTGGATACAAGCAAGACCATCCATGCACTTGAAGTACAGGTAAAAGCAGTCTGGGAAGCTGAAACCATCTTGAAACATGTCCTTGGAGTAACTTGGATACTTAATGGCATTTGTTCAATTCTAAGTGGGAGTTTGTCATTGAACACGGTGAACAAAAGAATATAGAACAACTGAAAAAGACATTTTAAGTGTGAGCAGTGTTCTTTTAGTGCAGTGTGAACACTGCGGCCTTTGGCCAAAACAAGCAAAGCAGCTGCTTTGGGACCCGCGCTATTAGGGGTCCCGCAAATATATGAGTATAGTATAAAAAAATAATTTGGTTTTGAGTGGTAAATTAAATATGGCTTGTCATAATAACTCTTCATATACAATAGTATTCCGTATTAATTATATATTGTTATATTTCAGATATCGACTGACATTGATGCCTCCAAAGAGATTGCGAGATACTGCTCGGAAATATCTCGGCGTCACCAGAAGAGACAGCGTGAAGCGAAGCGGAAGTCAGAACTTGAGTGTATATATGGGTCATTTGAAAAATTTCTAGAGAAATGCGATCCACAGGCTGAAACTGAAGATGTGCCTGCGCCGTCACATGCATCATCATCAGCTTTGATAGATGAAAGTGATACCCAGAGGGAAGAAGAACCCATGGATCAGACTCCAATTCTGCAAAATCAGCCTCTGGATGCACTCAAAGATCCAGGTCAATGGCCAGAAACTGTCAGCATAAAAGTCAGAGGTTTACTAGTGAGTAAAGGCCCACCACAGTGTGAAGAAGACTATAACTTGCCCAGAGATGACAATGGCCGCAAGTTTTCAAAAAGTCATTACAAGTACGGATGGAAAATGGAGAAGTTGGTATACAGAAATGGCTGATTTATTCAATCTCTAATACTAGAATCGGATATTTTGTTTCTGTTGCAAAGTTATATGGGAACTCCAACAATGCCTTGGGATGTGGAGGATTCTGTGACTGGGTGAATACTAATTCCAGACTGTCTGAGCACGAAAGATCACAGGGCCATCTGAAGGCGACTCTCCAATGAAGGAACTCGAACAACGTTTGATCAAAAGTTGCACTGTGGATCAAGTTCTAGGGTTGCAAGTCAACAGATCTTGAATAAAGGACACTTAGCACGCTACTTATATTCCATTGCTTATCATGATAAAAATTTACTTGTGCAATATTTTTTACAATTTCTTTATTATATTCATAGATAAAATATGTCTATAAAGTCGTACAAGTCGCTGAAATAAAGAACTCAGGAGCGAATCAATACGGAGAAGCTTAGGTAGAAAATGTGTTTGAGCGCATCCGCCATTGTACAGTACCTCGCTGAACACAACACCACAAACACAACACCAACACAACAACACAACATGGCATTCCGAGGATCAGTAGATACAATCTTCAGGACGGAATAATGGCAACTTCCTTGGACTGGTTGAGCTTATCTCAAGATTTGATCCCGTCATGCAAGACATCTTAGAAGAATAGTCAATAACGAAATTCTTGATTGTTACCTGGGAAAACGAATCCAGAATGAACTCATCTCGCTCATGGGCAACAAAGTTCGAGCAACCATTGTACACAGAATTAAAATGGCAAAGTATTCTCTGTGATCCTTGATGCACACCCGACATTAGTCACAAGGAGCAGATGTCCCTTACTTTGCGATATGTCTCTGATGGATCATCAGGTATTGAAAGTGGAATTTTTGACCACTTCATCAAGTTCATTGAGGTGAAGGAGACCATAGGAGAAAACCTACTACAGGTATTGATGAGAGAACTTCACGAACTTGGACTGAAAATGAGTGATATTCGTGGACAAGGATACGATAATGGTGCGAACATGAAGGGACACTCATCAACCGTTCAAGCGCGACTTCTGGAAATGAATTCAAGAGCATTCTTCATATCATGCGCATGCCACACCTACAATTTGCTACTTGGGGACATGGCAAAAGCATGTGTTCAAGCCATCTCATTTTTCGGGGTTATTCAACGCCTGTATGTCTTCTTCTCAGCCTCATCCCGATCGGTCAGTCTTCTGCAAGTATGTGAAAGAGTTCTCAGTGAAGCCCTTCAGCGAGACAAGATGGGAATGCCGTGTGCAAAGTGTCAAAGCTGTACGATATAAAGCTGTCGAGATCTATGATGCACTTGTCGAAATTGCTGAAAAAGCAAAAGATCCTCAAGGAAGAAGCGAAGCAGAATCACACTGCAAAGAGATGAAGAATTTTAAATTCATTGTTGCTGTCATATCCTGGTATGACCTCCTCTTTAAGTCAAGTACGTGAGTAAAGATCTTCAGGTGATTCAAAGCATCTGGCAATGCTATCGAGAGTTTGGAAAGAACATGTAAGTGATGAAAGAATATCGGGAGAGTGGATTTCAAAGTGTTGTAACAGATGCCAAAGAGATTGCAGAGCAGCTTAAAATCGAGCCAGAATTCAAGACAATACAGGTCAGACGAAAGATGATGATGTTTTCCTATGAAGGTGAAGGCCAGCCAATTGAAGATGCTGAAGAAATATTTAAAATTTCTGTGTTTAATGCAATTTTAGACACTGCCATATCCTCCCTGGAACGACGATTCGAACAACTGAGAGAGCATCACTCAAAGTTTGGCTTCATGTACATGTTCATAAAGATGTCCAAGACAGACCTACGTAAGCATAGCAAAGATCTCGAACTTGAACTGACTGATGGAGAAGACCGCTACATTGATGGATTCATGCTTGCTGAGGAAATGGAAGCCTTGAAACCAATTCTTCCAGAAGATATACAAAGTGATCCATTGAAGATATTGGGCTTCATCACTTTGAACAATCGTTCTGTGGATTTTCCGAATTCACGACTGCATTGCGAATACTACTGACTATTCCAGTCACTGTTGCATCTGAGGAAAGAAGTTTCTCAAAAGTTGAAATTAATAAAAACGTATTTACGTTCGACGATGCTGCAGGATCGACTCGGTAATCTGGCGATCCTCTCTATTGAAAACGACATTGCGAGAAACTGTAACTATACAGACCTCATTGCCGAATTTGCCACTATGAAGCCAGAAAGCTTCACACTGTGTGAAGCTCAGGACTAAAGACCATTTAAGAAATCGCATTGTGTAAGAGAAGAAAACTTGAAAACTTTTTCGAAATTCATACCCTATACACGACGTATATTAGATATCCAACATAAATTAAAAAAAAAAGGGGGGAAACCATGCACAAGAGAGCCTTCACGAGCAAGTGTATAGTTGTCTTGTAGTTCTTGGTTGAAACAACTGTGGATCTTTGTTACGTTAGATATTTGTAACAGAGTATGAAACAAGAACCACCTCTGAAAAATGTGGATTGGAGATGACTTTTGGGGTTGCCCCTTAACAACATTTAAAGCCCTAGGAAGAGAGAGAGAATTAGACTACATAGATTACGAATTTTGATGGTGTCGGGCTCTCACCCCCGGCAGAGTGAGTTATTTGAAAACCAAATGGCGCGCAGTTCCAGTGTCATTTTAAAATATTGACGTGTTTGTATTTAATTGGAGTTACAGCAAAGTTATCTGTAAATATACCCTTATTTTCATTTGTATTGCTTTCTATTAGGAAACAAAATATTTCTGATATGTTCACCTATAGCAGGGGTTCTTAACCTTCTGGGTCGCGACCCAAACTTGGGTCTTCAAATTGTAATTTATCATTTATTTATGTTATCCCTAATCATTTTACATTTTACCATTATTATTTATTTTATTAGATATTACGAGTGAACTGTTTGAAGGCATTGGTCGCCGAGCTAGCCCTGAGACCAGAATTTGGATCTCAGCCTAAAAAGGTTAAGAACCCCTGACCGATAGGGATCCAAGTTGCTTACACACAAAAAACCCTACGATGACATCATATTTAAGTAGTGTATTATACCAGAGCTGGGCATTTGCGGCATATTTTGCGGTACTTGCGGTCAGAGCTGGGCATTTGCGGTACTGCGGTACCACCGCACTACCACCCCGGGCCCCCATAACGCAGTACCGCAAAGGATCGCTGAAAGTACCGCAGTACCGCTACCGCATTCAAATTTCCGCGTACCGGTTTGGTAGTGCAGCAGTACCGCAATATGCCGCAAGTGCCCAGCTCTGCTTGCGGTACCACCGCACTACCACCCCGGGCCCCCATAACGCAGTACCGCAAAGGATCGCTGAAAGTACCGCAGTACCGCTACCGCATTCAAATTTCCGCGTACCGGTTTGGTAGTGCAGCAGTACCGCAATATGCCGCAAGTGCCCAGCTCTGTATTATACCATACATCAGGGGTTCCCAACCTGTCGCTCGCGAGCACCACTGTGCTCTTGAACAGTCTGACGGTGCTCTTCTACAATTCTTAACATCCTGCTCGCGAGCAGTTCTAGTTTTAGTGCATCACCTTGTGCATTTATTTTGCTTCATTTTGGCATAATGTGAAAATATGTCACCTGATCTTTGGAACTATCATGTGTTAGTTAACGATTGCTCTACTGTAAAAACAGTTTTTTCTTATTATGCGAGTTACTGTAGCATATTGAAAATACTATTGTATATCTGTTAAGTTAATGTTAGATAAAAGGAAGTTGTTGGTTTGTAAAAGTTTTGTAAAAAGAATTAATTTTTTAAATTGTTTTCTTCTTAATGTATTATAATATATGTATTAACGGTGACGTTCGTTTCTTTTTTATTATTCTTTAGTTTTGTAAAATATATATTGGTGCTCACTTGATATTCTAGAAAATAACTTGGTGCTCGCCGCATTGAAAAGGTTGGGGACCCCTGCTATACATTTACGTAGAAAATATCTACTAATTTTGCCCAGTTGTTTATAGAGTCTGAGGTGTTATTTTATTGTTACAGGCATCGAGTTTGAATCAAGAGGAAAGTGAGGGACGAGCAACGATACAGCCTGTATTGAATGTGAAGTTATCCGCAACTACAAAGAGAAAATGATCAAATGAAGATATGGGTTTCATCCGTTACTCTCATTCTTCTGAACAACGTGTTTTGCACCCCACTGACAATAGTTACAATAATTTGGCCGAATGTATAGCAAAACGTGCAAAATGGGGTGAGGATAAATGCATTTCAATAAGAGAAATTCGATGGTGATATAAGTGACTGCACTAAAGGAAAGTAATGTTTCCTGCCATCCATCATGCTATAAATTACTAACACACGAGGGTAAGTGTGAAAGAGTGGAGAGAAATTTTCAAGACATGTTACAGAAACAGTCTGATGGAAAACCTTCCACAAGTCAACAAAGAACACCATATACTCGCACACAGACAAGAGTACAAAAAAGAGAGGTGTTTCTTCTGTGACAAAGGCAGTACTAAAAAAGAGGGACTTAGGAAAGTTTCCACTGATAATGCTAGAGAAAACCTTAATCGTGCTTAAGTGGCAATGATAAACTTGGTGTTCGCCTAAATGCTGCTATGAACCCATCAGATGCACATGCAATCGATGTCATGTACCATGCCAAATGCTGGAGTACGCATGTCTGTCATGAGTTCAGAAAAGAAGAGAGTAAAGGTAGAATAAAGTTGACGAATCGTCAAAATACAGCTTGTGTTGCATCTGAAGTGGAATTCAAAAGTATGTTATATGAAACTCTCGCTGAAGGGAAAGTCTTTAGCATGGGCGCCTTAGAAGAAACGTACGAGACAATAGGTGTTGCTAACGGAGTAGATGAGTCAGCCCTTATGACTCAGAAACAGCTGAGGAGATTTATTGAAATAGAGTTTTCAGATAATGGTGTTGAATTTTCCCGCCCAAAGTGCCGTAAAGAAGCTCAGTGTCAATGAAATCTACCAGAGATATTCTTTTGTCCAGTGCCGAATTGTATAATGGGAACATGACAAAGGAGCTCACAACCTTATATGAAGCTGCAAAGATCCTCCTAGGAATAATACTGAGGTTAAAGTGTTGGGTGCTTGAAGGCGCACTCCCCCGAAGATGATAGTGCGGTGATACCGAGTGAACTTTATGCATTCTTCAAATGGTGCATTCAAGGAAAGACCGAAATCTCGGATAAAAAATGCTAAAGGGAGGTAGATATAGATACGAGAGCAAATATGCACTGAGCCTTGTGCTCCCAGTGCCATTTTGGAACTTTGCGGGTGTTCTTGTGTGTAACGTACATGTGCCCTACCATGTATCTGCAAACAAATATGCTAAAGTGCACCGAGATGCGCAACTGCGGTGGGAATAAGAAACTGTGACAACTTTGATGTAGGGGATAGCAATGAAGATTTGGATTTAAATTCAGATATTAGTGATAATGACACTGAAACCGTCTAGGGCACATAGCTGTCATGGCCGTATGTCTGTGTGTAAAAAAGCCATAGAAACCCGTGTTCAAATTGTTATTGTATTGCTTATTTGTATACTATTGGATTTATACCTTCAATCCATTGTATTGAAATATTATCGTGGTCATTATGCAGAAAATGACATGGCCTGAAGTTGAATTCAAAAATACATTTTTCTAGTGTATTTTGGTGTGCTCTGTTCAAATATAACCGTCATTTCCTGTGCAAATGAACAGAAATATGATTTTCGGTACATTAAAATAATATATATATATATATATATATATATATATATATATATATATATACACATTTAACTGCAATGACCATATATATACATTTAACTGCAATGACCACGCAGTATATTAATGTATAGAAACGACGTAAGTATAGAGGAATGTTCTGCACACGAGGAAGAGAAATAACGAACAAATGAAAAATGAGGTGCCCGCCCGGGAATCGAACCCAGGATCTTCCGATTGCTGGTCAGATATGCTAACCACTACACCACAGGCTTCGATTAGTCAGAAGTCGTAATTCTCCTACATAGGGCAGAAACCAATGCCCTCTAGGGCACCCTCGCAAATCGTGTACATATTCACGATTTGCGAGGGTGCCCTCTCAAGGCATTGGTTTCTGTCCTATGTAGGAGAATTACGACTTCTGACTAATCGAAGCCTGTGGTGTAGTGGTTAGTAGTGATGTAGGTCACATCCGCACATTTTCTCGCACCCGCATCCGCACTTTGGACTGCGGATGTCGTGCGGATGTGGACCGTTGAGATAAATGTCATTAATAAGCGGAAATTATCAAATTCTACTATATTAATAGAACTAGTTCATTGTGCGCAAAAGTGATGCAAGCGACAAGACGAGAGGCTGTTCTTGTATGAAGTTACTCTCTTGCAACCTACTTAGATCCACGTTACAAAGCTAAGTTATTTTCACCTAGTACATTAGAACGAGTTAAATCATCACTTGGCAAAGCAGTTGAAGAGCTTCAATCTCTTGAATCTGTCGCTTCGCCACCCACCAAAAGAATAAAAGTTTCAGTGACAGAACCAACACCTTCAACAAGCAAATCTATCACAGAATCTGTCTCTCAGTTTCTTGAGTCAAGCAGCAATGACGAGACCTACGCGATGTCAAAAGATGTAGTAAAAATGATCGAGAGCTATCACCAAGAAAAACGCCTGGCTGCATGTGACAATCCTATTAGTTGGTGGAAAAATACGCAGAATATCTATCCATACTTGAGTAAACTTGCGAGGAAACAGTTAGCCTGTCCTCCAACAAACGTACCAAGCGAGAGATTATTTAGCAGTGCTGGATTAATATATGATGAAAAGAGAAACAGACTGGCAGCAGAAAAGGCAGAAAAATTAATGTTCCTTAAGCATAACCTTCCTATAATTAAGTTTGAACATTAAACGATGAACATCTTAGTTTACTTTATTTTAATTACTCATTTATAAATATGCCTAATAAAACTTTAAACTTAATATAAATAGTTATCAAGCTAATTAAAGATCTCTTTCTATAAGGGTGGAGGTTGGGGAAAGAGGTCGGTGGGGTGCATTTGAGTTGGGTTCACGTCCCGCATCCTGGTAACACAATTATGGTTTCTAATTGTGGCTGAAACTCGACAAAATATAACGAATTTATTTGCAGACGAATTCACTAATTGATTTCTATATTAGTTAGATGCTTGATATTATTTTATATGTTCAGAGAAAAGTACAGCAATTATTGTACAATTAATCAATTATACTACATTATAGCTACAGCTCTCTCTATATAATAACTTATTATATACGTTAAACACAACAAATCTCGAATATATCCTAAAACATAACGAAAATGTAAACATCCGCATCCGCGGATGTTGAAATCAAACATCCTCATCCGCATCCGCGGATGTGAAAAAAATGACATCCGCTACATCACTAGTGGTTAGCATATCTGACTGGCAATCGGAAGATCCTGGGTTCGATTCCCGGGCGGGCACCTCATTTTTCATTTGTTCGTTATTTCTCTTCCTCGTGTGCAGAACATTCCTCTATACTTACGTCGTTTCTATACATATATATATATATATTTAGTATGACGTCGTGTTACTCTGCGACTTAATTAGTTTGTTGGTTTCTGTTCTGGCTATTTTTTTTTTCTAATTGGATTCAGTTTGGTGGTGTTTGTGAGAGAATTATGACGTGCCGTTCGTGTGGTTTCGACTTTGAGAACTTGATTCGTCATGTGCCCTAGATGATAATACGAAAAGATCAGAAGATATTTAGGTGAAATAACCAATATTAACCTGTTAGGTTAATTGAATGCCCGGTTAGGTCAACTGTACGCCCTTGATGATTGGTTAGGTTAAGTCGTGATATTTTCGTTAATTTAAACGAAAATGACGAGAGCAAACTTTTCTGGTTAATTGTGGTGTTTTGCACGTTCCCTGTGGTAATGCGTCGTCGTTTACGAAATCTCGTAACATGAACATGTTAGGTTATGCTTTATTGTATAAAATGTAGTCAAAAATACATTTTTCAAGTGTATTTTGGTGTGCTTTGTTTGAATATGACCTTCATTTTTTGCGCAAATGAACAGAAATACAGTTGTCATTGCATGGCCCAAACACTTATTTCTGTTCATTTGCACAAGAAATGAATGTCATATTTGAACAGAGCACACCAAAATACACTAGAAAAATGTATTTTTTAATTCAACTTCAGGCCATGTCATTTTCTGCATAATGACCATTATCGTTGTAAATGTGATGCAGTAAGTCAAATATCAATATTAGAACTTTGCTTCATTTTGTTTTCTAAATAACTCCTCTCTGCCGGGAATGAAAGCCCGGCACCATCAAAATTCGTGATCTACACGTTCTAACGAACAAAATGACACTTCACTCATATTTGTACCACTAAAAACTCCACGAGAGACTTTGCTGATAGACTAATAATTGACAAAAATAAAGGGATTGGTCTTTTGATGGTCTGAAAGAGTAATGTAAAAGTTCTTTTGAGATTTTACTCGAAGGATTACACCAGTAGATAAAAACGGAATTTCAACATAGGAAAAAAAATTGTATTTATATTGAAAATGTCCAGAAATACGTTTGAGAGTTACCCTTGAAATACTATACCCAAATATCAGGAACCGGTGACGAGGGCCAGAACCAAATGCCATATTGAAACTTCAACCTTACCGAGGCTGGGTACTTTTGGGAATATATGACCGATACTTCTTTATATGTTGGCATTTTAAATCAGAATTATACGAAATTTGCTTTCTCTAAAGCTATCAGGTTTTTAGTCTAAATGTAAAGAAGTTGGAAAGGTGTGGATGGTTTTATTGTTTTCTACATTGAAACCTTTTTAAAAATTTGTTAAGTTTTATTTGTATGCAACATTTATAGTTTGTAGGCATTTTCATTTGATTTGCCTGCGTAATTCATTTGAGCGGCAACGTTAAAATTGTATGTACAGGGTAACATGCTAGTAAGGAAATTTGGTGTCTGTTCAGAATCAGTCAAAACTTATCTTTTTAGATGCACTGCCAGTTTTATGTTTACTACGCGTAACCTACCTACCAAACAAATGTTAATCTGGAAGAATATATACAATTTCATTACTAGGGTCCAAAACGATTCTAATGCGTTATTGTGCAATGTCCTGTCTTCAGATACTGTGTACCTCTCACCTATATGGCACTCTTGGTTCAGACAACTGCTGGTTTATAATGCCTTATTTTTGTAATGTAGCAAGGATTGTATTTGTATGTTAAGTGGCTATGCTGGCCTTATTTTTGTACTTGTATGTTAGGTTAAGTGACTATGGATTGTGAGTGATCTCCAATAAAGTTGTTTTGTTTGTTTGTTCGTTTGTTCGTTTGCTTTTATTTATTAAATCTTCATTATGTACCATGTAATCCTGACTTAAGTGCTGGCTGTCTCGTTGTTAGAGACCACCTGGTCACGGCGTCCGGATTGGAGGAGGCGTGCCATGTTTCAGTCAAAGGTTCTGTTTAAAAAGAATTTAAAATTGAACTTTCCACTATCCACTCTCGAATTCTGCGTCAGCTTCTTCGTCGTCTTCATCCCCTTCGTCCTTCCATTCATCTACCCGGAACCCTCGCAGCCATTCGGGACTGTGTTTTCTCTTCTACTCTATCCTTTTGCTCCCCCTCTGGGTATCTTCGCCGTCTGTTCATCCGCCTCTTTAACCGTAGATAGATTAATCATCAAAAAAAGCTTCACTGGTGGTAATCTGGAAGTGGGGTCGTTTATACACCAGATTACCTATCTAGGGTTAACCCTAGTCCTATCGTTTATTACATCACCGAATATTGTACTTTTTGAAAGGGGTTATCTCCTGCCAATAAAGATATCATTATGAAATCATTGCATTCAGAGTGAGATAAAGTATTATGCTTCTCCCATTCAGTACTAATTAATTACCTCTATGTCATTTAATGTAAAGCAGTAGCTTCATTTTATAGTGAGTAAAAGCTTATGCGTGAAGTTGAATTCGTGCTTGTACGTTGTGTACACATAGGCTGTATTTAAACGTTGTACGCACGTGAACTGTGCCTGTTTTGTACTTCTATATTTTACTCCTTTTTAGTATTTTTTTTTTATTCATTTACCAGAAAGAAAATCATCCTTTTGGGTCGACTTCAGTATTTCGTATATTTGGTTCGACCTCGATATTTCGTATATTTGGGTCGTCGGCCCAGTGGATATTTATAGATACTTGGTATCTAGTTTGTTTATTATTTAGTTTCAAGATACCCATTTAGGGTTACAGTTAGTAGTTGTCTATTTGATGGGGGTTGTTTAACCTTTTTCGCAACATCTAAGGTCATATGACGGAAGGGGACCTACAACTTTACGTGGGATCCGAGCCACGGGTCGCTACATAACGTGAACGCAGAAGAATGTTGTGCCAGTTTCTGAAACCCCCACCACCTTCGTTATTCTGTCATTATTGAGGGTCTTATTTTTCCATCATGAGGGTCCAAAGGCGAATATCTGCAAAAACGCCCCTTTCCCCTATATAGAAGAAGAAAGCCAATTATCAAGATTCAACGCTTTGGAGATGTCTAGACACTGCGTTTGGAAGATTGGAGGTCATAGACGGGGGAAAGATGGATTGAGGAAGATTGTTCCAGAGTTGACTGGTTGAGTGGATGAAAGGTTGAAAATACTGATTAACCCTTGCGTTAGAGAGTTGGACAGAAAAGGAATATGTCGAAAGTCTGATACTGTGTGCTCTCCTTAAAGGAGGAGGCATGCAGTTAGAGTGTTCGGAGATCTAGCCTCCACGTTTTAGGGGAGGGGCAAGTCTGACGCAACCCAGGCTAACCTTAACCCATTTCGCCAACAACAAATGTCACTGGTTTATCAGGAGTAAGAACAATCACTGGTATTCCACTGTCTTACCACCTTTGATACTGAGTTCAATTTAGACTTATTACACGAAGGAGCAACCCCAATTTTTGGAGAGGAGGGTCCCACTCAAGAAAATTTAAAATCAAATTTCACATATTAAGTTAGGCCTAACATCTGTGCTGGTGGCCGGCCTGGAGCACTGGCGCATGACCTTACGCCACGGTTGGCTTGAAGGGTAGTAGCCGCAGCACGTCGGCTGGGTGTGCAACAGTTCTCTGAAGAAAAGTTAATACACGGGTATGACATTGGTATTCCATCTTTTTCCACAGAAATTTCGGTACTTTCCTATTATCCCGGACGGCCGGATCCCAGACTTTTTGCCAGATTCGTACGCCACTTGCCAGATTGCCAAATTTAATTGGCAATTTTTTTTTTTTAAATGTTAAGTAACCAACCTAACCTAACCCAACCCCTGGTTAGGTCAGGTTTGGTTAGTTACTTAACATTTTAAAAAAATTTGCCAATCTGACAAGTGGCGTACGAATCTGACAAAAAGTCTGGGGGTCCGGGATAACAGGAAAGTACCGAAATTTGTATTAAAATAGGTGTTTTATGCTGGTAATGAGCACCTATAGGGTCTCCCAGAGCACGGTGGCGGGATCGAGGAGTGGAGGAGTGGTTTGATGTAAGTACAGTAGTTAAACAAGAGAGTGTTCTGTCACCCATTTTATTTATTGCCTACATGAACAGGGTTATGGAACACATAACTGAGGAAATAGAAATTTTTGGATATGCTGATGATGTGGCTGTTGGGACTAACAGCACAATCCCTGGAAAGAATTATGCAGAGGTGGGATGAGAGATTGAGGGAGTACGGACTGAAACTGAATTATGATAAAACTGAATATATGGTGGTAACGAGGATGGAATCTTTGTTGGGGGAAGGGAAATGAAAAAGACGGACACATTTAAATACCTTGGTAGTGTGATAGAAAATGATGCGGGTATGGATGCAGAGGTGAATGAAAGAATTGTTAAATATAGCAGAAATGTTTCCTTCCTGTACCCCATATTGAAAGACCAAAACATCCCTAAAAAGGTAAAGACGCATATATACTCAACAATATTAAAACCAATCTTACTATACGGCAGCGAGACTTGGGCCCTAAGCACAAGGACGAGGGGAAAACTGCAAGCAGCTGAAATGAGGGTCCTGAGATTGATAGAAGGAGTAAGTAGAATGGATAAAATAAGGAACACTGAATAAGAAGGCGATTGGATGTAACTTCGGTTAATGAGAATGTTGAGAGGAACCAACTGAGATGGTACGGGCATGTCCAACGAATGCCGATGGAAAGGACAGCAAGAAGAATGTTGGAATGGGCCCCTCAAAACAGAAGACCAGTTGGAAGACCCAAGATCCGATGGATGGATAGCATCAAGAGTGCTGTCGAGAAGTGTGGAATCAGTCTCCAACGGGCGAACTTGATGTGTGGAGATCGTGAGGCATGGAGAGGTCTCGTCCGAGTGCTCCCAACTGACAGACTGCTTTAGGTCTACCAGGCGCCTGGTAGAAGGTAAGAAATTTTATGCTGGTGTCATAGACTTGGTAGAATAGATCCTGTATGTTGTGTAATTCCAAAGGCAGTGTTTAAAATACATTCAGCTGTTTCCTTTTCCTCCATCATCAAAACACCTTTTCATCATCAAAGAAATGCGATGCAGTGCATGCATCCCAAATTTGAGGGCCTTGACAAAATTTCTACACAAAAAAATCCTTTAGAAATAAAAAAAAAATCTCTATTTACCTTCCTGTCGTTTCCCGATCCTTAGCACAGGGCTGATTGTTACTGTCCGCAGCGCCTCGTCCGCAGCAGCGCATGCCATCACAAAGTCTCTCCCTTCCTTACCCCTGTTTCCATTCAGTAATGCCTACGGACCATGGCAAGACTAGCCACTGAACAAAACTGGAAGCCATGATGTAGTACAACAAACAAACAAACAAGGCACAGGGGATTTGCGTCGTGACAAAGCCAAGCCGATTTGGGACAAATCTGACTGGACACAGTGAAAATAGTCAACAGTATTTCAGGTCAGAATTGCCAAGTCAAATTACCAAGTGTCATTAGATTCATCCTAAAAAAGCTGGAAATCGCTAGATTCACAAGAAATGTCTAAAATATTGGGACATTGGGACGCAAACCCAAGAAGAAGTAGTAACCAATGTATGGATTTCAGGTAAATAGAAAAAAGCAAGTACTGTAAATATATAGGCCACTTTTGTAGGTAACATAAAAGGAAAGGGCAAGAAAAAGTATTTTACGTGGTCTTTGGGAGGGGACAGCAAAACTGGTGTTAGCTCCATCTTTATCAGCTTTGGCCATGGCCCATTTGGACCCCCCTGCATCTGCTGATGGGGTAGATGAAACACAGAAAAAGAGCAGCTAAGGAGGCCAGTGACAGGAGAAAAGGGAGTTCCAGCACTCTCTGTCTCCTGCCCAGGGCCGGATTAAGACCTTTAGAGGCCCTAAGCACTTAAAAGATTTTGGTGCCCCATATATATGTAATTCAAAATATAAACAAAAATAAACCATAAAATAAAATTTTATTTTTTGAAATGAAACAAAACTTACAGTAAGATGGAAAATAATGTTTATTTTTGTATACTTCCACTTCATTTATATTTGAAAAGTTTTCTCCTACTTTTTTTAATTGCAAAGTCTTTGATCAGATCCTCAAAACTAATCTTACGTAACACATCTGCTTCTATACTTAGTAGAGATAAGGCATCCAGCCTGCCTTGTTGCATAGTTGTTCTGTTGGTATTTTTAATATACTTCAACTGAGAAAATGAACGCTCAGCTGAGCAATTTGTGACCATTAATGTTAAAAATATACGAAGGCAATTTCTACATTTGGGAAGGCACACTCAATATTGTCTTCTACAATTATTTTATAAAGTTCAGCATGACTGAATCTTGTTTTTACATTTTTTTTTGCACTGAACTTATGGCACACATATGAGTGAAACTGCTGAAGCTCAGCAGAGAAATTAGTGTTCAAGTCCTGTGGGTAAGCATCAATCATCTTTTTACAACCTGAGAATACCTTTCAATTTCAGTAGATGATGAAGTGGTGACATTATGTGGCACATCACTTAGAAAAGAAAATCTCTCTGCTATTTCTTTGTATATCTCTCCTCTTCTTCTCATCTCAGTTTCAAGTTTGTCAACAATTGTGTAAAAGGTGGTGATAAGAAATTTATCTCTGGCATTCAGATATACTTCTGGTGCATCTCCGTCATTGGGTACCTTCTTTCTGATACGTTTGCGAGTTTGAGCTGCCTTGTAATCAACATCTGGTAGCATTTCCTTTGTAGCTGCTTCATATCTTTCAAATTCATCTCGTGAAGTGCACAGTTGGTCAGCTAATGATCCATACAGATCTGCACATGTTTTTAAGTTCACATCCTTATCTGTAGAATTTGCTTATTCTATGAAAATTTTGCAAAATCTCATCCCAAAAATTCAACATACTAAAAACGAATTCTAGCTCTTGCATCTTATTTGCAATATTATTTGCTTCTCTTCTAGTGTCTCCCTTTTGTGACTGGTCTTCAGCTATACATTCTAACGCTTCTAAAATTTTAAGGAAAGATTTCAAAATTGCTGCTGTTGCCATAGCATGTGCCTCCCATCTGGTATCAGAGAGGGATTTTAAGACACTTTCATTTCCAATACAACCTTTAAGAATTTCCCACCTGCTGGTTGAGGCTAAAAAAAGGTATAGAGCAACTGCACTGTAGAGAAGAAATTAACCGCCTCTTGACAGCAGTCAACAGCACTTCGGCCTACCAGATTTAGTGAATGGGCTGCACAGGGCACATATATAGCAAACTTGTTTGTTTCTAAAATTTTTTGCTGCATCCCCTTATAACGCCCAGACATTTGGCAGCGTTGTCGTAAGATTGACCCCTACATTTTGAAAAGTTTAGCTTACAAACTTCACGTAAGTACTGCAACACCTGATTTGCCATTTCCTCACCAGTATGGCTTTTCATTTTCAGAAAGGTTAAAAAGCGTTCAATAGGCTGTCCATCTTTTAAGTACCTAAGTACAACACTTAACTGATCGATATGTGATAGATCTGGTGTTGAATCAACTGACAAACTAAAATAACCAGAAGATTTTACTTCGTCAACAATGAGTGCGTGGACCTTTTGAGCCATTAGTTGAATGAGTTCCTCACAGGTGGTTTTGGACAGGTAAGAAGGATTTCCTTTGCCAAATTTCCATATTTCAAAATGTGACCTGCTAAAAATGGATCAAACCGGCTTATGAGCTCAAGCAGCCCTAAAAAATTCCCATCCTGCAATGATCCAAATCTTTCTTCTGTTCCTCGAAAAGACAAGCCACGTTCAGCTAACGTACAAATAACAGCTATGACACGCCTCAAGACATGTTCCCAGTAATCACACTCTTCCTGAATTTGTTTTTCCAACTGTTGTCCCCAGTGGCGGTTCCTCATATGGGCAATATGGGCAGCCGCACAGGGCGGCATTTGTGGAGGGGCGGCATGAGCGCCTGCAAAAAAAATAAAAATAAAAATAAGAATAAATAAATAAATAAATAAATAAAAAATAAAATAAAATAATAAAAGATCAATAAATATATTTTTATTAATAAAAAACCATCTATTGCATTTTCCATAAACCTTCCCATAAAAGACCTAAACAATGCAAAATGCTTCCAGATTAATATTATTGGGAATAAAGGCCCATACTTTAACATATGTAATGTTATTTTTCTGGGTTTGGTTAAATAGTGAAATGTATATTATTTATTACAGAACGAATCTTCACACTAAGCCACTAAGGTCTGTCAAATAACCGCAAATGGATAAGAAGAGGTCAAAGCTATCAGGTGCTCAGTTTAGAAAAAAGAGGAAAGAAGAAGAGGAGAAACGAGCAAAAGATAAAGGTATAGAGCTATGTCATCTACTCTTCACTGCTATATTGCACTGCTATTTTGTGATATAGCTTTCTGAGTCATTTGAAGTGTACTATTATGTATATAATTAGCCATTAACCAAGGAGGTTGTATTATTCATTTGTTTCCTATTCTAAAAGTTTAATAAATTGTGCTTAATAACATGTTAAATTAATTGTACTAGCCTATTCATGCATTGGTCTGTTATGTTCTATTTTACTATTTGCAGGGGCACTTTTGAAATATTTTGGAACACCCTCTGCCACTAGCCAGGATGAGAAGCCGTCTACTTCTGCCATTATTGAGGCTGAGGAGCCATCTACCTCCTCAGCCTCACATATGTCTCCACAAATGCAGTCTGATCCTGAGGATGAAGACCCATTTGCTTCTACTTCTCCCCGGCAGGACTCTTCAGGTGAGTTTGTGTGCACATATGTCTGTGAGTGTGTGCGTGTGTGTATGTGTATGTGTGTGCATCCCTGCAAAGCATTTTGCAAACAGTTATAAATTATAATGTTATTATCACTGGGTCTGGGTTACTGGGTATGTGTGGTGTTTCACCACCATAATTCCATAACACCACCACCATAACAAAGTGCTGTGAATAATGTGTTATCTAACTTAGGTGTGTATACTAATGAGTAATGCTCTGTTCTTTCTATTAGAAAGACCTGGAGCAGAATCGCCTCCTGAGGATGAGTCTCTGTCCACCGACCCTGCTAACTGGCCTTCAGTTCTGACTGAGAGAATTCGGACACAACTGGTTTCCAGGGACCAAGTGAAGTACCATCTGACTTTGTATTCCCTAGAAACGACAGTGACGGAAGAAGTTTCCACCATCAATACTTCAGGAAGTCATTGGTTAGTGGGGAAAATATAACCAGAAGTTGGTTGGTCTATTCCTTAAAAAACAACAGCCTTTTCTGTTTCTGTTGTACATTATTTTCCAAGAGGAAAATAAATTTAACAAGTTTGGGACTCTCGGACTGGAAGCATGCAAGCTCATTGCTCACATCACATGACAACAGTTCAGAACACCTAAATTCTATGAAAATCTGGAAAGAACTGGCAGTGAGGATGAGAAAGGGGGAGACCATTGACAAGCAGGAGATGGCACTTCTGGAGGCTGAGAAGTTGAGATGGAGAGCGGTGCTGACACGTCTCACTGCTATTGTGCATTCTCTGGCAGTTAGGAATTTGGCACTAAGGGGACATACAGAAAAATTGTTCTCACCATCAAATGGCAATTTCTGAAAGAAGTTGAACTGATGGCACAATTGATCCTATAATGCAAGAGCACATTAACCGTGTCCAAAAAGGGACCTCCAGTCACACCAGCTACCTCGGCCACCACATACAAAACGAACTCATTGATTTGTCGAGCAGCAAGACCATTTCAGCAATGGTGAGCGACATCAAACAATCAAAGTTTTTTTCAATAATTCTAGATTGCACTCCAGATATCAGCCACACTGAACAGTTGTCAGTTGTGATTCGGGTTGTGTCACTGGAGGGGAAGCCCCATATAAAGGAACATTTCATGGGGTTTTTGGAGGCAGAGGAGTCCACTGGTCAACATTTGGCATCTCTGATTCTGAAGAGACTGGAGGAGCTAAAAGTTCCTTTCATGGACTGTAGAGGACAATCATACGACAACGGGGCCAACATGAGGGGAAAAAACAAGGGTGTTCAATCCAGGCTCCTAGAAATTAATCCCAGAGCTCTGTTTGTTCCATGTGGGGCTCATTCTCTGAATTTGCTTGTGGCCGATGCTGCTAAGGGATCTATTGATGCCACAAGTTACTTTGGCATCTTGCAGAAGCTTTACAACTTGTTTTCAGCCTCCACACAACGATGGGCCATTTTGAAAAAACATGTGAACATCACATTGAAGATGTGGTCTGATACAAGGTGGGAAAGCAAGATCAAGAGTGTGGAGCCCCTGAGATATCAGGCAGCTGCAGTGAGAGATGCACTGATCGAGGTGAGGGACCACACCAAAGACTCTGTAATAAAGGTCGAGGCTCAATCTCTGTCAGAGGAGGTTGGGTCATACCGCTTCGCCATTTGTTCAGTGGTGTGGCATGACCTGTTGTGCCAAATTCAGCATGTGAGCAAGCAGATGCAGTCTCCTAGCATGCACGTTGATGTTGCAGTAAATCTCCTAAAAAAAACAGAGAGAGGTCTCCGCAATTACAGGGCAACAGGTTTTGTGGCTGCACAAATGGCAGCCACAGATATCTGTGAACAAATGAATGTGGAGGCTGTGTTAAAACAAAAAACGGCTGAGGTCCACAAAGCGGCACTTCTCCTATGAAGCATCTGATGAGCCCTTGATTGATGCTTTGAAGAAGCTGGAGGTGACATTTTTCAATGCAGTGGTTGATGCTGCAACATCAGCCATTCAGGAAAGATTTTCCACGTTGGAAATTGTGGGAGAGAAGTTTGGAGTGCTGACACATTTCCAAAATCTCACATTTGAGGAGCTGACAGAACAATGTGTGAACCTTAGTACTACACTACACTTTAAGGGACAATCTGACTTGGATGGCAGAGAGCTTGCACAGGAGCTGAAGAACTTGCCTGACTTGCCATCAAAGACCATATCCTTGCTTGAACTGCTGACATTTATCCATGAAAGGGAGCTCTCTGAATATATCCAAATTTGTGGACTGCTCTCAGAATTGGTCTTACTCTTCCAGTCACTGTTGCTGAAGCAGAGAGGAGCTTTTCAAAGCTGAAGCTCACAAATCCTACCTGAGGCCAACTATGTCACAGGAACGCCTTACCGGTCTGGCCATCATCAGTATAAATCATACAATTGCTGAGCAGATTTCATATGATGATTTAATTCATGACTTTGCATCAAGGAAGGTAAGAAGAGTCAGGCTTTAGATGGCAGTTGTGCTGTGGTGCAATTATTTTGTTTCTTGTTCAAAGTGTAGCATAATAATTACCCTCTCTTAAGTGTCTTATTCTATTTATGTGATAGAGCATTTGTACAATTTAGAAATTTGATTCTCTAGTTTATTTATGGCAGTTGTGCAATTTAATTTGTATTTTTCCTGTTCATAGTATCATAATTACATTCTCTTAAGTGAGTTATTCTATTTACGTGATGAAGGATTTGTAAAATTCAGAAATTTGAGTGTTTGTTTTGGTTCTGAAGTTCCAACAATTAGTCCAATAAAAAGTTATTTTGTGAAAGAGTTATGTCTGTCCTTTATTTTGGGGGGATTCGAATGTGTGTGTGTTGGCGAACAGGGGGGGGGGGCGCTGAAGGTGAGGTTCGCCCAGGCGTCATGTAAGCTAGGACCGCCACTGGTTGTCCCAACCCCGCACCTTGTCTGAAATGCCGGTAAGACTTGTCAAATGGCCCATTGTGGTGTTGACAGTCACTGGGTCCACAAGCAATCCAATAAGCCACATCATCAGCAGAGAAATCAAGCCACAACCCTGGATCTTTTGCTATATTTACTTCATCTTCTGCAGACTGATTCATTTCACCACCATCACCATGGTCCACTAAACTTTCATTTTCAGCAATTATTTCAACCCCAGAATGTCTTGTAAAGCAACTTGAATCAAATTTGCAGTAGAGGTATCAAGAGAATTTACAGGCAAAGTGAGATCACTAGTGAGACATGTGGTAGATGAACCTGCTTGTGACACCTCGGTGATTCCAACGTCATCATATTTTGATTTTGAAGTGATCAAAGTGGTATTTGTGTCCACTTCTGATGACGGAGATTGGTTTTGATTCAGAATCGGTATATCATGTTGACGTTGTGGTCGTGGAACTTGTGTGAAGAAATCAGTCAGCTTTGCAGTCTTGGACTCTAAATCCAAAGTCTTCTCTTGTTTCTCTTTTGATAGTTTTCGCTTTTGTGCACCACTTAACTGAACACGTTTCATCTTGGTTCTTGGGTCTGTAAAATACAGAAATAAAAAGAATATTTTATTTGTATATTATGTGGCAATCAACACAGTTACACATATCACAATCTTGGCTTTGTTCTTTTATTCTCAGAAAGACAAAATGGGAACCGTACACAACCAAAGTGGCAATTTAAATATAAATGGCAATTAAATATAACTCAACCGAAATATCAACTCGAAATGTTGAATACAAATCAAATCGAAAGAAGGAACCAAAGAAGGAACCGAAACCTATAAAATAAAATACTTAACATTAGAATTAATAATACGCAATCTATAAAAATATCAATATTAACATTTCACTATTAACGAGCCACATTTATATTTACATTTATTTATTTATTTAAAACACAATATTTAATTATAGGAAATATGAACATTTGCTTAGGGCCTAAATTGTCCTAACTACGTTTGATGTTATATATACATTACAAATTATTCACTCTGGTTATTACAATCTAAATTCTTTTATACTGTTATGACAATAGATAAATAAATTATAAAAAAAGATACGTGTATGATAAATATTGTTATATACAAATAAAGTACACTTCATAGACTTACCCTAGAGAAGAAGAGAGAGCAACAGATAAACTTCTTCAACGCTAATTAACTTAGGTCAGTATATCTTATTATTATAATGGCCGTGATAAACATCACTTGATACAACAGCAATATAGAGAGTTTATAGTTTCTTTTATTTTAATATTAATTTATATTACAATTCTATAAACCTAAATCTTTCTGTAAAACAATACCAAATGATTATGTAAAATATATATTTAATATTATATGCACAAATCACACGTTCAGAATAACTTCCTATAGCACACGAAAATATTTAATCTATATGTATTTTTAATATGGCGCTCAAAGATTTGATATAAACAAAATAATAACGCAAAGCGTAAAGTGTGTGATTACAACGAAATATATTTATTCTCTCAAAAGGGTTGTTGTTCACTACAAATTCAAACAATGAAAAAAAATAAATACTATATATGAATATATATAATTCAGTTTTCAACAGCTTATAGGCTATAAGCCGCGATTATAATAGTATAATAAATCCATGGTAAATCCGACAATGGAAAATTTCTGTGGTGCCCCCCTTCCCTTGATGCCCTAAGCACGGGCTTATTTTGCTTAATGGTTAATCCGGCCCTGCCAGGGCCGTTTCTAGCCATTAGGGGGCCATAAGCAGTATTCCCATTTGAGGCCCCACCCCTCCATTCACCAACTCACGCCTTACTACATCACCTCAGCACACACATACAAAAAATGGCTGTGTTAATAAAAAACAATTATGAAACAATTTTAATGAAACATTTATGTCCAAAACAACAAATATGTACTTTCAGAAGACAAACAGAAAAAATACTCTTCATAAAATTCCTGAAAATTAGCTTATACATTATTTAGAATAAATGACACAGAACTATGTATAAAAAAAATAATGCAATTATCAACTACCAAACAATTACTAACTCTACGATACAATCGTGTAATAGCTAACAGTTATACAGAACAGTTTGTATCTTCAAAATTTTTGCCTCCTAAATTTTTTCACCGGCTCTCCCACCTGGTTTCACTCCAAGACTTGAGTGTTATGTTCACGTGGTTCTTTAGGATTGTCCATCTCTGTGTAGCTGCTGCAAAAAGGTTGTGCAATTTTTGTACGTTGCCAAAACATAACAAAAATAATCCTAGGTTTTAAAGTGTTACAAAATCTCTTAATAATTAGTAAATTAGTGAAATAATGTTTTACAATACTAGAAAAATTAAGCATTTAGGAAAGTATAAGCATATATTAAGAATAAAGTTAAATAATATAGAAATAAGATCTCACAATAGTTATTTACACATAGCGACCAAAACATTTCGTTTGTCTCCGTTTTATCATTTGTCTCATACAAAAACTTTAATTAATGCGACAATAATAATAATAATAATAAGGATAATAATAATAATAACAATAATATTAATAATAACCAGCTATATTCCTATTCTTGCCCACTGAGCTATGACCCGGGAGCCTGTCTAGGGGCCCCCTAGTAGCAGCGGGGCCCTAAGCGGCCGCTTAGTCTGCTTATGCCAGGAAACGACCCTGATCACGACGATGCATTTACCGGGTATTATAACATCACGACGATGTACTTACAAACACTTAAACATCACTATGATACCACATTGTCAAAAATTACTGGACACTGGTATAAGTACCATGATATTGTTATAAACACCAGCACTTTATGCTTTATCATAATTATTTAATGAAACATACCTCATGTATGTGGAGTCACAGTGTCAAGTGAACAAGACTTGGAATGTCAGTTGCAGCCAGCTGGCTATGCTCAACAAACTGATGACTAAAATGTCAACAAACGTTCGCCTTTCGATATAATTTTTGTCAAATATTTAATTTTTCGTTTGTAAATTTTGTATTGCCAATAAAAATAAAAATTTATTTTATAGTGGAAATTAACATTAAGCTGTTGTAATAGTTTGAACATTTTTAATTTTTTTTCTTACTTTGGCGAATTTTTCATTTGGTTTGAAAACTTGTACTGGTATTTCAACTCTCCCGATGGCACCCCCCTCCTGGCTGTCACCCTGGGCGGACCGCCCCCTCGCACCCCACTTAGTACGCCACTGCCTGGAGAGTTCAAAGAAGCAGTAAAATGACTGTTTTGAACGGTTGGTACTCACGAACTGGGCGTAAAGAAATTTGGTGGAGACGAGTTGTGCATATCACTGCACAAATAAATAAATCGCAAAGACCAACAAATATAATTTTTCAAGTACATTTTCTTAGTTTAGGATAACTGAGATGGTTATAACAATAATAATAATAATAATAATAATAATAATAAGTAAATATTTAAGAAAATGCTTGAAAAAATATTTTCGTTAGGAATTATTAAATTTTTTTAAATGTACTGTAATCTGTAACATTAGTAATCTGTAAGATTAGAGGGGAGGCGCCGTGGTGCATGATGTATGCAGACGATGTTGTGTTGAGTGGGGAGACGAAAGAGGAGGTGGAGCAGCAGTTGGAAAATTGGAGAGAGGCGTTGGAAAGTAGGGGGATGAGAATTAGCCGAAAGAAGACCGAATATATGAGATGTGATGTGCAGCAGGACCGAGGAGGGGAAGTGACATTGAGTGGAGAGCGTGTTAAGACGGTGGAGTATTTTAAATACTTGGGGTCAACAGTGGATGCAGAGGGGGAGCAGAGAGAGAGAGAGAAACTGTAGAATACAGTCGGGGTGGAAGAACTGGAGAGACGTATCAGGGGTGCTCTGTGATAAGAGGGTCCCAGTGAAACTGAAGGGAAAGGTACTCAAAACAGTGGTGAGGCCGGCAATGTTGTATGGAATGGAGACTGTGCCAATGAAGAAGAGTAATGAAAGAAAATCGATGTGGCTGAAATGAAGATGTTGAGATGGATGTGTGGAGTGACGAGGAGGGAGGATAGGGTCAGAAATGAGCATATAAGAGGAACAGTGAAGGTGGCGGAAGCATCTAAGAAGGTGCAGGAGGCCAGGCTGAGGTGGTATGGACATGTCAGGAGAAGAGAGGAGGAGTATGTGGGGCGCAGAGTGCTGGAGATGGAGTTGCCGGGACGGAGAAGAAGAGGAAGACCGAAGACGAGATGGAGGGACTGTGTGGTGGCGGACATCAGGGAGAAGGATTTGGAGGAGGACGTGGTATACGACAGAGGAGAGTGGAGAAGACGAACCAAAAACAGCGACCCCATGTAAAGATGGGATAATAAGCTGCGGAAGAAGAAGAATCTGTAACATTGTTTTACTAACAAAAATATAATTCGATATGGCTTTTCCATATTATTTTAAAATAAAGCGATTAAAGCGTAAACTATTTGCGATTTATTTCAAAATTACACATAGAAGCTTTAACGATATTTTTTTTTTAAGCAAAACCACAGTATTTTCCATCAAATAAAATGTTTAAGTTTTATTCATCATAATTAATTTTGTGGCTGACCGAAATATTTGATTAAACTAAAAACTATAAAATAAATATAACATATAGTGGTCTACGTGTCGGCTCACTATAATAAATAAAAAAAATGGTTTGAGGTCACCAGTTTATAGCTGCCTAGAAAGTAGGCTTACTATAATTTATGAATTAAAATTGAAACGAATGCTTAGGGTCACCAGTCTGGGGAATCAACCCAAACAAACAGTATATAATAATGAGATAGAAATGACTGTTTTTTTGTTTAATAAAAAAATAAATGAATTACTTGTTCACAGTGATTAAAAATTAGCAATAAAGTGCCCTTTTCGTCCATTTGTCAGAGCTATCACACTGTACTCATTAGAATAATGCTTCAATTTTGTTTCACTCAAGCAACATTGTTAATAGAAATATTCTTGAGTCTGCCATTATTCAACTTACAAATAATTTCAATATTAACCAGGGCCTTTTTTCGCTTGATCCTGTTGTTTTGAATTCGTTCAGCACGTATTCATACAAGAGGGGCAAAGTGCTAAAACTCTTAGCTTTTCCTGATAAATTTGTATGTTCTTCCTACAACGTTATTTTTTATTTATATTTTTTGTGACCTATATATAGTCTCGAACTTGTTATTTATTTCAGTGTTCCTGAGGATGTCATTAGACGAAAGCGCTTGAGCATCATTCTGTGTTTCCTTTTTCCTTCACTATAAACTATCAGTTTATAGTGATTGCCAATCGAACAAGTGATCCGTCGAAAATTTCCACCGGAGGTAATGCCTAGGCGACAAGTTTTTTCGTTAAACTGTATGTGCATTCAAAACAGATCGTTCTTTTTAAGTTGCGGTATCTAGCCTCGGCTTTTGGTATAATCCATTGCCCATATTAAGAATAGGGTACTCACCTCAGACCTTTTGTTGGCTGAGTCCATAGTCGAGACGAGTTCCGGGCATATATATAATATATATATATATATATATATATAAAGAACGACGCTTGTATAGAAGAACGTTCCGCACAAGATGAGGAGGGAGAACGAACAAATGAAAAATGAGGTAACCACCCGGGAATCGAACCCGGGATCTTCCGATTGCCGGTCAGATATGCTATCCACTACACCATGGGCCTCATACAAGCGTCGTTCTTTACATTAATTATACTGCGTGTTGTTTGCAGTTAAAATGTATATATATATATATATATATATATATATATAGGTTTCATATATATATATATATACACACATTTAACTGCAATGACCACGCAGTATATTAATGTATAGAAACGACGTAAGTATAGAGGAGTGCTCTGCACACGAGGAAGAGAAATAACGAACAAATGAAAAATGAGGTGACCGCCCGGGAATCGAACCCAGGATCTTCCGATTGCCGGTCAGATATGCTACTACTACACCACGAACCTCGATCAATCAGAAGTCGCAATTCTCCTACATAGGGCAGAAACCAATGCCTTGAGAGGGCACCCTCGCAAATCGTGAATATGTACATTTAACTGCAATGACCACGCAGTATATTAATGTATAGAAACGACGTAAGTATAGAGGAGTGTTCTGCACACAAGGAAGAGAAATAACGAACAAATGAAAAATGAGGTGACTGTCGGGAATCGAACCCAGGATCTTCCGATTGCCGGCAATCGGAAGATCCTGGGTTCGATTCCCGGGCGGTCACCTCCTTTTTCATTTGTTCGTTATTTCTCTTCCTCGTGTGCAGAACACTCCTCTATACTTACGTCGTTTCTCTATATATATGATGTAAAAGAAAATGGGAGAGCGGTGGCTCTGAGTTCAGGAAGTGGAGCAGAAAGTCACTGAGCGACTGTGGATCTGATCGCTAACTCAAACAGATATTTTTGCGCAGACTAAAAATGTCGGTAGCTCAACACTGCATATATATGTACACTGTGGTTGCAATGAATAGCAGAACTGCCCCTTTCCATCAAATTACAGTATTAGAACAAGAACAAATTTATTTGTAGGTAGTCCGCAGAGTTCGTTGCTGTTGGTTGTATTTATTTCAAGGAAGGTAGGCTACATTTCTTTAGTAAACTAGATAATGAATAGGCATCGGCGTACGAGTTTTTTTTTTTTTTTTTTTTTAAATTTATTATATGGAGCAGTACAGCCCAGCTTAGATATTGGGCCGATTCTAACCTATGGTGCCCTAGGCTAAAGTAATTGATGACGTTATTAGCGCTTTAGTTTTAAGAAAAAATTGGATATTTTAATGATTGAAAAAAGTTCCAGGCGACCAGTTTGTTTTTTATATACTTCATTTAAAACCCCCCAACTATATTCGGTAATTGTTACTTTTCAGCCCAGACTGCTATTTCCCATGAAACATAGGCTTTTCTTATGGTTTTTGATGTGATATATGCGAATCTGACCTTCATTTCCATCGGAAATGACCAGTTGTTAAGATATACCTCATCCCCTACCCCATCAATATTGGGGAACCTGTGGGAATCGTTTGTTTGGAGGGTGAAAAACTCATTTCCAACGAAAATGAAGGTAAGAATGTCGTGAAAACCATGAGAAAAACCTAGGTTTCATGGAAAACCTAACCCTAACCTAACTAACCTAAAAGTACCTAACCTAACATGAATGTTATTACATTATCATTTGTATAATTTAGGTCTCGGGGGGGTATAGGGGCTGAGCCCACATAAAGATCATGCATGACAAACTGACCAGCATTTTAGCACCAGAAATTCAAAAATAAGAAGTATAAAACCCTATACTGATCAATTTATGATGCGTGATCTTTACAGGGGCTCTACCCCCGTACCCTGAGACCTGAATTATACAAATTGGACACACTACATTTAAAGGGAGAACACCATGCAAGTGAAGGAAATTGAGGCTTACTTTGTTATTTTCAAAACTGTGTGTGAAAATGCGAACTGGAACGGGAGGGCACTGGTTACCTACACTGGATAGCCATGTCGATTCTGAATTTGAACTGAATATAGGAGATGAATGAGGAAGCAGATCAGTTGGTGATTTGCTGGATTAGGTCACATGATGAAATAGAGGGCCCTAGGGTGCTCCAGTTGCCCCAATGTCACCAAATATTGCTGAAGGTCCCTGTGGTATTGCAGTTGGGTCTAATGAACATGTCCCTGAAGTTTGGCTCATTTCCAATAAGATTTACCTTCATCACAAACACTATTTATGAAAGAACCCTTTTGCGAAATATTAAGTTTTTGCTGAAGGTCATCTACAAGTATGATCAGCTGATCCAAACCAGTTGGAACTGGTTCATTTTTCTGGTTCATTTCATTAGACCCAACTGCAATACCACAGGGACCTTCAGCAATATTTGGTGACATTGGGGCAACTGGAGCACCCTACTGTACGTGCTTTATGTTGTTGTATATGTGTCAGTTGCTAATTTAACTAATAACTGTAATAATCTTATTTTTCACTTATTTTTTATGTGCTTTATGTTGTTGTATATGTGTCAGTTGCTAATTTAACTAATAACTAATAATCTTATTTTTCACTTATTTTTCTCTTTTCAGATAGATAAGTTCATACAATAAGAAAGTTTTAAAGAATGGCGACCAGAAGCTCAGACTCCAGGCTTGATGTTTTAATAGAAAGTCCAGGAGAAGAGCATCTGAAATTACTGGTTCAAAGTTACCAACATACAATCAGGTGCTACTCTGCTACTTGGCTAAAGTTGATGAACTTAGAAGGCAAGATGCTTCCAAAAACATGAAATTGTCACGCATGGCATCGAAGTATGTGGTGAGCGAGATTCTTCCTCACTATTTGAAAGCACGCATCCCAACAATTCATGAGATTACCATGGCTGAGAGAATTGAGGAGTTCCACAACAAGGACTATATTGGCTGCATGAAGATTCCTCCTGAAAGGCGATCAAAAAGTCCTAAGATTGCAGCTTTCCAGGACAAACTTCATAAAACTATGCCATTCTATCCAGGTAATGCAGAGAAAAGGATGGTTGAAAGCAAGAAGGTAAGGCAGAGAATGAAAAGAAAATTATTGAGTATGACATAGCATTTCTGAGAAATATGATGACAGACAGGACTTTTACCTATGGAGGAAAGGGCAAAGTTTGTGCTCAGATAGAAATTAAGCGCCAAGAGAGGGCTGAACAGGCTGCTGTGCGATCAGAGAAAGAGGAGGAGAGAAGAGATCAGACATCATCAGTAGGGTGCTTCAGCCGCCCCATAAAATCTTAAAATTTGGAATAAGCTGGTGAAGGTCTCTGTGGTATTGCAGTTGGGTCTGGTAAATATGCCTGTGAAGTTTGATTGAATTCCAACAAGATTTACCTTCATCACATTAACGTTTTCTGTAGGAACCTTTTTATAAAAGGCATTTTTATAGAAAAACACTAAAAATGACATATTTTTGCTTTGTAACATCTTACTATTATGATAAAAAAACCTATGGGATGGTCTTAGGTGGTGGGTAACTTAATTTTTGAGGTTTTGATTCAAATAATCTACATATTAATGATAAAAAAATGCTAAAAATGAGTCAAATTCATGATTTTTTCAGGTATTTTATGCAAAGTTGAGCTCTGGATATGCATAGCTGCTGGTGTATTTGTGGATGGATAATGGATAGATCCAAAGGTGGGCAGGACCGAGTTCCAAAAGGACCGAATTCCAGGAACTTGGTCCTTTTTAAGGACCGTGAGCGGGAAAGTAGGTCCTTTTCTCAGTGAGGACCGAAATGAGGAGCGACGGTCCATTTTTAAGCAATTCCGGACGGTCTTTTTTAGTGATTTTAGTGTGTTTAGTGATTATTTGAAGTTCTAAAGAAGATGGATCGTTTCCTCCAGAAGACTCAGAAAGAGACTGAGACTGAACTGAAACTTGTTTTAACACCTGGCACCATCCAGTGCCGCTGTGGAGAGGCTCTTCTCTTTGGGGAAGGACGTCCTCAAGCCAAAAATGTCAGGGCTCAGTGACAGCCATTTTGAAATGCTAGTCTTCTTGAAGGGAAACTCAAGCATTTAACTTAATAACTTTTTTTCATCATTTATGTATTCATTGTATTGTATTAATTATAATTTACGTTAATAAAATTAAAGATTTCCGGTGTCTTTAATTTCATTTTTCATTTTAATCAAATTTTTCACTTATATTATATATAAGGACCGAGGACCGAGTCGTTCCTAGGTCCTATCTTCAGAAAGGACTGTGACCGGGACCATCAGTCCAGTTTGAGGCAAGGACCGGGACCGGGACCATCAGTCCTTTTTGAGGCCGGGTGCCCACCTTTGGATAGATCTCAATAGAAGTTCCAACAGTCAAGAATTTATTTCCAAAGAAGCAAGTGTACAAAAAAAAACTCAGACAAGGTCTTTAAAGACTACAAACTTAGACTATGTTTATGTTTTTGTATTAATACTCAAAAAGATAGATTTTCACATACATGTAAGATAAACAAAATACTGATTAACATACAAACATTATCAATAAAACAAACAGCTATCTTACCTATTCTAATTTAAGAAACCAGTTCTTAGATTCCACCTTGCGCTTTCTCTGATTTGGGAGGTGGTTGCGACAACTTTCTACAATTTGTAGTGTATTTTGCAGATTGGATTCCTTTTTGGAAGTGCCCAGGAAATCATGGCAAAGCTTAACTCCCCTCTCGGCAGCATCATTAACAACACAAAGATTTGCTACTATTTCCTTTCCATAGAGAAATGCTTCACTTGATGGCCACTCATTAACAGGCAGATTTAAGAATTCTGAATTGATGTTAAGGATTCTGAAAAATGCCCAGGAATCACTTCCAACAAATTCTGAAAGGTCATCACTTGATTCCTTTGGAACTTCTGGAAATTTTGGCTTGCCAAACCCAGACTCATCTCTTTTAACGCATGAAGCCAGGTGTTCAGCTCCAAGAAGCTTCTTTGCTATTTTCTCCTTCACTGCATCACTGAGAGAGCTGCTGAATAAAGAAAGTGGCACCAATTCCTCTGTGAGCTACCACATATGTAAACCAATTGCCTTGAGTGCAGCTCCTGCAATTGTTGGATTAACTTTCCTGTAGTCTAGAAAGGAATTGATTAGACTGAGATCATTCATTGGTGCAGCTGAAGACACTGGGACAGCAATCCACCATGGGATGTAGCAATACACGACAAACTGTACGTACTGCATAAGTTTGGGTAATTGTCCTTTAGCTAGTATGGTCCCAGTTAGCAGCTCAGCAATTTGATCACAAAGAAGTACTATTTTGATGGAGTAAAGAATTTTTGCCATCCAACGGGCTTTATGAAGAGCTCCTGGCCTTTGAAACCCAGTAAAGTTATCTGGCACAGCATTGAGGTAGACCAGGGTCATGACTCCAGATTTGAAAAAATTTACTGGAGCACAGCTCTGAATTTACTTTTTTTCCCCTTACACTACTAGATAGGTTAATGATAGTAAACTCTTGAATTGATGACATACCAATTACAAATTGTTTTAGCTAAACATAATAATATAATAATGTACAGTTTATAACTCACCTTAAGTTTATTTATTCATTGCAGCAGCAACAGTGGACGATGTTAGACCTTGCATGTAGGCATTTGTTGTGAATTTACCGCCATGTATGCTTGGCCACTGATCAATGGCTTTCTGTGTGATCATTACAGCAGATCTAGTGCCTGGAGCTGGACCCTCTTTCACAATTCTGCACAGCTTAGTCAAATGAGATGGCTTAATGGATCCTTTGTGTTCAACAATGTAACCAAGAATGAGAATGTCCCTTCAGCTGGTGCTTCACTCCAGGCAGTTGATCCATCTTTATCAAAATGCTTTAATCTCTCTGTGATTCCTTTCCACAGCTGTTCTATATATTCTGTCAGCCAATTTATCACTGAGTCTTTTGTAAAACTACTTTCAGATCTGGTTCTGGATGGTCTAGCAACTTCAGCAACCTGGTAGTAATCAGAACGTTTCTTGATGTATTTGTAAACTTCATTTAGGATGTAATCCTCAGCTGTTAGTTCCTTTTGCTGCCCTATGGTATCGTGCTTAAATTCAGAAACTACATCATTTGCATTTCCTCCATTAGCTAATTTGGAAATTGTTTCCATCACTCTTAACATAACAGTTTTCCCTCATTCTTTATAAAATATATTTTCTACAAATTCTGCACTAACTGATTTTTTGAGCTACTTGCAACATAATCTTTGTTACATAGGAAATCAATACATAGAACTTGGCACTAATTTCTTTCTCTCGTGGATGATCAAAAAACACACAATTTTCCACAAATCTGTCAAATTGATCAAATTTGTAATTAACCATGCGAGTATCAGATTTGAGTTTTGGTCTCTTAAAACCAATGATATTGTCAAGAACCATATTGGTATAGTCAAGGCCTGATCTCAGATTTGAAGAGTGATTCTGAATAAAGTCTAAAAGCTCACTTAGTTTACAAATTTTCTTCAATGCATCAACGTGGGCTCTGTTCACAAGATGCATTAAGTCCCATTGAAATTTGAAATTTTCTCCAAACAACTTTTTCATTTCGTTTTTAAATGGCTTGTCCTTACAAAAAGCCCCATCTCCAACCTTTCCAGATACCTTGGATTTAATTGCTTCTTCAGATAGTTTCAAGTGATTAGGAGACTTCAACACATCAAAAATTTCATTGGCCAAATAAACTCCTGATTTGCTGCGTACTAAATTTATCCCAGCAAGTTTTACAGTCTTATCTTCTTCACTCATAACTAATACAACTAGCATGCTTAATCCCAAAATTGTTCCAATGTCTGCTGTTATTGTTACTGAAGTTTGTTCTAAGAACCACTTTACAGTTTGTTCTTTAAGTTGATTATCTAATAGCTCACAAGTTGTCTCGCACGCATGTGTGCTATGATTCAAATTTCCAACCTCACAACCTGACCTATGTAATACAGCTAGAAGTACTGGATATAGAGCCCATGCAGTGTTTGTTTTCATTATGTAGTATAAGATGTTGCCACATAAGTCTTCTATGCGTTTAGTAGTGTTCCGAGAAGATGTTTTCATCACTTCATAAACAGCATGCCCTAGATCCTTCTTTTCCACCAATTTGAATGTAGATTTGATCAAATCATTGTTCAGGATTTCTTGTATTGATTTACACTTGCTTAAATGGGCTATGGAAATGTCAAATTTGTTGCTTTTTGCTTTATTAGATTTGGATGCAACACTTGAACTTGAAGGCATATTTTGACTCTTCACTTTATTAACCACAACAGCTTGGTGAGTTTCTTTTGTTAGGCGCAAAATTGCATTCAATGTCTTCTGGATTTGGGAATTTTCAAATTCCTCTAAAGCAGTTTTGTTAGTCTGATGCGCAGATTCCTCACTTACCTTTTGTTTCTTAGGTGGAGGAGAAGCACTTTCTTCAGTCTGTGAAACATCTAGTGAAAAAGTTTCATTTTCTAGATTAGCAGTTGATGAAGTTGGTTCATTTTTCTGAGGTCTAGCACTAGCACATTTTGTGATCAAACTAAATGACTGCTTTGCCATATCTCTTTGCTGCACTTCATCCTGGTATTTCTTTACTGCAATATCTAAGCTGTGGGCCCAAACTCTGGGACCTCTTGTATTGTAACAAATATTTTTTTTGGAATTAAAATGTTCCTCCCAGTTTTGCTTCTTTGAATATTTGTTCTTGCATTGACCACAAAAGTAACCCCTTTTAACACCCTCACTTTTCTCTCCAACTTCATCAATATTAGGATCTATTATTGATTATTGACTACCTGAAAAAATACAAAATAAGTAAAAGTTAGTAAATATAGTATGGTAAAAGTGAGTAAAAGTAAGTAAATATAGTACAATGAAAGTAAGTAAAAGTAAGTGCTTTAAACTTAGTAAAAGTAAGGAAGAGTAAGTAAAAGTAGGTAAGTTAAAGTAAGTAAAAGTAAGTTTAAACTTAACTAAACTTTTCAATTCTAGAGTCATGGTGGATTACTTAAAACCGCACAAGTAATTATCTGGCCAATTTATCAAACCTGGCCGAGATCAATGGAACAGTCCAATCCTGATAATTTTATATTAAAAAAATATACGTTTTAATAAAATTTTAATTATCAAAACATTGAAGCTTGACAAAAAATAAAAATAATTGTTAAATATGGAATTACCAACTAAACTTAAAATAACTAAATTTGTAATTTAAAAAAATTGGTTTGTACAAGAACGTATACGCAAAAAAATTGCATAATGTCTAGCGGATGAACAAAACCCAAACCCAAATTTACTTTTTCTCATGGTCAAATTTACTGGAGCAATGTTCCCAAGATCCCAGGAATCTGGAGTCATGAGTCCAGGGTAAGTTGCACCAGTTCTTTGTAGTCCCCTCGAGCAAAGTCTGACTTGAGAGCTTCCTGACACAAAGCAATGATGGCAGTTCTCTGCTCAGCCAGATCCTCTGGAATGTCAGGGATGGACAGATTCTCTAGGTTGTGGTAAGACAACTTCTCAAAATGTTCCTTGAATCGTATGAAAAGGGAAATGTCTGGGCTCTTTGAGACCTCAATTTTCAAGGCATCCCATGTATGGACAAGAAACCTTTCTCCAATGTGGTGCCTGCATGCTAACCACAGCAACTCACGCTTGAGAGACTCCTGAATACTAATGCAGGCAGCTGTTATTGCACCTGTGTTTGAGGATGTTGTGTCAAAGCCCATCGCAGCAACATTATCTTTGCAGTTCCAGTTCTTCTATGGTGGCATTAGCAATTTTTGGCCCTGATAGTCTGTCAGTCTTGTGTTGCAAGGGTGGAACACCTAGCAATTTTACACCTCCAACTCCAGACACAAGTATGGGAAGCGCCTCCTCCTGTGCAGACTCATTTCCAAGAGTGTCCATCAATTTGCCATCCCAATGGATGGTTGCCACAAGAGGTGGCTTCCATGATGCTCTGATTTTCTGTGCAATACTATTGACAGCTTCCACACGATAATTATAAGCAGATCTGTAACACATTTACTTTTGATGGATCACCAGCTGTAGCCTTAATAAGGGAAAAAGTGATCTGTGCTAAAGCAGCTGAGGAAACATTGTTTCTAACTGCAGTTTCAACCACTTCTGGCGATTTAAGAACATCATGAGGCCAAAATGCAGAGGAGCCAGTTTTCACTAAATGCTTATGTGATCGTTTTGGCATTACTTCAGGCTCAAAGGAGGCATCAGCTGATTTGACCATTTCTGCTTCCTCATCATCTGACACATCACAATCTGAGGAAATCTTCTCCACTGATGAATAGAGGCCTGTGATTGGATACCTCAAAAATGTTTACATAGTTTGTAGCTAGATGGTGCCACCTCCTGTTATGGCGGTGATAGAATGCTCTTTCAAAAAATTTTTTTTTTTAACAAAATAACTTGTAAATTAAATATTTGTGATGGAAATGTTATTGATAAATGTTTTGTACCTGTTGAGACATTAATGTAGAACCCCTCAAAATTGTGGGGAAACATTCTGGGCTGAAAAGTAACTAATACCCTATATTCATTAGTAACTCTCATTTCAGTATATATCACTTCCATACAATTTATGAAAGGAAATGAGTTAAAACTAAGAACAAACCATTTCTTTTCTAGATTTTGGTCTTTCCCAGGTTTCATTACATTACATTTCATTTGGAAAACATGAAGTCACTAGGGACTATCGAGGTTATCCAAGTCACGAGCTAATAATAATAGAATCTTACAAAATATCAATCTCAAGTTAGCTAACTAATGTACAACTATTTATTACTATCAAAGTAGCCTACAAACTTAAGCTAAACATATATAGTATTTACAATCTACAAACTACCTCATTCATGAAAGTGGTTATAACCCATCATTTACTTAATTTTTTTCAGTAATAATCTACTTAAGCTCCCGTTTCTCCAATTTTCATAAATTGGGTAATTATTTACAAAATGTCATGACCTGAAGTTAGTCAAAAATACTTTTTTCTAGTGTATTTTGGTGTGCTCTGTTCAAATATGACCTTCATTTCCTATGCAAATGGAAAGAAATAGGATTTTTTTGACGTTATTTCAGTCATATTTCTTTCCATGTGCACAGAAAATGAAGGTCATATTTTTGACCTAATCTAATCTAACCTAACCTCCCTTTTGCTTGAATCACTGTCTAAACTGGTAGGCTATTTACTCCCACACCAAAATACACTAGAAAAATGTATTTTTGACTTCATCTAACCTAACCTAACTTTTTGGATTCATCCTTTGCTGGTTGCAATAAAAAGATTGCCAGTCTTCACGATAACAACACGGGTTGTTGCACCTTTGACACTGTTTTGAAGTTAAAAGAATGCCATGATCTTTAAAATATTTAATTGAAGCTGGATTTTTATGGCCAAAATGTTCAATTGCTCGAATGTACGTCATACCACACCCTTCACACAATGCCATCCTAGAAAAACTAACCCATGAAGATGGGATTGTGAGACATGTGAGTAATGCATAGCAAATTACGTCATATGATGTCATCACTATTTCCCTCTACAGAAATCCCCAAATTATGATTCTTTGTGCAATAATGCATGTATTTATATATATTATCTTATAATAATTTTTACCATAAATAAGCATTTGCCCCAGAAATGAGTAGCAAATTTGAATAAAGCGACTAAAACTTACCTCATAAAAAGTTATTTTCAATCACAGGTTCAGCTCATGGCATTTAGTAAATATTAACCCCAATTGTCAAGGGCATACAGTTGACCTAACTGAGCCTTCAATGGCAGCCATTGGAATAACATTGAAGGCTTGGTTAGGTTAACTGTATGCCTGTTTTTTTTTATGGTGTGGGTTATTTTGATGTTCACCAAATGATTTTTACACATTTAATGTCGGAATTAACAATAAAAATTCATATCAATTAATTAATAACAAGAAATTGATGTTAACTAGTTTGACCAAGTATTTTTTCAATTATACACACTTGATGATTGGGTAGGTTAAGTCATGATAATTTTGTAAACTAATGAAGATATCAAGACTTAACCTCACCAATCAATAATTTTCCTGTAGGTTTTGAGGGGGCAGATAATGGAATAGTACCGTAAGGCATTACATTAAACATGTGAAAATCATTTACTTTATCTATTTCTAATAATTTATGGCTAACTTGTGTATTATTGCCAGTTTTTTTTTGTGTAGAATTTAAATCTAAATCTATTTTCTTGTATGATATTTCTTGTGCAAATTGATATTAATGGAGATATAAGCAATTTTTGGATTGAAAGTGAAAAGGGGGTACCACAGGGATCACTTTTAGGCTCATTACTCTTTATTTTATATCTAAATTATTTAGAGAAAGGAGTAGGTTGTAAAATTTGTAAATTTGCAGATACAAAAGTAGTTGCTCCAGTTACAATATAGAAAATTCTTGTAAACTGCAAAAGAATCTTGATAGATTAGTTGCTTGGGCTAACAAATGGCAGATAAAATTCAATGTTCAAAAATGCAAAGGCATGCATTTTGGTAGAAATAATGAAAACTTTAGTTATGAGATGCAAGGGAACTGGTTGGAGGATGTTAAACAGGGGTCATTCCATGTGAAATCAGACACACAAGGGCAAAAAAAAATGTTAACCATCTCTAATTTTGTTTATACTTAGTACACTTCAGGACCCTTATGAGAAATGTAGATACCCAAAATTTCAGACCTCTGTGACCTCAGGGTGCAGAGATATGAGGTCACAAAAGTTGACCTTTTGACCAGATTTTTTTGAAATTTAATATATCTAAATTGTCATATCTCGGCTTCTACTGGATCGATTTACTTCATTTTGGCATCATTTTAAAGCTTGAAGTGAGTAGAATCTTTTGATTATCTTGAAATATATCCTATAAATGATTCACAAAAAGTTATGGAAGTTGGAAATATTTGAACTTGAGTAAAAAAATCTGATTTTTAAAATTTTTTGTCCCAAGATACCTCTATCCAAGCACAACATTGTGTAAAAATTTCATTATTCTGTGGCAAATACTTTAGAAAATATAGCACTTTCAGTGTGAATTTAAAAAAATAACTTTTATTTTTGAAAGTATAGCACTATGACAAATAAAAGAACTAATTGAGAGCTGTAAATTTGACACATCCGATTAGGTATACCTATTTTTGTATCTGTTATTTGTATGCAAACATTAACTCCTAGTACAAATAACTGTTTTATGTGTACATGTACTTTTTTCTTTTTTTCAGATCTTTTAGGAAACTAAAATAAATCATCTATATGTAATATATTCAGAAATTCCTAGCCAGGTACCTATTCTATTTCAATTAGGAAATTTTGAAATGGATTTGCTTAATTTAAAAAGAAAATGTGCTGATCCTTTCAATGAGCATCAAGGGAAATGGCGAACTAAGAGTAGTTCCACCTGAAATAATCGTTAAGCAGCCTGATCTTCAATTAACTGCAAATCATAGACTATGTAATCCGTGCAGAATTCTTGTTGATAAAATATTAAAAGAAAATACTGAAAATTCAGACAGTGACTCATCTCATCCCTCTGGCTCTATCATGTCTGAAAGACCACTTGAACTTGTGTCATCAGGGTCAGGCTCAAGTTCAGCGTCTCTAACAGTAAATTTTGAATTAGCGATGCTGAATAGTTCATTAAAAGAAATAGGAGAGAGTTCAGTTAAAAAACAAAAATTAGATACTCAAAAGGCGTATGGACTGAGAAAATTTAAACAAGTTAAAGACACGTTCAAAAGAAAAATAGAAGCTGCTAGTGGGAAAACTATAGTTGAAGAGGAAGAAACATCACAGGAAGAAAAGGATTATAAAGAAATTTTAGACCAGCTAAAAGAAAAATTTAATGATTCAAGCCCTAAAAGAAGTGAAAACATTAAAATTTTAAGTTTTGCCCAAAAGCTGGAGTATAAGAAAAATATGCCAAGAATTCAATACTACCAAGCGCACTGCATGCATTGCTAAGAAAATGGTAGAAAGTTCTGGAATTTTGTCAGAACCAAATCCAAAATCTGGGAAAGTTCTGGAAATGGGAATAGAAGATTCAGTTAAAAAATTTTATTTAAAAATTAAATGAAAACATAAGTAGATTAATGCCGGGTAAAAAAGATTTTGAGTGTTATTAACGAAAAGGTCAAAGGGAACATAAACAAAAGCACCTCCTTCTCTGTAACTTAAAAGAGGCATATGAGGCCTTTAAAAATAAATACAAGGATGAAAATTGGATTTAGTAAATTTACCTCATTAAGGCCTAAACAGTGTAAAATTGGGTGGATCTGGTACACACTCAGTATGCATTTGTGTTATCCACCAAAACCTAAAACTTAGTTCATTGGGGGCAAAAATTGATAAAATTACAGAGCCTAAAATCAGCATATCCGCCAATTGTTACTTCCATAATGTGCAATCCTCCCTCGCAAGTATGTTGCCTAATGGAATGTTATCTCTGTGGTGATACCACCTATTTAACCACTCAGCTCCAAACATTATTCGATGAAACTTATGTTGACAACATTCAATTCAAAAAATGGACCAACACTGATAGGTCAAATTTAGAATTGATGCAGTTGTCTACAGATGATTACATAGAAGAATTTTGTGAAAAATCGAAGCAGTATCAGGTAATAATAATAATAATTTAATAACACTTATTGAACATATCATATATATAATTATTACAAAATCATATAAAAATAATATATCTTGATGTTGACAAAATAACCTTGTACTACTAGAATATCATTTGAAAAATCTAATGAAATAAAAGGCTGAGTTTTAATTAGTTTTTAACAAAAAAAATATATCTACAAGCCCTTCTAAATTCTAATTTACATATATACTTTCAGATCCATGATTTCCTAACAAATATGCAATCAAACTACTATCAGGATAAGAAAACATCATTGGAAAACGATGAAGTTTTGGCTGTATGCGACTTCTCAGAAAATTATTCAGCTATTCTCCAAGATGAAGTTCAGTCATTCCATTGGAACAACCAAATGACTACCATTCATCCATTCATTCTATATTTCAAGGCCCAAGGAAATCTAAAGAACTTAAATTTTGTAATTATTTCAGAATGTAATGACCACTGTTGTCGTGGTTCATCTTTTTCAACGCCACCTGTGTAAATTTATAGAAGAAAAAATTCCATTCATAAAATTTTTTTTATATTTTTTGGACGGATGTGCTGCCCAATACAAAAATTGTAAAAATTTCCTTAACCTCTGTTACCATAAAAAGGATTTTAATTTGGAGGTGGATTGGAATTTTTCACTACAAGTCGTGGAAAAGGACCATGTGATGGATTGGGGGGGCACTATTAAAAGATTAGCTGCAAAAGCAAGCCTCCAAAGACCATATGATAACCAAATAACAACTCAAAATTTGTTTGAATTTGCTAACTGTAACATTAAAAAAATAAATTTTAAATTTTTAACAATTGAAGACTATCAAAGAGAAGAATAATTTTTAAAAGACCAAAATCAAAAGCAAAACCATTTCTTGAACTCTAAAATTGCACCATGTGAAACCTGTTTCACTTTCATCAATTACTGTTAAAAGATATTTGGCATCTAATGAGTCAACAATCGTAAAAGTAACGAGGAAGAGGAAATGATAGAAGAAAATGATATAAATGGTTTTGTTGCTATAGATTATGACAACCACTGGTAGTTATCATATGTTTTGGAAAAATCAACAGAATCCAGAGGGGTGAAGGTGTCATTCTTACACCCTCATGGTCCCTTTTTTTAGTTTTTCTATCCCAAACATCCAGATATTTTGACAATAAGATTTTCAAGCATTATCAGAAAAGTTGATGTAATGACGAGAAATGGGAGTGTGTACAATTTAGTAAAAGAAGACGTACCAAAAGTCTCTATCTCATAAAGAATTACTTCAAAGAAAGAACCTAAAATACCTATTTAAATTTAGAATTTTCAAATTATTAACCATCTAACCCATGCTATATACCAATAATTTAATGTAATCACTAGCAATTCGCTTTCAGAATTTCTCTCTCTAATTTCAGATTGTCAATAATTTTTCTTTGTAACAAACTTTAATTATTTTTACAGATTAATAACAACTAAATGGGATCACAAAATTTTACAAGGCAAGATGTCTCTTCAACTGGGCTGATGAAAATATTAAATTCAATTCAAATAAATTCAAACATGTTATTCTTCTAGAATAAATGCTAAAACTAAGTACTAGAAAGTACCACACTCAAAGAAATTAATTAGTTTTGTATATGTGTGTGAAAATTTTAGAAAAAATCTCCCCTACATAGACAAAAATAGGTACACCTATAGGTGCCAAATTTAAAGCTCCAAATTAGTTATTTTATTTGTCATAATGCTGTATATACTTTAAAAAGAAAAGTTACTCCATCATTTTTCATAGGAATAGCAACAATTTTTCATTTTCTGTCATTTTTTTTAATATTTTTAAAAAAATACGTCACACTGAAAGTGCTATATTGTCTCGAGTATTTGCCAGAGAATAATGAAATTTTTACGCAATGTTGTGCTTGGATAGAAGTACCTTCGGACTAAAAATAAATGAATGAATAAATTGGAGATATTTTTTTTTTATTCAAGTTCAAATAATTCCAACTTCTATAACTTTTTTATGAATCATTTATGAGATATATTTCTAGATAGACAAAAGATTCTACTCATGTCAAGCTTTAAAATGACACAAAAATGAAGTAAATCGGTCCAGTAGAAGCCAAGATATGACAATTTAGATATATTAAATTTAAAAAAAAATTGTCAAAAGGTCAACTTTCGTGACCTCATATCTCGGCACCCTGAGGTCGCAGAGGTATGAAATTTTGGGTATCTACATTTCTCATAAGGGTCCTTAAGTGTACTAAGTATAAACAAAATTGGAGACGGTTGACACTTTTGGTGTCTGATTTGACATGGTTCAAGAATACTAGAAAATACATTAGCCAAAATGACTTCATACACATGACATGAGGAGGAAGAATCCATATCAGTTATCACTGTCAGATGCCAGAAGTTGATATTCCTCTTGTTTTTCATTGTTGCTTCACTTGATTCTATTATATTCAGATTATTCTTGTTGCCTCTTCCGATCCTCCTTTTTTGCCAAGGCACGATCGATGCCTCCACAACTGGTGCAGGAATGATCTTCTCTCTGCTTGATAAGGAATTCTTTGTCCTCTTCATTAGTCATTATCTTTAAGACATATGCTCTAGTGACATCAAAAATGTTTTCAAGATCAGCATTGAATCCTGCCACATTCATTTGTATGCTTTCTGAGAATGACTTCCTATTTTTCTTTCGAGCACAATATTGTTCAAATAGTTTTCTCAAGTTTCCTCTCAGCATTGTCCACTCTTTGAGTTGGAATCCTTGCTGTATCCCAGATATAAAGAACAGCAGACACAGTCTCTTTCAAACTTGCGGTGATTGTTCATTTTTCCTCAATGTGATGAAATAAGAATTTGCTTAACACTTCATGCTTCGAAGGTAATGTAAGGTTAGAAGATCTTTTGTGGGTTTTCCAATGAGCTGGGTACTGGCTGAACTTTGGGTTGGCTGTTTGGCATCCACCATGGCAATGAGTTACTGTAATAAACAGAAAACAAATCAATATTTTAATAACTTGCATTTATAACTATATAATGAATAGCTTATAATTTATCAGTTTCTTTCCTACAATAAGGTATGTAAATGAAGAGAGAAGAACCTCATCTAAAATCACCTATTTTTAAATGTGGTTCCATCCATTCATATGTATATTATATAATGTACATAATATATTATATATGGATATGCTACATATATTTTATACATATGTAATTATATGCGAAGAATATTTAATATATAGCTGCACTAATTTATAGTTTATATACATTTCAGTATATATGCATGTAGCAGCTTTGTAGCTCCTAAATATTCTAAAATAATTCATAGCTAATACGAATAGTCAACATTTATATATATACATATATATTTAATGAGATTTTTACTTACCAAAAATATAAAGTTTATTTCTGCTTTATCACAAAATCAGTTTTACCCACATACAGGTGCCTACTACACTTTGCATTAAGGAGCCCCACATTTCTAGCCTTTGCTTGTCAAAATCTGCAAACTCAGGGTGAATCAAGTCACTGCTTGATTCAAAGTCACTCAACCCAAGATGAATTAATGTGTGGGTTTTGTACATGTATAATTTTGTATATTGTTTATCCTTTGCAGCTATCTCTCGTAACCTAGATTAAAATATATATATATATATATATTTTACACACACACACACACACACACAAGGAATTACCCAAACCAATATAATTCTAGTATGAAAAATGTTCAATTTGTAGTGACCTCTTAATCTGCTGCAATTTGCTCAAAATTTTGTTACTATTGCATAGTGTAACAAGAGCATCCTTGAGAAGATTGATGATTGACATTTTGAAGTTTTACCATACTATCTTCGACCACCCTAATGAGGGTTTCTTTTTACTTTAGTTACAAATTATTGGAAAGTTTCAGTGTGCCTTTAAATAATTTAAGTATGTACTACAATGTATACTGTATGGATCTATTTTGCTAAAGTATTAAAATGTATAATGAAGTGATAAGAGAAAATATCGAAGTTGGTGGTGACAATTCTTGAGTACTGCTGAATAGGATGGAAATTTTTTTGTTTGGATGGAAGTCTCTACACAAGGTTAGGTGGTGGTTTCAGATTTGGAAAATTGGTTTTTTATTATTGATCAATTTTGGTTAATCATGATCTTTGTCACAAATTCTGATCTTGTCAAAAATGCTGGTTTCTGCGAAAATTAATATTTACAATATTTTAGTTTAAGTAATGTAGGCTAATTCAGTAGTTTTGTAAGTAGGCTTAATATAAGGATGAATTAGTTTACTTGAAATTAATATATTGGTAAATTTATCATAAAATATAACTTTAGGTCACTTACTTGACTTGATAATTTTGGTGGACTGGAGTGGCTGCATGCTTTCCACATGTAATATAGCTAATGGATGTTTAACTTCACCAGACCCACACTGTATAATCTGCAAAATTCATGCTTTTCAAATTGTACGAGTCTTGCAATATAAAAAATTCTCATAAAATAGCCTATTTCAAAGTTTTGAGCTTACCCACTTCAAAAATAAAGAAAATTCTCATTCTAATTTGGGAAAATTTTAATTTTAGTTTAAATTGTCATTGTACACATTGAGCTTCAGTAATTTGAGTAAAACTTCTCACTTGACCCAATTTATTATTTTGTATTCCAAAACTGTCTAATACCTTATATTCCATGCGAACTTGCCTTTTTTTATAATTTGGTCTTTTTATACTTAATGAAGTATTGAACCCATTAACCATTTACTTACCAACTGTGAAATTAGGCATAAAATTTACGGGCCTGAAGATTAATGCCTCGTCTCTCGGGTGAAAGTTGGGAAGGAGCTTGTCCCTGGAAGTCCAGGAATAAGAGGCATGAAACAGCCAGAAGGTTGGAGTGAGACCCTACAAAAAATGCTCTTTACTTAAGAACCCTAAATTTAAATTTAATATTTTTTATGAAAGTAAATTAGTATAATGCATAAAGGATTCATATTACCATATTTGGTTTTGATCTTTCATTATTTAATTGCTCAATTGCAAGTAGATTGAAAATGCACAAATGAACATGCTTCCAAATTAGTCTCAAAGCCAACCAACTGATGAAACACGTACTGACCAAGTTGACACCGAGAGAAGATTAATGTTGCGCATCATTCCAGATTCATTCCACATTAGATTATGTTCTTGATCCTGCATAAATTTGTTTCTTGATTTGCTATTCAAATTTTTAAATTTTTTATTTGACATTTCTCAATATTTAGTGGTAGTATTTTAAGTTAGACTGATTTAGATCATATTCCCAATTGGATTGTAGCTAAATTCTCGATTATGGATTGAATTTCATTTTCTACATTCTTGAAGTTCAAATTGTTAATTCATGATAGAATTTAATATTTTTATTAGAAGAAATAAGCTGATTCTCATACCAAACTTAGTCAAATGGTTTAACCCTTTTGCTGCTGAGATCAACTAAAGTCAGTCAAACCCTTTATACAGTACGTAATCCCTTCTTTTACGCGGAGGTTCTGTGCTTGTGTGACCCGACCTGCATATAACCAAAAACTGTGTATATGAGACCCAATATATTTACCTTCAATTTACCACAATACATTCATTTACAAGTTACATGGGCCTATATACAGCCTAATTTAACCTTATTAATGAGTATTAAGCTATAAATACAGTTAGTAAGTAATATATACTGTAATATAATAATATATAAATAATACGTAATATATATAATAAAAGAAATAAAATTTTACTAACTAAAATAATGGTGACGATTGCTGTGCAGTACTACTTATGAGTGATTTGCGGAGAGAAAATCTTTTCTTGACATTTTCAAACCAGCCTTTGCTTGCACTAAACTCGGCACTAGCAGCATCACACGGGACAAAATGGTCGTAGATCTGCTTGGCCTTCTCATGGATAATTGCGCTACTTAATGGCGCATGTTTTTGATCCATATCCTCAATCGAAATGTTCAAAGCCTTTTTCCATTTTCACTAGCGCAGGATCTCTAACAATTTGTGCAATTTTAGCGCTTATGGGGGCAGATGATTTAACTGAATCTCGTTATTTTCTGTTCATTTTTCCTGATTGTTCATGCTGTTGATTCATTCACCCCAAACAACCTACTGATTGCTACTGCTGCTGACATGCCTGACTTTAATTTATCTAACAACTCTATTTTGCACTGAAGTAATTACTTTTCTTGATTTTTTAGCCTCACCCTCTGCAGGAGAACTGGCTGGACATTTTGGAGCCATATTAATCAAAAAAGTAGTGTTTTTAACGAAAAAGTTATAATCCTGGAGATATAACAAACTGGGCAACCAGCTGTGGTGTGTCACTAGCAGCTGCATGGCAGCTGACTCACTAGGGGTGCTGCACAGTATGTAATTGTACTACATGTGGAACTGGCACACAATATTTATCTAAATTCAAATTTAGCATTTTAGGTATGGTGCGGCTTACCCGTGTATATGCAAAACCGCATTTAACAAAACTGCGTAAAATGAGGGATTATTGTATTAACCCTTTTGCGGCAATTGCCAAAGGGTAAATATATAGTGTTTAGTCAGTCTAAGCAGCAACAGGGTTAACTTTGATATGTAATATATGAACTATGACTTAAAACTTGTTTACTCATAATGAGTAACACTTGTGTTAGTAACTTAGTTTTCTGGTGAAGTAGTAAATTAGTTTTCTTTTGATGAAATAATTTTTACTTTTTTCATTTGGAACTATTTTATTTGATTAAATTAAAGTGAATAGTCTTCCAGTTTCGTGTAAATAAGTCATCAGTGTGGAATTTCTTATGAATACAAGTATCCCCCATTAGTAATTCTTAAGTTAGTGAGGCTTTAATTTACCCAATTATTTTGAAAGTTAATGGAAAAAGCCTCTTGAGTTAGTGAGTGCTTAGTTGAATTTCCTGCATGTTGATATAAAACCTAGCTTTCCTAGCCTGCACACTGTCACATGGTGAGCACACTAAGCATCTGAGCCTTGACAGATGCTTCAGCTACCATGCAGCCAGATGTCATTATTTCAGTGAGTGAGCTTAGTTTTGCACATACTGTTACTTTTTGTGATAAATTATTAACAAATTCATGAAGTAGAGTATATTTGTAAGAAAAAAAAAAAAAAAAAAAAGGTTTTGGGTGAAAATTAGGATAGATTTTGGGCAATGGTGAATGTAACTCTATTTTCTACAAGTTGTTTGTTAATGATTTTGAAAATTACTGAGGTGAATGCATCCTCATTAATTTAAGAGGGATACCTGTATTTGTAATTTATATATAATTTTATAGTTTGACTTCTGTCTTTTGATTCTAATCTTTGCTTATAATTTAGTTGAACTTTTTCCAATTGCATTCTTGAAAGATTGGTAATCAGAGTGTAGGCCTTGGTTTAGTCTCATAATAAATGTCAATAAGTAATAGAAATTATCCAAGTATATCATTGCAATCACTGAAGTATGACAGCCCATTTTCAGGAAAGGAATGGAACATCATTAGTAAGTTACATTTATTTGAAGGTTATAACATTTTTGAAAATTATTCTGAATAAGAGTTTTTATAAGAAAATTCACAAACCTAAAATAGATGCCATCTTTAAATAAACCATTGTTGCCTACTGAAACGAATTAAAAGAGGAGAATTTAAGTTGGTAAAAGATCCCATAATAGCATCAGGCATATGAGTATAATGGAAAGGTCCTTATACTAAACTATTGAAAAATTTTAACAGGTTTTGCAATTTGGCCCTGGACTGAAAAATCTGCTGGTACTTAAATTTTGACTCATTTTAGCAGGGGCTCCTCCAGGGGTGACTAGCCACCCACTTGCCTTAGTAAATTTACTTTTTTCACACTGTAACAAATTTTTGAGAGACACACATTATCTTGTGTTCTTTGAAAGTGTGGCAAAATGTGTAGCTCATCAGTGAGTGAAATAAACACCAGAAAATGTTCTTTAGAAGCTACCTAGTTGAGGCAGATTTTGATACCAGCCCCCCCCCCCCCCCCCCCAATCCTGAAGGAGTCCCTGTTTAGTGTAGGACTCCGAAATATTATGAGCAAGAATTTTCATGTTGCGCAAGACTCGCAATTTGGAAAGTCTGATAATTGTTCTTAAAATAGGCATTCTGGTATCTGGATTTAAAATATGAAAATTTTCCTGGGATTTTAAAATTTGTACCCAAGAAATGCTGCTGATTTTGTAGAGAGAGCTATATTGAGAAGTTTGGCAGCCACAGTGAAAACTCAGTTCCTGAAGGAGCAATATGCGATGAATGTGTCTGCCATTTCACTGTATAAGAGAAGGTCCACTGCAAACAGGGGCATCCGCAGGATTTTTCGCAAGGGGGGGCAAAACTAACTTATTAGTTCTTAGTTCTTATTAGTTCTTTATTAGGTAGAAAAAAATTGCACTGCGACCACTATGAGTAAAAACCATCATCTCCCCTTATCATAGCCTGCTTTCGGTGCTAAATTTATGTACTTAGTAATACTAAGTACATAAATTTAGCACCGAAAGCAGGCTATGATAAGGGGAGATGACGGTTTTTACTCGTAGTGGTTGCAGTGCATTTTTTTTCTACCAGTCAAGTCCATTTTTTATGTTATATGATACTATGATTAACTATAATCGTGTAAGTTTCAGTGAAATTGACCAAAAGGTTTTCGAGAGAAAAAAATAATAAAACACTCAATATAATGATCTTTGCAAATAATTCCATTACTATATCTTTCAGTATAGCTTATTTAACACTTCTAAGTTCAATGACACGGCACTTCGGTAAGGTAAAGTAAACGACATTTCCTTGAATGTGGAAACACTGACTGAGCTGCAGTAGAATTATAGAAGTCGTTGCGTGGGCAAACACAAATTTCCAAGGGAGGGCAACTGCCCCCTCTTCCCCCCCCCCCCTCCGGATGCCCATGACTGCAAATTCTTTTGTGAAGAAGTTCAAATTTGAGGGTCTGCCATAAATTTGTGCTTAAAATGTGTGAAGCAAACTGGTCCCCAATAATTTTTCCCATAATCTATGATTCATCCTAATAAATTTAATGAGAAATAAAGAAGTAAGTTATTACTACACCACCAATTCATTCTCAAGATTGAGAATTGATCAAAACTTGATATAATTTTTCCCAAGTGCCATTGTGTACGCTTATGAATAACAAATGAATAAGGGAAATGACTTTATTTCCATGCATTGGAATGCCTCATTAGTGGTTAAATATTTTACTAAAGGCATAATTTTTTTTAAAGATATTAGGTAATTTTTAATAAATGTCATTCACAATTTTCTTTGCAAAAATAATTATTTTACCACAAAATTCTTCTTGGTTCCATATGTTGAGTCAGCCTGCCATAGTTTTGAGAGAAATTTCTAGTAGTATGGTTTGGTAGAAATTTACCAGATCTAATGTGTCACTTTCTAAGCTAAATTATGTTTCATGAGTTACAGGAAAGCCATTGGGAAAATTTGTAGATTATACATTTTTCATAAACATTTCTTGAGATTGTGGGTAGTGTGGGTTTTTGAATTGATGTAATGGTGAATAGCAGGGATGGGAAATTGATAAATTTTTAAATTGAGTTTTTGATTTCAGTTTAAGTTTGCAAAAATATTGATTCAGTTTTGATTTAAGTTTAATTTTTTTTATTAAAGTTTACTGGCTCCACAGTTTCTTGAACCCTGCTCAGTTGCTCTCTCTCTCAACTGGGTGGAATCAAAACCTTTCTCATCAATTCTTCACCTCTTACTGACTGTTTTCAATCTCTCTCTCTGAAACCTATTACTAGCTGCTACCACTTGATTACTATTCTCTCTAAACCTGTTCCTTGATTGACTTTTGACCTTGTGCCATTCATCAGGGCTAACTTTATTTGGACCTGCATCCTTTTCACTAACATTAGGCTTAGACTCTACTTGAGCATGTATCCGTCTCTAACACTAGGGCTAGGCTTAGGCTCAACCTCACTACATCTTGCATTAGTATTTCCTGTATTAGACTTGGTTTCTGGCCTAACTATTCTATTAATCTCACTAGCTATGTCATTAACCATAGGCCTACTCAACTAACTGGCCTTAGTGGCCAGTTAAAACCCATGTATAATCAGAGGTGTACCCAGAAATTTGCCAAGGGGAGGGTGAACTTGAAACTAATTGTAGAAGTATAATTGAAATGGAGATAAATAATTTTTATGTACATTCATGATGAGCTTATTGTTCAGTTAGAGATGATTAACTAGCTACTGCTAAGACACATTATGAATAAAAATATAAAAAAATATAAAAATTATGATAAAAATCTGATTAGTAACAATATTCAATGCAAACTGTAATTAGGATGCTCAGATTTGTATTAACATAAGAATAAAAAAGTCCTAATTTTGAGATTAAGCATTTCCTTTGGCTGTTAGCTTTATAAAAGAAAATTATTCTCAGGGCTGGATTTAGAGTTTTTGGGATCCTAAGCCATTTTAGATTTTTAGTAGTAGGGGAGGCAAGAGCTCACTGAAATTTTTTCACTTTCATTCTCATCCTGTTGTAACCTAGCAATTTTACTGGGATTAACAGTACTTTGATGATCATGCTCTGTAGAACCACTGTCAGTTTGGACATTTTTTCTTTTGAAAAATTTTAAAGGTCCATTATCTTTAGTCCTGTGACACCTGCAAATAGTGCTCCTACAAAGTTACAGTACAAATAGAAATAGGAATTATTACTAACCATAACATTAAAGTCCATTATAATGAAATAGAAAATCCAAACAAAATCCATACACACTCATACACACACACACACACACACACACTCACACATACACTCACACACTCATACACACACTCATACACACACTCACACACTCATACACACACTCATACACACACTCACACTCATACACACACTCACACACACACTCACACACACTCATACATACACTCACACTCATACACACACTCACATACATACACACACTCGTACACACACTCGTACACACACTCGTACACACACACACACACACTCGTACACACACACACACACACACTCGTACACACACACACACACACACACTCACATACACGCACACATGTACACAGTCTTAATCAATACTTAAAATTATCAAAATTTAGAAAGTTCACAAACTAAATATTTAAATGAATATAAACAAAAATTGATAAACTGCTGTTGCCAGGTGCCATGAAAAATGACGCAATATTCATGAAACACAAAATTGCTAGAAAGCTAGCTAACATTTTTTGATTGCCGCATGAAATTAAATATGTAAAATATTTACTTGAATATGTAAATTAAATACATGAAAATAATCAAAATAATTTATTAGCTCAAGGTGGGAGGGGGGGGATTGCCCCTGTCACCCCCCTACTTCAGTACACCTCTGTGTATAATACATTCCCCCAATATCATTTTCATGACTGAATTCCTTCTTGTATTTTGGTTATATCTACAGTATATCATACCCTATAGATTGCTAGAACATCCCAACTTGAATGTAGCCCCATGATGAAAGACTGTAGGTCTTATGAATATAGTAATGGAAATGGTTTCTCAGTAGTAATAATTTGCTGTCAACATGGCTTTTGGCAGTGATCAGTGAGTGGCAATATTGTATTTAAGTTTTGAATGGATGAATGAATAATTATTTATTTATTTGAAAGTAAATGAAAAGATTTGCCTGAATCAACAAATATCATTTCACCATTGCAGTTGCTTTAAGCTGTAAGGACAGAAATTTTAAATCTATTTAAACTTAAGAAAGCCAAGATATTGACTGGATTCCTTGTCTCTTCACCAGGACTTCCGAAAATGTATCATCATTTGAGAAGATTATTATTCATACAGAGTCGGGAAAAGAGGCAAAATAGCAAATTACTCATCACTAAAACATATCCAAAGTTTCTTGTAAGAAATTGTCATTCAGAAGATGAGAAGAGGCCTAGTGTTCAAACACGTACCATATTTTCTGGAATTCAGCCTACAGGATCTCTTCATTTAGGGAACTACTTAGGAGCTATTCGGAATTGGGTCAAATTACAATTTAATGAAAATGATGATACTATTTATAGCATTGTTGACTTGCATGCCATAACACTACCCTATGATCATAAATCTTTACAAAGTGATATTATGGTTATGGCTGCTACTCTTATTGCTTGTGGTATTAATCCTGAAAAGTCAATTTTGTATCAACAGTCTCGAGTAATGGAGCATGCAAATCTCTGCTGGATTTTTCTTGCCTCACAACCCTCCCAAGACTGGGCCGACTGGCTCAGTTTAAAGAAAAAGCTGCCACATTTTCAAATAAGTCGGTACCTACAGGCTTATTTATTTATCCTATTTTACAAACGGCAGACATCCTTTTGTATAAGGCTACTCATGCCTGTTGGAGAAGATCAAACCCAACATATGAATTTAGCTTACCATCTCTCAAAACTGTTTAATGGAATTTATGGTGATACATTTCCTTTACCAGAAGTTTTAATTTACAAAGATCCCTCTGCTAGAATAAAAAGTTTAAGGGATCCATCGTCAAAAATGTCAAAGTCTGAAAAAAATCCTAAATCCAGAATAGAGATTTTGGATCCTCCCGATGTAATTTGTGACAAGGTTAAAAAAACAGTTACTGATCTTACTTCAGCCGTTTATTTTGATCAAGAAAATCGACCAGGTGTTTCCAATCTTATGACTATTCATCACGCATTGTCTGGCAAATCTTACGACTGTATTGAAAAAGAAAACAGTAACATTGATACGGGAAAATATAAGAAAGTCGTGTCAGAACTTTTAGTTGAATATTTGTCTCCAATTCGAGTAAAAGCTTCGGAGTTAATTAAGGAGAGGGACTATTTAGAAAAAGTTATTAGAGATGGGAGTGAGAGAGCGCGCAGTAGAGCTCAGAATACTTTGCATGAAGTTTATAATAAAGTTGGGTTTAGGCCATCATAATATTACCAGTACCCACTTATAGTAGGATTACAAAATGGTACTGTACATCTCGCTACATAGTCTATATACATAATAAATTTTGCCACTTTATGAATTATGATCTTTTTATATTTTGATGTAGTCACTTCTTGAGATATTGGTAGACCAATAAAGTATGGTACAGTAGGCCCTACATCCTAAGTTTGAAATATAATCCCGAATGAGGTTTAGGGTTTTACTTTAGAAAGTTTTATTTGATCTTGAAACTCGTAAATAATAGATTTTAAAAAGAAAATTTGGTTTGGTATAATTAGAGTAAATGTTATTTCATTTGATTATGGTCTTTGTAGCGCAAAATTGTAAAAATGTTAATTTTTAAATAAAAATGGCCATTTGCAAATATATTATGATTTCATGTCAGAAGGTAAATTAGTTTGCTACTGTTCTAGGACTTGTTTAGTTGTGTGTTGTGATTCTAAGGTTTGTAGTTCCTTACAACCTTAATTGTGTTTTCAAATTATTTTTAAGTAAATTTTACCAAGAAAATTGTCAATTTAATGTCAGAGATGATAGTCCTCCTTGTTACCTTCTATTGAGTATTAAAGATTATTTACAATATAAGGGCAAAATTATTTTAATTGAAATGAGATATGTAGTAGCAAAATGTATGACATAAGTTTATATAGGGTGTCCCATAAGTCCATTCTCATAGGAAACTTAACTTTAAATTTACAAAGTACATTAGAACTAAAATAAATGTTCAATTGGTTTTGTTTTGGGACCTTTTTTTGTTGCAGGTAGAATAAAATGCAATAGCTAATATGGAAGTGTGTTACACTCATGAGGAAAAGGCCTCAGCCTTTTCCTCGTGAGTGTATACAACTTGCTTCCATATTAGCCATTGTGTTATTCTACCTGCAACAAAAAAAAAAATCCCAAAACAAAACCAATTTCAACATTTATTTTAGTTCTAATATATTTTTTTAAAATTTTTCCTATGAGCAGACTTGTGGAACACCTTGTATATTTATTTAATAAATACTGTTAATTTGAAGTCTTAATATTTATCAGTATAGGATATAGTCTTCATCAAATGTTTGTAATAAGTATTAGATGCTATAAATAAATTTAATACAGGTAGCTTCTACTTTTGCCTAGCCTGTTGCTACTTTATTTGATAAACCTTACCCAAGGTATCCTATAGGCCTACCATAGTCCTATTGATTTGAAAATAAATGAAGATTTGATTTATTTTCCAAATACAATTTAGGCCTAGGCATTTTTATAATGCCTTACCATTTCAGTTTTAAAAGAATATTGTTTTAGATAGGCCTGTAGGCCCAGGTTAGTTGAATGTATTTTAGAATTTTTCCCTGTATGGTACCATGTTGTATAGGGTAGAAAAAAGTCTGGGCACCCGCTCTAATGTAAAAATTAGACTGGTAAATACTTTGAGTGGGTGCCCAGACTTTTTGGCCACCCTGTTCATTAGCATCCAAGTGTTTTATAAATAATTATAAATGTGTCCATGTTATTGGTGCTGGTATAAATGTTGAGTACAATAATTATAAGTAATATAAAGGAGCCCATTACATCTAAAACTTAAATTTTTAAGTAGGGTAAATAAAGCGTCTCTTGTGAATTGGCTTTTTAGTTTGCCAGCAGTCTACTACTACTACTACTACTACTACTGGTCATAGTACCCATGGTTCTTACATTAAACATATGAAGAATTAAAGGCCAAATCTTTTCATTTTATTTCTGAACTCAGCCATTGTCAAGACTAAGGCTTTATTTTGATGATGATTGATTGAGTGAAGTGGTTATAGTGATAGATGTAACTTCATTAAAAGGAGTAGGCATAGGCCAAACTCTTAAGTATTTGAACAAACATTAAAGTATTTGCCACTTCTTCAGTGTTATATTGAGGCTAAACTAAATTAAAGAGAAAAGATCCAAGTTTTTGTGAAAAAATATACTTCAAATTTAATATTTCATTTGTTCACAGATTTGAAATTTGAAATCTCACCTTCTTAAAGGTAAGAATGAAAAAGTGTACTGCAGATTTATTCTTCAAGTGATATTAAAAAGGTTTTTTCTCCTTTTGAATGTCTAACTTCTTTCTGGTTATTAGGCAGTTAGGCCTGATATTTCAAAAGTTAGCTAGGGCTAGCATAGGTCTTGGTTTATTTTGAAGACTAGCCAAAACCAGACTTGTCATATTATTTTATTCTGTAATAGCTAATTAGAGGTGGTAACACTTCGGTTCATGCAATGCGACTTGGTAGAATGGGTTCATTGTTAGATGAGGGTGCCTGTTTCAGTAGGCCTACCTCTGTATCACAGAGGCTACATCTTAAATCTGGGAAGGTAATTGAATGCTAAATATTATGTAGTTAAGAATTAATTAGGCTGAGGCTTGTAAAGTAGGCTTGTCATTTTTAATATATATATAATATATATATATATAATATATATATTATATATATATATATATATATATTTTAACTGTAAACACATAGTATAATTAATGTAAAGAACAATGCTTGTGTAGAAGTGTGTTCTGCACAAGATGAGGAGGGAGAACAAATGAATAGTGGATAGCATATCTGACTGGCAATTGGATGATCCTGGGTTTGATTCCCAGGTGGTACCTCATTTTTCATTTGTTCATTCTCCCTCCTCATCTTGTGCGGAATGCTCTTCTACACAAGCGTTGTTCTTTACATTAATTATACTGTATGTTGTTTGTAGTTAAAATGTATATATGTACAGCATGTGAAGGTGCCCCCTCAGGGCATTGGTTTCTGCTCGTATGTAGGAGAATTACCACTTCTGATTGATTGAGGTCCATGGTGTAGTGGATAGCATATCTGACTGGCAATCAGATGATCCCAGGTTTGATTCCTGGGTGGTACCTCATTTTTCATTTGTTCGTTCTCCCTCCTCATCTTGTGCAGAATGCTCTTCTACACAAGCGTCGTCGTTCTTTATATATTTATATATATTAGGGTGTCTCTTATTGGGTAGTCAAAAATTGAAATGTTGAATTATTTTATCTGCGCCCCCTAAAATAGTTCCATTTAGCATAAAAACTAAAACTTGAAAGTTTGACACAAATTGGCTCATATTTAGGGGTCGCCCCCGGCTAATAAAAATGGTGACCATGGCATAATAGCTCCTGACATATGATTATGCTCATTATACACATAATTCCTTCCTTCTTTTTTTAGTTTGATTCGTTTTTATAAGTATAGGCCTTCTTATTTATCATTGATCCTTTTCTAACCTATCCTTGATGTTGTTATAATCCATCCTTTGGTCCTCAATCCTTCTTTATCCCAATCCTTTTTCTCCTATCCAAAATCCTTCCTGGCTCTTTTTTTATATACAATCAGCAATGAAGCATTGCTACAAAAAAAAACCATTAGTTTATTATATAGAGATAAATTCAAAATGCCAGTGCTATTTACATACTTTAATTACTTTAATTAGCATTATTTCCTTATACAACATTTATTTAATATACAATGATTATACAATATGGTGTATTTTAAGGTGCGACCTCATTGATGGTTATTTTTTGAGAAGAACAGTTTTTGATGGAACTGGGTGACTCTGGCGGTGTTTTGCAACAATTTGGAGCAGGAACTGGAGCTGCTCTTCCCCCACTGTCAATTTCTTATTCAGCTCTTGAACTAAAGCTACTGCACGTTCTGCCCGGTCATTTACAACAGATAGAGCTGCAACAATAGCTCTGGCCCTTAAATATTCACAGTTGGATGTCCAAGTGCTGGGTGCCTTGTTCAGAAATCCTTCTGGCAAATTCAGCTTAGTAAAGAATTCTCTAGTATTTCTTGTAACAAGTTGGTGTAGTCCTTCACCAGAGCAGAAGGTCGATTCAGGAATCCGAGGACGCTTGGGTGGTCTATCAGTGGACTCATCTTCTAATGCCTTTACCATGCGTTTCTTTACATCTGTAGTAATTCGCTCATCAAAGAAAGCAAGACCAACTGCTTCTTCAGACAGGTACCATAAGTGGTTAGAGAGCTTTTTTTTAGTTGCATCAGAAATCTTTTTGTTAGGATAATTAATCAATGACCTCATAAGGAGCCAGTCATTAAATGGGGTTTCAATAGGGAGTGAGGATGTTGTCCAAGCCTTCATATAGATGAGAACAGAAAAAAGGGAAAGATCTCGAATTCCTCGTTCTTCAGTCTTAGTCATCTTGAACTGGTTTCGAAAAAGCCACATCTTGATAGAATAGAGCGCTTTGGACATCCAGCGAGCTCGATGCATGGCACCTGGTGCACGAAACTTGATGCCTTTATTGGGGACACCTCCAAGAAAGATGATGGACAGATCCAAAAGTTCTTGATAGTCATCCCGTAGCATAGGTGCCTGGGATCTAGCAAACTGAATTAGTTCAGTTTTAGACTGGATAATTGCTTCTTTAGTAATCGTGTCTGTCTCACCTGTTTGGAACTGGCTTTGATCAACAGAAGTCCAATTGTCACGAAAACGCTTAAAGATCAATATCTCTGGACCAGTTGATGTAGATCCCAATGTTGCTTCAAATGCAGCTCCCAACAATAAATCTAAAACATGGTGTCTACAAGGCAAGTACAAAACATCATGTCCCAATTTTGCTTCGATGAGAGCACAGGCTCCACTATATTGACCCGTGTTTGAAGCTGTTGTATCGAAACAAATTGCTTTTACTCTCTCTGTAATTCCCCATTCATTCAGGCAGTTAAAGACGGCTTCAGCTTGTGCTTCTCCAGTTGAGTTTGGGATTTTGGGGACACCAAGCAGCTGTTCAACACCAGGTCCTGACACAAGTACTGGGAGACGATCAATGTGCTTGTGCGAGGTGAGGTCCTCCATCATCTTGCCATCCCAGTGGACTGTCATAGAACATTCTCCATGGAAATGCTCCTTAAGTTCTTTAGCATGACGAGCTCGGTTCTTATTTCGAAGGCGATGGATAGAATGTTGGTTTATGTTGTAATCTGAAGCGTCCAAACCAAAGCTTTTAGCTGCCTCTGCGAGGATAAATGTTGCCTTTCTAGAGGAAATTTGTGTACGATCCAGGGCAGCAGACATCTGAATAGTCATGATGTTTTTCATGCCTCGTTTTTTCTTAGATTTTGGTAAAGCACAAGCTCCTTTGGGCTCCTCCTCATTCTCACTTTCATCAGTGTTGCTGGAAGATGTGGAAGAAGCCAGTACAACTTGACTAGTAGACGCCTCCATCAAAGATTCTGACTTTCTTTTTCTCTCTGCCTCAGCTTCCAACCGTTTGACTGCATTTTTTGTGCGGTGAAGATGTACAGTGTCCACACCACCGATTGAGCCAGGACGACCTTTTTGTCTTTGCAGTTGAAGGAACTCCCAGTCCTCACGATTCTTGATCAGCTTCTCAGCGTCTCCATGGGCGATGTCAAAGAGATCTTCCAATCGCTCTACAAAATCAGCCTCCTTGGTTTTATGGCTCTGGCTTGTTCTGGAAGCATGCTTCTTTAAGCAAGTCCATTCGTTAAAGAAATTCTCTAACTTCTTCATGGCACGAGGTTCCTGCTGAGTAGGAATATTGGCCTTATCCCAGATAACTATTGTGGCTCGAATAGATTGACGCAGAGCATCGCGGATTGTCATGTTTTTCTCTCTGTGGAGGTGCATAAAATAACCAAAAGCTTGCCTATATGGGGGCAGCTTTGAGCCTTTAATATCATCTACTGTAGATCCGAGCAAATAGAATGGTCTTCTTGTATTCATCTGCAAAATAAGAAAACAAAATATTAATGTAGTGTTATGGTTTTGTAGAGCAGGGCTAAATCACTGTTTTGACTTTTTTAAATTACAAAAAAAAAAAAAATTTGGTAGACATAAGTTAATTTGGTCTATTTTATAAATCTAACGTATTTTTCTCAATTATTATTCCTATTATTTTTTAATCTAAGAAACAAGGAATAAATATTTTTGTAGTAGAAATTTATATTTTGCTATTTTATTGGAAATAGAAACAGTGGCGTCACTAGGGTTGGTGTCACCCAGTGCGGTAACTCATGGTGTCACCCCCCCCCCATGGACCTCCTCCCGTACCAGACCATACAGAATCCTTAGTAATGTTTTTTGTACTAATGTTACTCGTAAATCGTAATTCCCGTATATCACTGAATGTAATGGCAATAGTAGTGACATAAACAACTAGCAAAATTAAAATTACTCCTTTAAATTACAATATCATACGCACAGCCTAAATGTATTTACATTTACATAGTTTCATGTGGTTAAAGTGAAAATTCGGTAAGAAAACAATAGAATTCGAAGTAAAAACGTTTAAGAACTACATCAAAATTATGTTCATTTTAACGTTAAACTTTACCGTTACATGAGATACATTAATGGATTAGGTTTGCATAATCAATAACGGCCCAAATAATGTAGAAGTTGTAGACAAATGCATATGGAAATATACTCATAAATTTGAGGCTGCAGACAGAGGCAACAACTGAGCGGAAGCCTTTTTTTATTTTTCTCCTTCTTTTCCTTTAATTACTACTTCATTCTCAAAAAAGTTATTGATATAGGTTCACAAATACTAATTACCACAATATTGTAGCTAAAACAACAGAAAATTTGACAAAATCAGCGACTATAAAAACACCAGCAGCAACGAAAACAACAGCGCGTGCTTGTAGAGCGTGCAGACGAAACCACGTGATTCGAAGCGTCATTGTAATTGGGTAATAATGACAGCTCTGACCGGAGCGCATTAGAAGGTTCAAAAAGTAAATTAGCATAGAGTTTTAGCCTTGTAGGTATATTGATACATGTAAGCTGGGCTTACGAAAAATGTTTTTGTTGTTATAACTAACTACAGGGATATTTTTATAAAAAATAATAAATTTCTGCTCAAACACTGCACAAAAACCCCCCGCACCCCTCTAGTGACGCCACTGATAGAAACACAGATCATGAAACACATGTCAGGTAAAATTTCCATTGAACTAAATTAAATTCTTTGTGACAAATAGCAACATTGTTTAAAACTTCATAATATGTGTATAAGAGCATAAATTCTAATTTTTTCATTAAATTCATTAAATTTTTTTCAAACACTAATAACAAAATCAGTATAAATAATTGTGAAAAATATAAATAACATAGTTTATTATTAGTGATGGGACGATACCAAAATTTGTAACGATTCCGATTCCGATACGATTCTCGATTCCGATTCCGATTCTCAATATTTTTAAATATAATTCTATACTTGTTTTTCTGGAAATTGTCATATTTTACTCTGGTAAGATTAACTATTTACATTATGAGTATGGTAATATAAATTATAAATTATAATAGATTGGTTTAAAAATAAAAATCAACTGTAAGTTGTAACAATTCATTTTAATCTTCTTGATTACACATCATGGATATACATGTTTTAATGTATAACTACAATACAATAAAAATAAAATTTGCTATCCTCTTTCATTTAAATTTTAAAGTTTACATTGCAAAACTGGTTCAATTAAAAGTTAAAGAATCGTTTTAAGAATCTGAAATCATGGTACAATTCTCTCGATTCTGATTCCGATTCCTGAAAAATATTCGATTCTTCCGATTCCGATTAATTGTCCCATCACTATTTATTATCTGATAATAGCAAAAAAGAAGTATAGTGATACACAGTTACACACCTTTTACTTATGACAGCAGAACACTGAATGATGACAAATAAACAATTGCAACATAATCTGGAGCATTCTTAATGAAACATGTTTAAACAGGTTGATCTTGTCTTATCAAGCAATATTTTCAGCTACAAACTTGACAATTATCTCTAATATATTCACTTAATTGAATTCATCATAAATATGATGATTAATTAATTAAAAACATATGTTTAGTATACTTGACAACTGCTAGTAATTTCAAATATTAATTGCATAAATAATAGCTATATTTTATGAACTTTAATAAGTGGGGGCGACCTCTAAAAATTGTTCAATCCCAAAAAAATTTTGTGATGTTTTTTCAACCAATGGAACTGGTTGAGGGGGCGCAACCTAAAAAAATCAACACTTCGAAAATAAGACACACCCTAATATATATATATATATATATTATATATATATATATATATATATATATATATACACAGGGTGTCCGAGAATTATATGTACAATTTTTGGCTGTTATTAAAGTCAACCATGAAGTGTAGAAATTCCAGTGTGTCCGAACATTATCTGTACAATTTCATCTTTTCATAAAATTCTTGATAACACACGTAAAATTCTTAAACAAGATTATTTAGAATCCGTATTTTCAAAAGTTTCTTTTATTGAAGTAACGTTGTTACAAACATTCGACATGTGCACCATTAGTGATTCGCAAAACATCCAATCGATACTCCAAATGTTGCCATGTACGCTGCAGCATATCCACATCAATTCGCTCAATAGCAGCTGTGATTCTTGCTTTTAAATCATCAATGTCTGTCACCCGCGTACATTTCTAAAAAACTTGTCAAAACGTGGTATCAGAAAAAACTTAGAGATTCTCTGTAAAATGGGACAACACTGGAATTTCTACACTTCATGGTTGACTTTTAATAACAGCCAAAAATTGTACAGATGATTCTCGGACACCCCGGTATATATATATATATATATATATATATATATATATATATATATATATATATATATATATAGCAAGAACAGTCTCGTGGGACTGATGATGTAATGTGGTTGATCAGACTCTATTTAATTGAAATATGGCCTTTCATGAAAAAAAAGGTTGGACACCCCTTCTCAAATTGAATAAATCTAAATTTAATAAAATTTGGACTGATCTAAATGTAAATCCAGAATGGGCATAATTTTTTAATTCTGTTGATGCCAAGCCATTTGAAGCATATTGCAAATTTGCATAAAGTATTTTGAACTAAATAATATATGGGACATTTCTATAGGTAAAAATATCGTGGAGGAACTTGCTACTTTAGTTTTTGCAATGTAGGCCTATTATGTGGCTTTAAAAATATTAAAAAAACAACTTTTGAATGTACAGTAAATATTGTTTTAGTGAAATTGTGTAAAGAACATTTAAAAATAATTTTAGTATTTAACACACTTATATTTAGTCATTGGGAAGCAAATTTTTATTTTATAATGTATGTAAAAGAAAATATTTATTTAAAAATTTGTTAAAATGAAAAGTTTTATTTGTATAACATTAAATATGTCGCCAAGAAGCTTAAATTAATTAGAGGTAATACATGTGGTGGTATGTGGGTGTGTATTACCCCTTTTTTGTTTCCTAATTTTATGTAATGTATTTGTTAAAAGTTTAATACCTGGGAAATTGTGTAAAAATACTTGGTAACAGTGACAACCCTGATAATACATACATACATACATACATGGGAGACTTTATTGAAGTTATTTCGCGAAATTTATTCAGTCATATTTGAATTTTGTAACAGTAAGTCATTTTGTATTTTTCTCCATCTGTTACCAAATGTCCGTTCCAAGAAGAAAAAGAAATTGGATTTTGATGACTCATTCGCAGACTGCGAGATTGTCGAAATTTGAGAAAACTATCGCACCGCTTTTTAATGGCTTAACTTCATTGGAATTTCATTTGTTAAATTGGTTAAAGAAAAAAAAAAACCTCTAGGAATAAAGTCGAAATATATATATAAATACAGTATATGAAGTTCAAAATATAACTCGGGGGGGGGGGGGATATATAGGGAGGAGAGGGTCATGAAAAAGAGGATGGAAAGAGGAGGAAAAGTTGTTGAAGAGGTTCTTAGTTAGATGCCAGATGAATTAGAATTGGATAGATTTTTACATTTTTTGGCGAGTTGAAAATAGATTTTGCACAATTCCAGGCAGAAATATAAGTTGAGTGAGAGTCAGGAGTTGGATGGCCATGGTACCTTCTGAGAGCCTCATCTCTGTTCTGTTGCAGATAGCATTAGAATAGTAAAGTTAAACCAAGGGTTTTTTGCATTAGTAGTAAAAATAGAATATGAAATGTACGCCTTCATTCCCGAGAGAATCACGCGGCCTATTTTTAGGGGTTCAAATTTAAAAATAACTAGGATTCTTCCCTTTAGTTGCCCCTTCACACACGCTCTGTCTTTAATACGAGTATTATAATGGGTTAAAAGATGTCTCTGCTACAATACCGGTAATGATCAGTCTGAGAAATTATTTTTGCTGGAAGCGAAAATCCATGAAAGAAGACTGCTACATACAATGTTTGAAACAGTGCAGTTACTTCTCAAAATATTGGGGTAGCTGAGAGGTTAATTATTACTCGGGCGTTGGGGGTCGGGTGGGAGTTGCAGTTATTATATACTAATTTGATCTCCAGTCTTTATATGTTCCTTATAATATTCTCGCATTTTTATACGTGGGCGTAGCCAGACATTCCAAAACTATACGTACGACGTCGTGAAAATCGAAAATAAACGAGTCGTAAGAAAGTGTATTGAGAGTTGAGACTATTTATTTACGAATAAATAATAAAATAAAGATAAATAAATGCACAAATGAATGGAACTGAATACGACACTAATGATCAAAATAAAATCATTGATTTGATCTAATCGGATTAGACATACGGAATGCGACGGAGTACTATCGCATCAAACTCCTTGAGGAACGTGTTGACGTCGATACTGATGTCCTAGTCACTGACCTAGTGAATAAGAAGCAGAGCGAGGCTTTTTTTTGGGGGGTAAGACAGGCACCAACCGTTATTGTGTGAATGTTTCGCTTACTAAAGTTGCGCGTATAAACACGTATATGCATGCTCGTATGAAATAATAGAATCTGGACGCAGAGATTCTTAATGCGATAATGTAAATTAAAAGGTGTTAGGCCCCCTATCTGGTTATATTGATCTCGATTTTTTGAAAATTATACGCACGTGCGTATAATGTGTGCGCGCGCGCCTAGTTACGTCACTGTTATATACGTTGCTTTTCAATACATTGTTTTCAGTTTCGATCGACTAGTGCCCGTTTTCCTGTTTCTGGTGTATTTTTTTTACAACAATCTGAAAATTATTGGGGTAGCTCAAGCTCCGCCATGTATCCGCTCCTAGTTTGAAATTATTTTTGCTGCAAGCGAAAATTGTGTACAATTCTGATACATTATTTTTAAACCTATTCTCGTCATTAAAAAAACAAAAACAAAAAAAGGGATTTAGCTCGAAACGACTGACGCACGAACCAATTTTTTTGGCGAATGCTCGTAATTTTTAATAATTCTCGTCGAATTTATTTCCCCAGTAGCGATGTCGGAAAGAGGCATTAATACTCGAATTTTTTCTGCAGGAACTTTGTTCGAAAAATTAATTTTAGGCATTTTCGTCGAATTTATTTCCGTAGGGATGAGGTAAATAAAAAAAACCACGAATACCAACTTCATGCCACAAATACCAACTTCATGGACCATTTATGCTGTAAAGTTCATTACATTTAATGATTTTGGGGGGATTTAAAATGGGTTGAAAAAAGTTCACTCGAGTGTCCTCCCTCCTCTCTCGGTGCAACCCCCACGCAAACAAAACTTGGGTTCTTGCACCAAAGATCAAGGTCACAAATAAAGGACGGGACATTGATGTCGTTCTGACATAGTTCTTGTTTTTGACGAGTTTCTCAAAATAATTCTTGTTTTTGACGAGTTTCTCAAAATAAGCGGAACACGCTCATGAAGACTCCTACCACTTCTGTTCCCCAAATTTCGGGAGTAATGCCTCCATATTTTTAAGTAGGCTCCCTCTTGCTTACCGTAATTAGTTCACTGATAGAAGAATAAATTCATTATCGAAGGGTCCCGAGTTCGAGTCCCGGGGACGGTGAGAGTTCCTTCCATACAGGGTTCATACTCATTGAATATCTCCGAGTTTTTAAATTGCCGTTCAATAATCTTGTAAAACCCGTGGAAGATGGTAGGGGCTCCTTGAATTTTAATGAAAATCCTTGAAAACAACTAAAGCTTTTGAAACAAGCATACAAATATATAGATATGTACTTAGGTTCAACACGTTGTTTTAAATTTGTGTGCCGAGTTATAGACTTCTGAAGGAGTTGCTCGCTTCTTTCTCATGGACAGGCTACTGTTGAGCGGGAATTTTCCCTTAACAAGGGCGTGACCGTTGAGAAATATGAAGGGGAGACTAATCGTCCGGCGTCAGATTGTTGACCACTGCAGAAAGGCAAGAAGGGTAATCAAAGTGCCTTTCACTAAAGGAATTCCTGTAGCAGCATCAAGTGCGAGATAGAAATACTGTACCAGTAAATCCTGGAAGAGTTGAGAAATGCGGAAAGAGTCCAAAAGAACGGAGAAAAGAGAAGAAATCAGGGACACACTCGGAGATGAAGGCCAAGAAACTCAGGGTTGAAGATGATGTAACTCGTATCAGAAAGTCGGCTGACAAACTGACAGAGAAAGAAGAGGCAAAAGGACAGCTGACCTTGGTGAGCCAGTCAAATGCACTAAGGGAGAAAGCAAAGGATAAGTAAGTAAGTAAGTCTGGTAGCCAAAGAGGAGGAGATTGAAGGAGATGGAGCGTCTTAAAGACTCGCTGTGACGACTGCAATTTGATGGTTTTGGTCACTGTACATTACTTTTCCTCCCCTTCTTTGGTTTGTACTTTTTCTCCCATTTAAAACCTGGTGCATCGCAAATTATATTATGTTAATCCCCCGCAAGTCTGCCATTCATACACATTTTCCTCCAGTCATTGCCTACTGTACCTACCATTACCTACTGTACCTACCATTACCTACTGAATCCCTGGTCCCAGTCTTTAGCTGCTGTTCCTGTACTGCCATTCATAGATTTTTTTCTCAGATCAATGCCAGTTCCTGCATTGCCGTAGGAGTTTCATATCTTGCTGCTCACAAGTTTGTGTCAACATTTTGTTTACAGTCTCTTGTTGCTGCATAATATATTGCTACGCACAAGTTCGTGTAAGTAGTGTGCTTAATAAATATGTACTGTTTTACTGCGTAATTGGTCCGAGTCACGGCTCCTTTTGGGAAAAAAAAAGGGAAAAAAAAAAAGAAGCTTTTGACCCTCAAATTTTTTTTTCTCCCAAGCCCTGTATGAACTCCGTTCGTATAAAATGTACACTAAATTATCTCTATCGACCCAGCAGCACGTATACATGGTCGAATCGGTGGGTTCAACACTAAAGGAGAAGGAAGGTTGCGGGTTCCACGCAGCTTTTCGGTTAGTAACGAGTGATTCATTGAAAGGACTCGTTTGCCAACAATAGACACAAGCTCTCATTCAAGCGTTCTTTAACCTTTCATCAAACGAAAACGATGGCCAGATGATGTAGCGACCCGTATTTCGGTCCCCTCCGTCACGTGACCTCCTTCGATGTTACGAAGGAGATTAACCCACCCCTCCAAGCACGCACGCGCGCGCGCACACGAAAAGTTCTTGCGGGGAAAATATTTTTAAACTACGCATAATCGATAATGTTTGCTTGTTTGCGTGCACTTCGGCAACGTTGTGGCTAGTGTCGTAACCGCTTCCGGTCGATCAGCGAAGTTAAGCGACATTGGGTCTGGGGTGTAGTTGGATGGGAGACCATCCCCCGCTTCCAGATTACGTAGCAATCCATGGTTCGAATCCCACTTAAAGCCGTAAATCCCGTTCGTCATATGACCACCTCGGATGTTGCGAAGAGATAGTTAAACTATCCTATCAATATTTACTCGTACTTCTTTTTTTTCTTTTTTAAATCGTCTACACCTTCAGTATTTTATCATTAACTTTACTACGAACGAGTGAAGAAAGGGCTAAAGTACTGGTCGGATCTCTTCCTTCAACAGTTGATAATACAATTCCCTAAAATCAAAAGTATTAATTCCCCCTTGTTATCATATTATGATAAAAATAGATTGGATACGGATTTCGTTGCAACCAAAAATTCGCTCGTTTCTCCGCCCCCTTATCACACACACCCCTCAATCCTATTCCCTCCTTGTTTCTTTCCTGCCCCGTCCCCCTTTCCATTTCTTCTCCCGATCCGCCCCGCCCCGCCCCGAACTCCCCTCTTCGTGAAAGGGGGTGTGTCTTTGTGTGGAAAAGTGGGCGTGGTTTGTAACTTCGATTCAAACGTTGAAATTGTAGTTTTAGAATTTTAGTCATTGCTTGGGAGTGGTCTCTGGTGGACGCGAAGCAGCTTGTGGAAGCTCAGTCGATGTTATTTATGTAAAAAAGAAGAAAAATTTCAGATTTATCTGCCCACTATTACACAACAGTAGTGCTCTGCCTAACTACTTCGACTACACATCACGTACAAGTATCTTCCTATAAGCCTATAAAACACAAGGTAAGATTTAGGGCTACTGCTGATAACCTTTTTGCTTCATCTAATAATATATATATATATAATATATATATATAATATATATATATATATATATATATATAATATATATTATATATATATATATATATATATATATATATATATATCGCACTGAATCAACACCTGTGGCATATCAATAAAAAAAAATACACTTGTGAGATATTAATAATAAAATACATCAATAAGTATTCCATATTGAACCTTAGTCATGACTGCCGTAAGACCATTTTCCTTAATCTCCTGAGGACCCGTGTTTTTTGCATTTATCAGCGTATATATATATATAATCCGCTGATAAATGCAAAAGATTCGGGTCCTCAGGAGATTAAGGAAAATGGTCTTACGGCAGTCGTGACTAAGGCTCAATATGGAATACTTATTGATGTATTTTCTCTCTCTCTCTCTCTCTCTCTCTATATATATATATATATATATATATATATATATGGTGGTCCATAAGTCCTGCCTCATTTTAGCAATACTCCCCATGAGGCATGAATTTTGGATCACCCTGTATATAAAAATATTTTTATAGCCTCGGGCTACGTCGTGTCCAGTGTCGTAACACTGCATTACGTAGATCAGCAAAGTTAAGCGACATTGGGTCTGGTGAGGAGTTGGATGGGAGACCATTCTCTGCGTCCATATTATGTAATGAACCGTGGTTCGGGTCTCGCGTAAAACTGTAGATCTCCTCCGTCACATGACCTTAAGAGATCATATGACGATCTAGTCTAGCGATTAAGGTGCTGGGCTGCTAAGCTGGAGGTCGTGGGATCGAGTCCACGTTAAACTGTAAGTGGAAGGTGGAGCCGACAAGACCGACCTTCGTCACAATGAAATGATTGATATTCAGAATGAAGCGAAATGCAGTTAACCAAAATATAGAGGGGTGGACAAAAGTTACTGGACAGTTCTTTAAAATGAGATTGCGTCATTCAACCAATGAAATGTTATTTTTCATCATCAAATAATCCTCATCAGTGTTCATATTAAGATGTCTTTCTGTTTTATTTAAGAATGCTCTGAAATAATTGTCTTTTTAAGTCTTACTGTCCAGTAACTTTTGGTCACCCTGTATATTGGTGATTTAATATTTAAGCTTTTCACGAGATCTTCGAGGGTAATTGTCGTCTTCAAATTGAGAAGAATAAAACGTATTTTATCCATAACCAGCCAACAGGAAGGGTCATTGAGGGCAGCGACATCTCGGGAGTTTGACCAGATGGTAAAACCTTTTTGTAAAATTTTTTTTTCTTCTCTACCTACAAAAAGGTCAATTCTTCGATTCCCATTCGTAATTCAAAATGTTTTTTTTTTTTTACTTTCATTTGTTGATAATTGGTTTCAAACGCTGTTAATTCTTTCGAAAATCGAAGCTGTCAAGCCTGTCATAAATGAAAAGAAAAAAGGTTGGTTGGTTTACTATCAAATAAATTTTTTATTAGGTATTGGCTGATGGACTTCATTAAAAAGGGGAGAGAAAAGCTCCCCTCGCAAGATTCATTAAGAAGCGTCACCCGGTTTTCAACCTCGGTAAACCTCTGTCCGCCCGGATTGTTCATTCTGACGAAGGTCAAGCTCGTTGATCCACCTTGGTTTAATGTGGAATCCGAACCAAGACCCACCAATGGTGGTCAGAAATTACAAAGTTCTCTATCTCACGGCGACCTGATCAGCAGGCCAGCATCTTAACCACTAGGCTACCCATTTATCTACCAACCAATTTTTATTGTATGGAAGGATGAACGCCGACTGCCGTTATCGAGAATTGAACCCGGGACCGGTGGATTTGTAGTCACTGATGCTAACTACTACACCACCCAGGCGTATATATATATATATATGCAATAAAATCACAGAACAACACGATCTTTTTAATAAGCAAAGAACCAAAAGGAAAAGGAAACGAAATCCGAGCGCTTTCGTAATATATTCACATCTTCAGGGACAAGAAATTTATTTCTTGTCCCTGAAGATGTGAATATATCACGAAAGCGCTCCGATTTCGTGTTTCCTTTTCCCTATGATTCTTTGCTTATATATATATATATATATATATATATATATACACACACACACACACACAGGGTGTCCTAAAAGTCTCCATACATAGGGAAAATTAGCACTTTTTAGCAAAATGTAACTATTTACAAAAAATTCTGTACATGATTACCATTTCTTTGTAAACACACACGGATGCGTCTCTCCCACTCATGGTGAACTCGTGTTAACATTTGGTATTATGGACGTAATTGCACTTCGAATGCGTTCCTTTAGGCGATCCATGTTCTGTATCTTTTCCTGGTACACCATGGCCCCGTGGAGTGGCCTCCGAGATTCCCAGATCTCAGTCCACTTGATTTTTACCTGTGGGGGCACTTGAAGGCCATGGTGTACCAGGAAAAGATACAGAACATGGATCGCCTAAAGGAACGCATTCGAAGTGCAATTACGTCCATAACACCAAATGTGTTAACACGAGTTCACCATGAGTGGGAGAGACGCATCCGTGTGTGTTTACAAAGAAATGGTAATCATGTACAGAATTTTTTGTAAATAAAGTTACATTTTGCTAAAAAGTGCTAATTTTCCCTATGTATGGAGACTTTTAGGACACCCTGTGTGTGTGTATATATATATATATATATATATATATATATAAGTAATGGCAAATACCCCCTTTTTTTCTTATGCTCCTCGGTGGTGTAGTGGCTAGCGTCGCTGTCTACGAATCCATCGGCCCCGGGTTCGAGACCCGCTGACGGCAGCCGGCGCGCAGCAAAACCCAGCTGTTCATCCTTCCCCACAAAGTAGTTGGTAGATAAATGGATACCCTGGGTAGCCTAGTGGTTAGGACGCTGGGCTGCTGGTGGGGCGTGGTTCGGATTCCACGTTAAACTGTAGGGCTAAAGTGGAGTGAAAAGTTTGACCTTCGTCAGAATGAACAATTCGGGCGGAAGCCAACCAAAGGTATACTCGATCCAACGTAAATGTAACTAGTTTTTTGCGTATGTTGAGGTTCTGAATGTAGCTGTCTTTGGTGAACTTTAAACCCTAGACCCTTTCCCAAAGCTGGATCCTATTTGCTTAGTAGATGGCTGGTGAGGGAAGTTATATTTTGTGGCCGCTTTGCTAGTTACCCGTTGCCCACGCTGGGCTTCCATCATGAAAAAGAAAATACTTTAGTATTTGCCATTTACCATTACTACTTCGGACTATAGTGGATTTAATTATACAAGAAGAGTTTTTCTATGCAATGTTACGGCTATTTTGCAAAATAACCAAAAAGTCGGCCTTTTTTCATAATGGCATTAAATACCAGGCCACTTTGCAAACAGGCCGGCATATTGGCCATTTTGCAAAATGGCAGAACTTCAGTTAAGAGTCGATTCATTTCGATTGAAATTATTGAATGCCCGGTTAGGTCAACTGTCCGCCCTTCACGATTGGTTAGGTTAAGTCGTGATATTTTCGTTAAACAATAAAAATATCACTACTTAACCTAACCAATCGTGAAGGGCGGACAGTTGACCTAACCGGGCATTCAGTTGACCCAACAGGGCATTCAATGTCTAGTTCAACACAGCTTCGAAGGGTATACGCAAAATGGCCGGCAGGATTACCAGTAATTTTGCAAAATGGCCAATATGCCGGCCTGTTTGCAAAGTGGCCTGGCATTTAATGCCATTATGCAAAAAGGCCAGCTTTTTGGTTCTTTTGTAAAAAGGCCGTAACATATATACACAGTATATCACTGACCGTTTTCTTGGGCCTATAAATATAATTGGATCCACCTTTTATTATAATATAAGCTTTTTAAGTTTATAGTCTGTAGCTAAACCTGTGACCCGTTTTCTTATTTCCAAACTAAATTCGAGTCGATTCTCAATAAAATATTACAAAATTAGGTTTAGCTTTTTTGCCAACAGTAGGTTTAAATAATTATACACAATTTAGATGGTTAATATTTCTGTTAACTTTTCAACTCTTGATACGAAAGGAAAAGTGCCTAAATAAGCGTAGGCCGATTTTATTGTTTTGAAATTTAGCCAAGTAGATCAGGGTGGTGGTATAGAACAGTTAAGCAAAGATGGCTACCATATTTCCTCTCTCAAATGATTGAAGAAAAGGTACTACGATAAAATATTTCCTTTTTAAAGCTACAGAAATTACCATAATTAAAAGAATGATGGACATCTCTCTCTCGACATATCTCTCTCTCGACATATCTCTCTCTCGACATATCTCTCTCTCGACATATCTCTCTCTCGACATATCTCTCTCTCGACATATCTCTCTCTCTCGACATATCTCTCTCTCTCGACATATCTCTCTCTCGACATATCTCTCTCTCTCGACATCTCTCTCTCTCTCGACATCTCTCTCTCTCTCGACATCTCTCTCTCTCTCGACATCTCTCTCTCTCTCGACATCTCTCTCTCTCTCGACATCTCTCTCTCTCTCGACATCTCTCTCTCTCGACATCTCTCTCTCTCGACATCTCTCTCTCTCTCGACATCTCTCTCTCTCTCGACATCTCTCTCTCTCAGGGTTCGGTTTTGGGGCCACTGTTGTTTACCATTTACATAAATGATATCGACGGTGGCATCGTCAGTCGGATCGCCAAATTCGCTGATGACACCAAGCTTGGGGCCAATGTTGGGACGCCCGAAGCGATCGAGGAACTGCGTGCGGACCTAGGTAGGATAGGAGAGTGGTCCGAAAAATGGCAAATGCCGTTTAACTTGGGTAAATGCAAAGTGATGCACATTGGCTACGCCAATCCCAAGTCGGACTACTCGATGTTGGGCAGTAATATCGAGGTGACTGATTTAGAAAAGGACTTGGGTGTGCTAATTAGCAGCGACCTTAAGTTTACGAAACAGTGTGTAGAGGTGGAAAAGAAAGCCCAGAAACTATTGGGTTATATCAGGAGGCAATTTCAGTTTCGGAACAAGGAGATTGTGCTCTCACTGTACAATTCCCTTGTTCGGCCGTACCTGGAGTATGCTGTGCAGTTCTGGTCGCCCACCCTCAGGAAAGATATTGAGAGGCTGGAGCGAGTGCAGGCGAGGGCCACAAAGTTGATCCCTTCCGTTAGGCATATGGGCTACAATCGACGGTTACGCGCCCTGAACTTGTTTTCGCTTGAAACTCGGAGGCTGCGCGGTCAACTGATCGAGGTTTTCAAGCTCTTACGAGGGTTCAACGATGTCGATTTTAGAAGTATGTTAGTTTAAATGATAACCCAACTCGCAACAATGGTTGGAAGTTGGATTTGAAACGGTTTAGGACTAGTGTGTGTGGGAATTACGTTACGTATAAGATCTGTGACACATGGAACAGGTTACCTTCGGAAGTTGTGAACAGTTCCTCTGTGGATCAGTTCAAGAAAAGGTTAGACCAAATTTTGCACACTCTTTGAGTGTGTAAAGACATTTAGGACCTCAGTCTGCGGAAATTTCTTTTCCTGTAAAATAGTTGATATCTGGAACCAACTTCCCTCAGAGGATGTTTCCAGTCAAAGTGTAAATCTGTTTAAAAATAGGCTAGACAAAGTACAGAACACACTCATAGTTTAAGATTAAAACCTCAGAAAACTCTGCAGGAGTTCGCTTGCTCGGTGTCTCTGTGAGCAAGCTAAATATAGAGCTATTTATATATTCTCCACTTTCCTGTAAAATTTCCTTGGCTACTTTTCCAGGGTCAAGGTATTTTCTTCAACCTTTTTCCGTACCTGCCTCTGGCAGGGAGGGAGCGGAGGGTGGGGAGAGAGCCTTCTACTTTTTCTATCCAGTTTTCTATACTCTAGCATAGTTTGAAAGACAAAATTTTCCCTGGCACCCGTTGCCATTGGTACCTCCTCGGTATGGGCCGCAAGGCCTTTTGAGGTACTTCTTTTCCTTGTAACTCCTTGTAACTCTCGACATCTCTCTCTCTCGACATCTCTCTCTCTCGACATCTCTCTCTCGACATCTCTCTCTCGACATCTCTCTCTCGACATCTCTCTCTCGACATCTCTCTCTCGACATCTCTCATATATTCTTTCTTCATTTAGTGTATTCCGAACGGAGACTGAGATTTTCATCCAAAGGTTAAAGGTCTTTTGCTCTCGCAAAAGTTTTAAGCTCAGAAATAAAAAAAATTAGGGTCGGGGTAGCTATGGTAACGCGTAATCTCCCATGATTGGAGGATATATATTTTTTTTTTGTAATTTTTTTTTTAAATCAGCCAATCACAACTTGAACGTTGTTTTGAGAAAGTAAAGTTATTGGTTACCGAGATATTACGGATAGTGAGCTTTTACTTTTAACCAATAAGATTTAAGTATTATACATGTATTTGGTCTTTTCCCAATCTCTCTCATTTTCAATCGAATTTTCGTCCAAGAATTAAAAATTCGAAAGTTGGAATCTCAAAGAAGACAATTTTGGAATGGATCAGTCGATTCAGTAAGATATCACACTTTGATTTAGATTTTCTTAAAAAATATCCTCCATGCTCGCATTTTCGTCAGAGCCTTCTGTTAACCTTTTCTCTTGCCTAGATTCCCGCTTGGATCGTCCCCAATTTTGGACCGCGAATGAGAAGGGCGCAAAATGATGATTCTTCATTGGTGGTATATGTTTAAAATTTTAATAACATTTACTATTAATATACACCAAAACTTGGTGTAAAAGAACCGCGGTTTGGCCACTCCTGGTATAGCCTATATTGTGAAGAGGAATCTTCCTAAACTCGAGTGGAAGTACCTTTAGAAATGGATTATGTAACTTTAAATTCGAAGTCATAAACTGTTCCTGACATCGATTATATGGGTTCTCTCTTTTTTTGTATATAAAGTAAAAAATAAATAAAGTGCGCCATTGGATGCCAAGTCTGTGTCTGCGCGGTCCCCAGTTTAGGGCCTAATTTATAGAGAAACTTTCCCTTAATCTCTCTTGGCATGTAGTTGAGAACCAAACGGTTTGAAAATTCGTTATGCAGAACTTGACTGCTTACAGTGTGTATATAGAGAGAACCTCAGGTGATAGGAATGTATTTGTATCTATAGATAGGGTGTTTCAGATGTCTTGTACCATATTTATAGGTGCGGATGACCCGAATCTGTGGTGTGCGACTTCTTGTTGCTTCAAGGAGGAAACCCAAACACGAGAATTAACTCGCTCGAAGAACGTTTAGAAGTCGCCCAACGGATGCCATTTTTTTCTCATGGCTCCTAGTGCTAACGGGAATCTAGGCCTCTAATCCCCTTTTCAGGAGTGAGTATTAATCTCTCGCCATAGTTGGAAGCTATCACGATGGCCGGCCGCTGATTGCCGACTGGTTTGACTGGTAGCAACAGTGGCTTTCCGTGTGTCGGGGAACTGGTGCCGATGGCCTTGTACTAGTTGCAATGTGTGTTGTTGCTCCTCGTTTTTCGCTAGGATGCTGCTGTAGTCTTAGATCAGCTTGACTCCTTTCCGCGCAATTAGATAGTGACTATCCGAAAGGCTTTGACTTTGGCGTAGGAATCGCTATAGGCAGCGATATCCATCGAAAACGGCGAGTCTTGCTGAAAAAAAAAAACGGTGCTCATGGGCGGATCCTGGGAGGTGCCTATGTGCCACGTGCTCCCCTAGGCTAGATCCCCAAAGGAGACCAAGTCGAAATTTTTACTGGTCCATTAAACGCTTTACACCATTTTTCCAAAATTGCCCATAAAATCTACAATCTTCATGCAACTACGATAAATTTTAGGCCATTGTGCTCGGTAGATATTTGTCCCTCATAAAACATCGTTTTCATAGTGCCATGTGTATACCAATTTTTCCCTTTAATCTGGCAACACTGTGTAGCAGCACTAGCAGAAAGGACCGTGGCACTGAGGGTACGCTATCTGTTCACGTTTTTATGAATGTATTGTATATGTATGCATTATAATATAATTCAGGTGTGGATCCCATCCCCTTCGGGGAGTGAGTGTGTTTGATACATACCTTTCAGCTCACGAAGGAACCGGAAGCCTGTTTCCTGTTGCTACCTCACAGTATGGTAGGTGAAGCGTATGGTATATAAAAAAATGTTGACCAAATAAAATACTCGGCATGATGTCTCTCTGGTGCTCCTCCCCTTGACTAACCTTCCTGCATCCGTTCCTGGTGTTTGTCCAGATAGTTGAAGAAGCACTTGGGTCTCGCAGAACTTTACGAAGTACTCCAGTGACTCCTGAAATATTCCTGCAGCCGCCAGCCTGGCTTTCAACAGGGAAGGTGACAGACCGCCACCACGCTTCTGGCGTGCCTCGTGCATCTTTCGCTTCAGTAGTGGTAGCCATAGGCGTATGAGGCGGGGGACTAGGGAATTAAGCATTTTCAGGGCAGATTTTTCCCGACATTCCTTTTTTTCTTTTTTTTACTCGAGGTGAATTAATTACTTGCTACTATACTTGTAGTTAGTAATTAAAACGTAAGTTGAAGACTTGCTGAATTCTATATGAACTGCAATGCCGTAGTTTTGCTTGTCATTTAGAAATCTTGTAGCAAAATTTTCTCACTTCTGTAAATTGTTTTTTATATAAAAAAGGCTTTAATATAACCTTTGTTATTTTATGCTACACATAGTGCTTATGCTGAAATCAGGGCGCCCTGAAAATTTTTAGGGCAAATTTTTTCCGCCCCCTCCCCCCGTAAAGTGCCATCTCAGGCGCCTATGGTGGTAGCACTTTCTCGCAGGAAACGCTAATGTCGCTAGCTCTTCGATGAGGTATCAGAAGTGGAACCTCATTGCCGTACTGCACGATGGTTTGGAGGAACGTGAGGTCATTTATGAGAACGACAGCCGGCTGTGGAGCCTTGAACCACTTTTTGACGTACATAGGGAGAGCGATCAAGCTTGAGTCCTGCAGTGCTGCTACCTCGCGGTTTCAGGTTGGACTGCCCTCTTGAGACAATATATCTTGATGATATAGATGAGCTTGGTCATACGCCGGACTTAGCGCTACGCGCTTGAAGCCACAAAGCGAAGCACTCCGCTCGGCGGTCGCTCTCCAGGGTAGAACAAGCTTAGTTCCAACAATTGCCGGTAGATCTATCGTGGCTGGGCCTCTCTCGTACCGCTGCATTAATAAACTCCACAACGCCAAGCTTTGTTAAGCGGTACGTGCGAAGGATTTTCGAGGATTGCTCGTTTTCCACAGCATTCTTGTAGACTTCCTGGTTGATTCATTTTTACTGCTGCTGAAACCGCTTGAAAAGGTTAATATGTCGGATCGAATACGCTCCAAAACACTCGCGGAACACGTCAGCCGTCACTACCTCCATAACATGATGCCGGCAGGCGATGTAGAGCAGGGGCTTATCAAGCTTTTACTCCAGCAGGATACATTTCCCTCGCCTATTCCAGGTGGTGGTGGCTATTACGCCGAAATACACGCAGG